>JAQNCA010000007.1:21678984-21697084 GCA_029783725.1 Acanthurus tractus
TAAAAACAAGGCAGCATAATAAATAAAAGTCATTAAAAGACACTAAAATACACAAACAATAAATAGAAAACATCCATCCATTGATAGGAGAATCAGTCATATAAAGAACATTATTTTATTTACTGATCTTTTTTAAAGCATTTATGTTATCCGTGTTAGGAAGGCAAGCCTTTTTAAGTATTGGTAGAGTTTTATTTTGAGAATGCACTATAGCTGTTTGCCTTGATATCCCTGCAACTTTATGGCTTTATTTTTGCCATGTAATGTTTAAGTTTAGTCCCCCTTTTTTTAAAAAAAAAACAAAAAAACGTTGTTATTGTCTTTGTTGTAAAAGAAAGCTCTTGTGTTTATCTTTGATAGGAAAGTTATTCATGCTGATATGTGGTCACATATAAGGTTTAGTCTTTCATTGTCAATTTGCAATTACCTGCCAGTGCAGCTCAGGTGTGTCAGGGTTTAAACAAATGCAGACACGGAAGAAACAAAAAGCAAGCTTTATACTTATAAGCTGATATAAACAAAAACTATGGAAGCAAAAGTTTCTAAAAACTAGAAAAGACAAAAACATTAAAATAAAACAACTGGTCAGGCACAAGGAGCCCAGGGAACGCACAGGACACACTGATGATCAGCATTGGGGAAAACCATCAGAGGATCTGACAGAGATAAAGAAGAAAACAAAGATACACAAAGGGATAATGACACACAGGTGGGCTAATCAACACAGGTGAAACACATCAGTACAGGGCAGGTAATCACAAGAGAAGAGCAACTTGACAGGACATGAATGGACAAGAACAACAGAACAGGGTCACCAAAATAAAACAGGAAACACAATGAAACATGGATTCATGTACCAAAACATAGGAAACTAAAATAACAGGAACTGACTGAACTGAAACTATTAAGTGACAGATCATGACACGGTGTTGCTGCATCTATTCATGTCTTTTCTTTGACTTTGTATGTGGTCATGTTCCACAGAAAATCTGCCCATCTACATGAAAACACCATAGAGCTGATTTGTGGACCATAGCTGCTCTTTTTAAAAGAAACTTTACCGGAGTATGCTAACATGTAGAGGGTGAGTGATCAGTCCATATGTTTGTTTGACTTTTGTTTCATGTTTTAACCGTCAGCGCTTACTCATAATTGTTTTCTGGCGAGCGAAATGATTGATGACTGATTGTGTTGCTTCTCTCCCTCAATCTGTGGGTGTGTAGGTGTGTGTTTGTGAAAGGGGGGGGGGGGTGGCAGCAGAGCCTGGGATGTTGTTAAGTGAAGAAATTGTTAAGAAAATAGTCATTTGGTGAGTGTGACCTCTCCTGTGCAACTAAACAGAGTAATGGTCTGGGTAGGCTAATTTCCACATTTGGATGGTCTGTGCCAAAGCCAAGCTTAGGAATGTTGCTTTTCAAATGGTTAACATTTCTTGGCTGTTACATACGAGGCCTGAATTAACAATATGTGAAATTTCAAATAAATATTCCACATGTAGCCAATCATGCTTGTCAGCACCCCTCAAAGCTGTAATGCTCCCCGGAGTCTAATGTTTGTCTAAACCCAAAGCTTTGCAGGCATTACTTGCCCCAGCCGAAGGTCATCATAAGACCATTAAATAGCCTACCTCCACAGGCCCCCAGTGAGCAAACATAAGGACTGCTTCTCGTTCAATCTCTGGATTGATCAAGACTATTTTTACATTTATTGGAAGGCTCATGTTTGAATGTTGCCTCAACAAACATTCAAACTACCTTGGCACATAAGCCAAGCTTCAGAGGTGCAGATGCACAATAACGTGTCATCGTCTGTAGTTAAGTTCCTCCCAGGAAAGCAAACACGCAGACGGTGCGGTGACAGTGATGGAGCACATGTTGAAATCTCTGGGCGAGTCTATGGGTCGAGGTGACAGCCCACTGCAAAGATAAGGCCTCCACTTTACGGACAGACACAATCTGTGTAAGCTACAACAGCAGCAATGAGTTTAATCTGTGTTTGCCTATAGAAATATTAACCCTTAATTATCAGCAGGAATTGTTTGCATATCCAGGTTCCTGAGGACAAACGGTGTTTATAAGGTAATTATTCTGTCTGGGCTAAAAAAATACCATTGTCAGAGCAGCATTATATATTAACCAAACACATACGTGACACACACTTTGCTCTAAGGGTTGTCCTATGTGTTGTTTCTATCATATCATGGGTTTTCTAGAGCTGTGAGCACATGATATGGCAAGAATGGAAGACCAAAGTGCAGAACACAGAGGTAGAGAGAAGTACTTAGAATACAAAATGTATTTATAATTACTTGATATGGTAGCAAGGAATGAAGCATTGCAATCTATGTGGCAAGCTGGGAGACAGAGGCTGGCAGAGGAGTCACAGAGGAAACCAAAGCTTGCAGCTGGAACCCAAACTGAGACAGCGGTGGGGAGCTGAGCAGGGCAAGACAGAGGCTGGCAGAGAGAAACGGGGCAAGTCAGTCCACAGAGCATGTTCAAAGGGAGGACAGTGATGGCTGGAGTAAGGTTGGGCAGGGCTGCAAGCAAAGAGACGCCAGCTGTAGAAAACAGACTTGAACAGGTAGTAAGAATCGAGGAACTGGGATGTGGCTAACAATGTGGCTGAGTCTGTGATATGGTGGAGTATTGAATTTGAATTGAAAGCAGCTCTGTGAAGCAGACCAGGATGATGATGATGATGATGATGGGCAGCTTGCGACCTGACTTCTCCATCCCCACAAACAAACACTGAGAGGAAGAGAAAGGAGAAGAGAGGCTGCCATCTAGACTAAAGCGGAAGGCCTCACAAGGAATGCTGCTTTTTTTGTGACAAAATGTCACAAATATTTTTTTTAGTACACAGCAAGTCATTGAGCTGCAGAGAACACATCAACCAAACAGAGGACACATGATGCGACCAGAGAATCCAGTCATCATCATATCCATCATATTCTAACAGATTTGATTCATCTGACTGATGTTGCAATCAAAAAAATAAATCTGTATCAGATTTAGAACCAAATATGAAAGTGGGCCATATCAGAACTCAAAAGATCAGATTCCATGTGATTTGTGCTGTTCACACTGTCATGAAATTTGTTTTCACGTTTGCACATTTTGAAAACGAGGACTCCTAAATCTTATCCATGCATCATTAATCATGCTGTTGCATTCTATTGTGTTTGTTTAAAACCTTGACAAAAACAGACCCAGTTTGTAAAGAAAGAAGAGATAAGATCAAGATGCTCCTGTCACACAGCTGAATGTGCTGCATCTGGATCAGGTGGGCTTTATGCTTTAAAAGGAAAATGCTTTAGAGCATAGCATTAAGTGAAGCAGAGCCCTCTAACATGTATTACATTAACTGATTGGCATCAACCATTTCATTCATGCAGTCACTGGCTCAATCAACAGCTCTGTGGCTACTGGCTGACCGAATCAAATCATATTTATTAATACAACACGGGCATTATAATTTGACACTGTTATTCCTCTGCAGGTACAATAACGCCAACTTCATTTGCTGCCACAGCTCCCCCACCCTCACTGACCTCCTCCAAACAAAATTTCATGTTAGAAAAAAATAAAAATCTAAGTTTTTTATTAATTATAATCTTTTTGTTTTCTCTGATTGAATTTGCTTTATGTTCATACAGCCATTGTAGTGTTACATGTATTAGTATGAAATACCATCATATCATCCAAGCTACCATCTGGAAAATTCAGTTATGTAATCTTAATCCAGCAGTGTGGGAATGTTATTAAAAACATGCTTTTTTATGGGAACTCAATCGTCTTTAAAAGGTCATTTTCAAATGGACTGCATATGTATTATGTGACCACCTCGGGTGCCTTCACAATACAAATGTAATATTCATCCAATCACACACACACACATACACAGTGAAGGCCAGGGCTTCCATTGGGTCAAGTTCCAACATGTTCATCTTATACACTGATGGAAGAGCCACCAGGAGCAGCTCAGGGTTTGGTCTTTAACGACACACACACATACACACATACACACATACACACACACACACATGTAGATTGAAGAAGTCAGGTATCTAAACACAGACCTACTGTTAGGTGGTGCTAGGCTCTCCTGAGCCACCAACCCTAACCTTAAATCAGGTCTGTCATCACCGAATGTGCACTCGGCTTATGGAAACACACACACATACAAAAGCACAGTGAAAGCTCAACTCCAAAGTTCTTATAACAGTGTGTTAAGTTTAGAGGCTGCTGCGCGGCCAGTCTATCCTGAGTCCTGCAGACACAGTAAGTCATCTAGTTCTGACTTTGTTCTAGCTCGACTGAGTCACAAAAAATCCCTGTCTTTGTCCTCCTGTCCGGCTGCATATGTGGGACAGAACATATACATGACCACATTCTGAACCGAATGTCCCTCTGTGGTTTAATCAGCAGTGTTTTGACAAGTTGTCATACACTAACTGAAATTCATATCTCGTTCAACTATGTTCAAAACTACTGCTGATGGAGATCACCTGTATCAGTCAGCTCCAACAGTCAAACAGTAACTACTTTCAGAGAAATATGACTTAGCTTTAATGCATTTCTTCATCAACCTTGAAAGCACTGCTTTGAAAGTTTGAAGAATAACATTTGAAGAGAGAAGCAGTAGATCAACATATTTGTCAGTACTTTCCAACAATGCAGCAGAGAAAAAAGACTCCTCAAGTGTTTACCTGGTAAAAAAAACAACATTTATCCAGGTTGTACCTGTTCAAAAGACCACTGTTGACATCAGTTGCTACATCTCACAAATCTCATTACTGATTAACATGTGAAAAATGCTTTGGGACCCTGGAACTTTCCTAAGCAAAGAGAATTAACAATGTCTTTTTTATCTTGTTGGCATATCAAACAGACAGTTTTCATTCATGTTGAGCAAACATGTTCCCTTTTTACAATAGACAGCAACATATCAGTGCTCAAGCTACATACAGTGCACACGTGGCTGTCAACAGGCCCAGGCCTAACCCTAACCCAGGCTGTTTCTTAAACCAGCCTTATCACATAAACATATGTGGAAAAGTACAGCACACTGACCAGCACTGACCTCTGTGTGTGTGGTGTCACACAGAACTCGACTAAGATAACAACCATGAAAGTATGAAATTCTGCCTTGAAAATTAAAATGAAATTTAGGGAAAATTTATACTTTAATTGCTCATTTATACCAAGCCATTAAAACTCCCCCTAGTCAAAATATACATTTTTTTATATAAAATATCTTCCATTCATCTATTCATTTTCTGTACTGTTTCATTCAGTTTACAGGGTCGCAGGGGAAGCTAATCCCAGCTTGCATTGGGTGAGCAGCGGTGTGCACACTGAACAAGTCAGCAGTTCATCACATAAAGATGACATATAGAGACAAACAACCAGTCACACTCACATTCACACATACACACAATTTAGAGTTACCAGTTCATCTAACTGGCCTAACTGTGGACTGTAGGAGGAGGAGGCAGGAGTACCAAAGAGGACCCACGCCAACACAGGGAGAACATTCAAACTCCACGCAGAAAGGCCCTTCCCCTTTGTCAGTGGGACATGATGAGCAAATTAAGAAACACATGTAGTATCTAAACATTTCCACTTTGGAGCCGCAGTGTATCAATGACAGTCTCACAAATATGGATTCAAACAGCCGGAGTTTTGTTCTCTACTCGAACCTTCAGCTGCTTGTTGAACTGTACAAACAAATGTTGTGAAAACACTGGACTCTGGGTAAATATTATAATTACTAATTATAGTTCATTCTATTTTTCATCTAAAATATTCAAATTGTTTAATAATATACATGAGTATACATATACTGTAAGCACATCTCCTACACTTCCTTTATGTTGCTGTTTTTGCACCTCGGATGGTGTTGTTGTTGGTGAGTGCTTGTATTTTGACATCCCAATAAAGTTGAATCTAATCTAATCTGATTTAAAATTTGCAAAATGATCTATTTTTTATTTTCCTCCTAGCCAATAAAGTCCCACTGAGCTCACAAATACTTTTTTTAAGGAAGCCAAGTTATCAGTGATGCAATGTTTCATATAACATGTGCAGAAATATTAAGAACATATCAAACAAAACAGCCAGATGAGGGCAGGCAATAGTTCCTAGTCTTGAGTGAATTATATATAAAAAAAAATAAGAGGGAGGCAGTCTGAAAAAGGAGTCATAAATAGAAATATACGAGCATGTAAGCCTGCAAATTTCAAATGAAGGCTATGAGGCTCTGAAATGTTTGGTGCACCAGTGAGTGAGAGCTTTGCAAAGCCCTGTAGTGCATTGTGTCCATGCTCTGCAGGCATCAGACAGACAAATGCATGAGCAACAGGTCACCAAAGTAAAGGTGACCAAAATCCAGAGTCAAACTGTAGTTTGTAGCAGCCTTTATCCTGATCACTATTTTGAATCCAAACCTTTAGTAAAGTCTGTCCCACTGCATTTATCCAGGGGGCACAGTGAGTACGAGCCAACATGTTGGTCACTCAGTTAGTTTATTTTTTTCTGTGTTTTATCCGCTGACAGTGTCCAAAAATAACGAAGGTGTGCTAGATAATGTTAGCCATCGTTAGCCTGCTGAGTCACAGTACGATTAATGTCAAATGCTGACAGGACATTTTTTATGGCTTGGGGGTGTTACGGTAAATCTTACTCAAAACAGTGTGTCAGATAGCCAAGCTGCTGATAAGGTTTGTGTGTTTAATGAGCAAAGTCAAAGCCAGTGGTTAGAGGCAGAGGACTGGGTGGAGATTAAGGCAGGGAATACATAGATTTGTGTCTATTACATAAAGGCAAAGGTTTGCCTTTATGTAATAAACTAAGCCAATGAAGGAATGTTTAAATGGAAAAAAACAACTATGGAATTTTTGATAAACAGACTTTCAATCAATAACATTTAAGGGAACTTTAGAGACTGGTATGTTTTTCATTTTACACTCATTTTATTGGAGAACTTTTAGACCCCCATCCTCTCCTGAGTCACTAATAAAAGTTGGTAATATAGGTTGCTCAATGAGACACCAGCAACCGTTAGCAAATTATCTGCAGTTCCAGTAAAAATATTGAAAAAATTCCATCAAAACAAAAAGACTACAGGTTATCGGTTTAACACATAACTTAAATGTGTTCTCTCTCAATGCTGTCGTGAAGGCTGTTGTTGTGTCAGTGTTAATACATCTGTGTCAGTATTAAACACTCACCACAACTATAGTGACTTAGTTGAAAGAGCATCAGCACATACGACTGTTATCAAGGGGACCAGAGTTTAGGACCCACGTGAGAGACAGGGTCTGTCCTAAACCTGTCCATGTTGTTTTGGTGTAAACCGGACCAAACTGTGTCAGTTTCACAAACATAACCAGATTTTTTCCCCCAAACCTGGCCAAGTGCATCTGGTGTTTAACCTCCTGACAGCCTGCGTACTCATGTGAGGACATGACATTTTTGCCTTTCTGCACCATTTTACAATTTTACCATTTTAAAACTTATACCTATTGTCACCATATGAGAACATCATTTTTTGCATAAACTACTTCCTGTACAAAGACAACGTTTAGTTATTATACTTATTAGGTTAAAAACTTAGGTCATACTAATCCCAATTGGCTAGAAGAAATAAAAAAAATGCACACCAAACAAAAGCTTGGGTCTCAGGAAGCTTAACTTCACCAAACTGAGCTGGTTTCATATGGAAACTACATGTTAAGAGGGGCTTTGTGGCAGGAAAGCTTTGTGCGTTGGACACTGACCATAAACCCTGGATTCTGGCTGTGAACTCAGCTGCAGGGGCTGATTGTAGACAATGTTCCTGTTTTCACCAGGTTCACCACTCGGCGCTTCAGAAATGGCCCAGTAGTGAGTCTCTGCTCTGAGAAGAACACTTGCCAAGTCTGTCTAATGGAGGCTGCATCAGTCTGCATGAAGCAAATCAAGTTGTAAAGAATGTCAGACAGGTTTTGCAAGGCAAGTTACTTAATGAACTAAATTAATTAAAGTAACTGCACTTGTAAAGAGCCATTCAGTAGGCACTTTATGTAATCTTTTTAAGATTAACCATGCTGTAGAATACTGCAATATATTCTACGTGTTTTTTTTAATCAAAATTTTTTAATTAATTGCAGTCATGAAAGACTTTGACTTGGGTCTAATCCCCAGGCAAAGTTTGGTCTCTCCATCACAGTTCTAGGCTAATATTATCATAAAAATGTGTTAAACATTGGTGCATTGTTTTTATCTCAGAACTTTTTGATTATATCTGATTTTTATTTTGTGGCCATTCTGAGCCAGAACAGTAATGATGTAAGTTTTTCAGTTAAAAAAAATTTGATTGTGTTTCTCTCAGTATTATCATAATTGCATCATTGACTCTTTGACTTTCAGCTCCTTCTGGCTGAGTTATTTGACATCCATCCATCCACTCATCCATGTAGCCAAATAATCACTTCAAAGTCTCATAAAAGTATGCTTTGTTTACCAGAATATCTAAGTCACTGTAATCAGATATGTAAAGCTTGTGTTGCTCCAGTGCCTGTGTGCTCATAAGCAGCAGTGATGTTGACTTTGGCACAAAAATCCAAAGCATTTTTAATTTGTCTTCATTGTCATTGTACTCCTTGTCAGAGCAGCAGGGGCATTTCAGCAATGAGCCAAAGTCACTGTGCCATTCAGTCTGTCTTTGGATGATTCTATACTTTTAGCTATGGGAAATGCTCTTTCCCTTTTTTGATGGTTGATTGCAAATATTTAGGAACCCCATTAATTTCCCCCCTCGTTTCATTGGCCCGAGGTCTCATACGAACATTCCATCAGTTTAGCTTCCATTTCCATTTCCATTTTTTCTAGAACTGAAACTGAGGTGACACTCCAATGATGGAGATATGAGTCCTGGATTCTAATAGTAAAGTCAACCCATAAAAAAAGTAAGTCACTCTCTGACACTCCAGGATATGTCACAGTAAATCAGTAAAAGGTTGCTCATAGTACATTTTGCATTTTATCTCATTGAGATCCTGATAGCTTTGGCTATGAGTGAGCTTTTGGGGACACAGAGGTAAACGATTTTTGTTAACATTAGCTTTTAATGCCTAATAGACAATATTTGGAAGGAAAAACATTTTAGCAATGGAGCGAAAACACTAATTAGCCTTCAGTCTTTGTCAAGATTGTTTGATTAAGCTGTGAGAAAGAGAGCAGGGGAGTTTTATGCGTCTTTTCACATCAGGACTTCTGATGATCCAAATACAAATTTTAAACACTGATTTGTGCTTCATCAGAAATGAGTAAAGCTGCTTATAAATCACTAAAACTTACCATAGAAATGTATTTTTAATGTATTGAACCAATAGGATTTGAAGGGTAAATCAGATTAACTGCAACTCGGGACATGCTTTAAATGTATTATCCATTAGACAATGTGATAGACAAAAGATTTAGCATCATTGAAAAGAAAACTTGATGTTCCCAAGTTTCAGCAGGTAATTAGGTGCAGTCACATATCATAAAAAGTGATGAGACCCTTAAAGGAGTGTCAGAGGTTAAACTAATGATAATGTGTTTTTGTAATTAAAGCGATACAATATAAAGAACTTATATTTAGGTCCCTACATAGGAAATTTCTCTGCAGCGGTTTTCTTGCAAAAAAAATGAAACTGAATCTTTGCAAAATTGAGTACAGACGGGAGCACAACTACATATTGTATCAATAAATTTAAAGGGCCTCCTGTTGGATCTGCAGGGTAAGAGTTTATGATGCAGTTTCACTAATAAATGAGTGTGGATGCAACAGTTGATGAAAGAAAATAGATTTTGGCCAAAAGAGCAAAATGCTTTCAACAAATTTATAGTTTACGGTCAATGACAATGTCATAACCCATAAATTTCTATTTGTTGACATTCCATGACAACATAAACAAAGAGAGCATGGTCGGCGTTAAAAACAAGTCCTGGCTACTTTTGGAGTTGATTTAGATTTGACTATTAAAACTTTAGTCTAAGATTCAGGACACACAGAGGTTATTGTTTAATAAAATGAATATTAGAATTATTGAATTAGGACTGTCCTCTGGAGTAAAGGTCGGCTGTTTATAACACCCCTTTACACTCTGTCTTGCTGTAACAAGAGGCAGTACATTTTGCATAGAGTGTAAATCTGTTGTTGAAATTCATCAGGGGTTAATGAACTGCGATTATAACAGGTTTCATTCAGCAACTCTCAACAGTTCTATATAGCCTTTTGTTTAAAACCTTTGTTTCTTGCATATTAAAGTTCCTTGGCAAAGTCCTCAATTCTTTTCAAACTTTGACCTTAAAAACATGGTCAAATAATTGGACAGAGAGTGTAAGAAGTTTTTTTTTTAGTTTTATGAAATGCTTTTAGACTTGTGTTATAGATATTATGCTCTAAAAAGGAATAAGATGGATTTGTGAACTCAGACAATAAATTATTAACTTTACTGAAGTAAGTAAGCGATCAAGTGAGGAGCAAGTGAGGAGCAAGTGTAAATGGCAATCCAAGTCTTTCTCCACTTTGTACTCGCATAAACAGGATTAATATAAATATTCCGGGATGGTAAATAGGGATAATTTTAGAGGCTGCCTGTCCTTGTTCAAAAATTAGAACTAAGAGGGAAGCAAGATACACAGAGAAGACTCTGAGTGTCATCCTGTGGGAAAATCATCATTCACCAACCATTTCTGACACAGATCACAAACCAACAGCAACAGTGACCTCAAGCATGAATGTTTAAGGTTCATCCGTGTTTTTACTACATATAGTTACCTGTATGTAGTCATGGAAAGGGAGAAAGTAAAGTAAATCCAGAGTGAAATGCCTGACATTCACACAGAAAACGTAACAGTCTAACTACAAAAGAGTGCAGAGCTGTGTAACACAATGAAATCATGCTCTTTGATAGGTTTCCTCTGTTAGTGAAGTTACGCATATTTAAAATAAAAAATCTATGCAAAATAAGCAAAATACATGAGTGTGGACAAATAATATCTAACGACAACATCTTCTACATATGCCATGCCACTAGGTGTCACAGAAGCACCAGCATCTCAGACCCCCCCGACTCCCGCACACCCCACACGCATACACACACACACTTACAAATGGGCATGTTGGTCGCACCTCCCCCCAAACCACAAACGGCCATTATATCGTTCACTAAATTCCACTGACAGAATTAGTCATTTTCCTCACAGGTCACGGTTAAACACACTTCATTCAAACTCAATGGGAACATAGTAAAACTCACCCATACCATCTTGGTTTGTCTTTCCATTGTTCCAACAATTACCTTGTCTCGTTTATGTGAAGGACAGAGATACCAGCTTCTACTGCTGTGTGTTATATAAAAAATGTTTCTCTGGCCCTGTCCTCTGCTTACTGAAAGGGAGATGTACTTTTCTTCATTAGCATACAAGAAGAGGAAGGGGAATAGAAGAGACTGTATGGAAATAACAGACAGAGGCTGAGTTCATTCAGAGGCTGAGCTGAACACAAACACCTCGACAGACGCACCTGAGGCACCTGCTGTTGCTTGCCATACAATTAATCCACAGTCAGTCTCTGTTGTAAACGTAGGTAGGGCCAAGAGTTTCCCAGAGAGTCCACATGCAATTACACGCAAGCACAGCCAGACCAAAACCAGAACAGAGAGACACGGTTAACAACACACACAGCGGGAGTGTGACATTGATATTTGCTCAGGACATGTTAACATGATGGCATGTTAATGCGCAAATGGGTAAATAAGTAAAAAGGGGTGCATTCATTAAAAAACAAAATCAATGAGTAATTTTAGCCCAGTGGTGATTTGCAAAGCTCAAGTTGACAGTCACATATGTTGCCATAATAAATCTTAGTTTCATTAAAACACACACAAAAAAGAAGATCCAAAATCACTGAAAAAAGTTTGAGTGTTCTTGCTATTTTAAGGTGTAAGTTTTTTTTATTTATTTTTTTATTCATGATTCATCAAACTTATGCTCTGGAATAATCGAGTAACTGAGGATAACTGTGATATCATGATGTACTGAGGGCGGCTCAACTTTATCCCTTTTTTAACGGCCCTTTGCTGCTCTTCACCTCCTGGGCTTTTCTCCTTTAACTTGCTCCCTCTCAGCTCTGCCCTCTCTCTTTTTCTCCCTTTAATTCTCTGCTGCACTTTTTCTCCACATTGGTCAGACACATCAAATGACTTAACAGTGTGTTAAGTGTGTGCGTGCATGCACACAACCACTTGCAAGGACAAACAGACGGACAGAGATGCCACCAGGTTAAAAGCAGGCAGGCAAGCCGATGGCCTGATGAGCCAATCAGCTGACTCGGCCACTAGATATTCTCCCATAACCCCTGCTGGCCAGTCAAATGGCCTGTTGCATGCACTTCTGACAACATGCTACAACCACCTTTCAGCCCATACGTTTGTTACGGATTATTTAATTAGCATATGCCAGTAACCACAAGGTAGCTGGGAACATTTTAAGGTCGTTATGTGTATTTACAGACTGTTCAATCTGGTATATAAAATGACATTACAGGACTTTTTGGGCTTTGGACATTTATGTATGTGATTAACCTAACTCCAGTCTTTGTGTTCACAATATGTGCTCCTGTGAAGGAGGCCTGGCTAACATCCACTCTGTCTGTTTAATGAATAGAGTATGTCTGTGTATTTATTTATGATGCCGTTGTGTCTGCAGTAATGATCTCAAAGGCCCTTAGGGAGAGAATCCAAACACAATGAAAAAACAGGTGTGTTGGTTTCACTCCAGCACAGACCTCTTAAGCATACTTTAAACTTGCTGCTTAATCACTTCAGAAGAGCCAGGAGTGTACACACACATCAACACACAGCGGGAAACTCTTACGAGCCTTTAACACAGATACAAAGAACTCAGGTTCAAGATGATGAGGCTGTTCTTTTGTGATTAGAATAAACACATGAAGTAACATCCATCAGTGCTCTCTCATTTGTTTCAGAGCATCTCAGACTCTGTGAGTGTGTGTTCAAATGACCACACAGAAACTCAAAACTATACACTTCCCTGTAACAAGGCCTGATATGGCTCAGCAGTTAATTGCTTTAGATGTACATTTAAGTACAAAAACATGATAACCGTCCTACAGTTAGCTCAACTGACAGTATCACTGTCTTGGCTATCCGTTGGTACATGTGCTACACATAAAACGCTACATGGGGAAAAAGAGTCAAAAAAAATATGGTTGCAGTTTCAGAAATTATTACTTTTTTCCTAAACTGTCTACCAAAAACATCGTAAAATAAATTGCAAAAAGAAACAGATCTCGCAATTGTTAATTCATGCTCCATTTTACACGTTAAGAACTTAATGAATTCAGACCCAGAACATTTGTGTCATTATCCTAAACAAAGCTTTAACATCAGAGAATAAGCAGATGAGATGCTCTCCTAATCTCAGAATTCCCACTGTATCAAAAGAATAACAAGCACATCATCCATGTTAAAGAAGTGGCCTTGTGTTGGATCTGTTTCCAGAGACCCTCTGGCTAACAGCATGTTTCACACTAAACTCATCCAATAAATCTGCGCAGCAATGGTAGACATCTGGAAAATCTGGCACCTACTCTGTCCACGAAAAGCTGCACTCCATCTTTAACTGCCCGCAATACAAGACAGGTGGTCTTTATTATTCATAGTATCTTCCTTCTTCCATTGCCTAGAACTCCCAGTTCTTTATCTACAAGTCAGATTAATATTGTGTGGCATGTTTCATGAAAGCAGCAGAGTTAAGGTAATTGTACCAAGAACACAGAATGTTAAGGCTCCTCTCGTCACAGATGAGGTCCCAAGCCTCACTGTCACACATTGGAGAGTTTTTCACTGGAACTACTTTGTGCAAAAAACAGAGATAAATGTGTCTGAAAACAACATCTCAGAACTTGGATAAATAAAGTAAGACTGCAGAGATAACACAGCACAGAAGTAGGAAAATGTGCTTTCTTGGTCATTTTGGTGAACTGGCCCTTTGATAAGGGCATAGATCATATCAAAGAGGAACTGTTAATGTGTTTCATCCTCTGGTTTTTGCATCGGGTAAAGGAACCTAAATTTGTATGTTTATCAAAAAACAAGTGCTTCAAAACTTATTAAGTCAGTAGTTTGCTGTATAATTTTTGTGTATTCCTGTAATTGAGCACACGTGATATTTCCCTTCAGTGTTGGCACTAAACTCACAGTGTCAGTCTTAAATGTCTTCAAAAGGCAACCTATTTGAATCGGCCCTGCAATAAAGTGGTGACCCATCCAGGGTGTACCGCTGTACAGCTGGGATTGGTTCCAAGCCCAAAGCAACACTGCCAAGGATAAGCAATTACATCCGTGGCCATGTTTCCCAAAATGTGGGCCTCAGCCCCTCGATGGTCTACAGTGTAGGGTTAGGGTTGTAGGGTTGTTTTCTTTGACTCGTTGTTGCTACTAGCAGTGTAAATCTTCCCCACACTAACCTCTACCTCCCTCTCTCTCAATTTAAATACTAATTTGTATTTTTTTAATGTGCTGTTTGTAATTTTTCAGAAAATGTTGCTACTGTTAAAATGGTATGCTATCTACCTGTTTCAAACTACCTTATTGTTTACCATGAAGGTAAACATCCACGACATAATGAGATGGTGTAGGGGCCTCAGAGGTTGTGTAGACTTTTGGGGAGGTAAAGCCTCCAAAGCAAGTTAGGTGTAATTCAGTGAGGTTGCTTTAGCTAGCAGCAAGCTATCCGATCATATTTAAGAAGAAGAACACTTAAGCAGCTTTTTTCTTGAAGCTTTAGTCATGAACTCAATTGAACAGTTCACAGTGAGTGTATTGCTGGACCTGATGGGACATGTCATGTGATTCACTAGTTTTTTGCAAAGAGAGTTTAATAGTCTAATTTCTACAGTTCTGTTACAGTCAAAAGGGAGTGAGTTTTGCCAGGCTTGGCTGCTGCTTGCTCCTGCACCCTTCTCCACTCAGTTACAACCCATTTTACCAAATTTGGATTTTCTTGTTCCTGTAACTGATCCCTTAAAATGTACTCACAAAGCTCAGGATGCCAAACATTACCCAATACACATGCTAACACTGCCCATCAAGAAGTGTGTGTAGATTCATCTCTATATAAAAACTGAGCCAGCTCTGCAGGGCTGCAGTTACTTGAGAATACTGATGTCATGTTCTTTGTATTTTTCTAGGAATTTGGGGATTTTCCTGAACTGCAGGGGTCTATCATTCTACATTAGAGGCTATTTTATAGATTGATTTCAATATTAGAGGTTAATAGGAGTTTAACTGAGGTGGGACTTGGTCTAAATATGGCCTCAGTGCTTGTAAAATCCTAAAAGCATTGTGAAATTGATTTATCGTATGATTTTCTTGCACCAATGCAGTGGCAGTGACAGAAGGCTTGATTACCAACAAGGCAAGGCAAGCACCCTACAGTTCCAGGATTCCAGGTTGAATTCCAGGCAGGCCTGGACTGGCCATCATGCGAAGTGACTTGGCCAGCTGAATGGCCTGAAATGTCATGCCAGGGTTTAAAATGCATCATGAAATTTCTAAATCAAACGGCAGACAGAGTTATTTGGAACTGTGAACCATCAGCACTTAAACCTGATCAACTCTGTCTGTTATCCAATGGGATCGGTGGTACGTGTGCACAAATACAAAGTTTAGTCAGGCCTGCGTTCATGTAACTGTTTTTACAAAGTGCTAGCATCTTTCTTTCAGTTGTTCCCAATAAGAAGCAAGTGAATGTGGCAGCATGCAGCTGTCAGAGGGCAGAGGGCCCTATCGTACACTTTGCACCGCTCGCCAGTGGCGCATTGGGCGTGGAAAGTTAAAAATTAATTTAGGGGAGTTTCCAAGTCAACCTTTGCCGCCTTGATCAAAGAGCAGCAGAGGAATCCTGCTCTGCTACGCCCAATGGTGCACAGACGGTAGTCCAATCAGATGTGTAGAATCATCTCATCAATTCATAGGTGTTTCTTCATCCAAAAATGCATGAACAAATGGAAGAATCCGCTTTCATTCCATTTAAAGACTGGTCCTGACGTGCATCAGAGGCGCAGGCATATTGGTATCATACACCCAGCGCAAACAGGCTTAACTTCCACATAAACGAGCGTCTTAGCCAAAGGCGAGATTTACACACTCCCTTACGCACACTGTTTACTTCAAACTTCATGTTTTGTGTTCAAAAATATTTTCAAAGGACATTTTA
The DNA here is from genome assembly GCA_029783725.1 of Acanthurus tractus. Classification (NCBI taxonomy): domain Eukaryota; kingdom Metazoa; phylum Chordata; class Actinopteri; order Acanthuriformes; family Acanthuridae; genus Acanthurus; species Acanthurus tractus. The sequence continues at coordinate 21,695,262 of JAQNCA010000007.1, forward strand.
CTAACTTCACTAAATGTGACCAAAGCACATCTAAATCTTTTACACTGCTGAGAGGCAAAAACAGAAAAGAATGGTGTGTGAGCAGGTTTTGGCTGGTCTAAACTCCTGGCACATTTGACCTCAGTGCGCTGGGTGTACGATAGCAAACGCGCCAGGACACGCCTCCATTCCACCTTCATTCTCAGACCTCCGCCTCTGGGCGCAAGTGGATTTCCTATCTTACACTTGTGGCAAAAATGGTGTTTGTGCCAGGTGTAAGATAGCAATGACACCTGCATCACCGGCGCACCACGTTTGTGCCGGGTGTATGATAGGGCCCAGAGACAAAAAACAAAACCTCTGTACTCTCTGTCTTATCCTCTAAATGTTTGCCTGCATGCTCATATTACTTGACTGTGTGGCTCTGCCTTTGGGACAGTCCTTGTGTCAAAACCAAGTCTTAATATCTTTATTTATTTTGTTCAGCTTTATATCCTGAAAAAATAAATAGAGATGATAATACATACTACTAGTATCCAGCCAGTCAGCTACTGTGTATTACTGTCCTTCTTCTCACCCACAAAGCCCTCCATAATCTGGCCTCCTCCTACCTCCCTGGCCTGCCAAACCATCCCACTCCCAGCCTCCACTCCTCTGTTTTTAACCTCCTTCCTCCACTGCTGTGGACCAGGCAATGAACCTGGGGTGACAGAGCTTACTCCATAACTGCACCCTCCCTCTGGAGGAGAACTCTCTCCAAACACAGACTGTACTGACTTAACCATAATAGAATCACTGATCAAAACCCACCCCTAATGTTTGTTTAAATTCTTGTTTTATGGTTTTGTACTCTGTTGATATTTCTGTTGTTTCTATATGTTCTATATGTTGTCTGCCTTAATTTAACAGTGTGAAGTGTCTTTGGGAATCTTGAAAAGAGCTATACAAATAAATGTATTATTATATGCATTGTTGTCCTGCTACTAGCCTTCTTGTCCCTGCTAGTCTTTGTTGTCAGGTCCTCCTTTGGGGGTTCTCTTTGCGTCAGACCTATGGGACTGGATGCTCACTGACTTCAAATGCCAATGTTGCTGACTGAACAGGACAACTGGGAGGTTTTTTTGCCTGCCCAGTGTTACCTGCACAAAAAACTGTTCCACATTCGTGCCAGGCACCTCAACCTGCTACCTGTTCTTTATCAGCCCTGGTCCCACATGTCCCCCTGACTCCTTGTCGTTGGCTTTCCCCCTTCTGATGGCAACACAATAATTCATACAGTAGTAAACCTTGTTACCAAAGAAGTGAAACAGACAGCTGAAGTGTTGCTAAAACCTTTTTTGTCTGTATGTTCTCCATGGAGTCATTGTCTCTGACTTTGGACCTTGTTTCATCTCTTGTTTCTGGAAAGAGTTTTGTAGTCTCCTAGGTGGCATCATCGACCTTAGTTTTATGGGAAAATGACCCCACCCACACACCCACCCCACTTTTTCTGTTTTCCATGTTAGTAACATCATCAGACAATTACTAGTCTTTAATTTTCTTTGTCTTCTTTTTCCCTTGTGATGTATTAGCACATTGACCCCACCACTCCCACCTCTCCTGCATTGTTCCCATAAGTCCCCTTCATTCCCAGTCATTTGACCTCAGTTCTCAACTTGTGACCACTTTTCTATTATCCCAGTAGCACACTAAATTTACACCCACCGTTATTCATTTCTTGCCAGATAGCTTTTTTTAGAAAGAGATCCTGCTGTATAATTTGACAGTTTTAAAAAAAACGATGTTTGAAAATAAAGAATTTAACTGTAATAAGCATTTGCTGAAATATTACTGTAACTCGTAGA
>JAQNCA010000007.1:21704402-21736063 GCA_029783725.1 Acanthurus tractus
TGTGTGTGTGTGTGTGTGTGTGTGTGTGTGTGTGTGTGTGTGTGTGTGCTGTGTTCTTCAGAAGCCATATATCACACACACACTGACAGTGGGTAGAATGGGCTGTCAGATGCACTGGGAGTCATTCAGTGTGCCAGCGCTTGAGTTCAGCGCTCCTCCCTTTCTTCTGAACAGACATGACAGCACAACAAACAGTCAGTGAGAGGACACTGCCAACAGCAATACCACCTCATCTGTCACAGCGGAAAACTGAAGGAGCAATTACTCATTTCACAAATAATATCAATTATAGCAGAAGTCATTTTCACTAGCTGGTACGGACGCAGAGGCTGAAATAATGGAAATTCCTGATGCCAGGAGGCTGGAAATTAAATTGTGGTAACAAACAAGGCAGCTGGCACCCGCAAAAACTTAAATCAAACACAACCACTTTCTAGTGTTTCATGGGAAGCGCTTCACATGACCTTGTTTCGGTGAGGACTAAGGTGGCCTTAGGGCTGATTATTATTTGCCTTTGCCCACAGAGAAACATATTTCAGGGTTACGCAGGGTGTAATTATTAGGGGTAACCTAGGGGATATGAAATACCGTGGGACATGCATTTACATTCTAATACAATGGAAAGCAGTGAAACTGAAGACACAGAGACTGAAACGGGTTGATTCTCACTGGTTCAGTATATCTGCATCTTTTTTTCCCTCTCTTGCATGTTGTCTGCAGTAGGATCACTGTTTCTCCCTGTACTCGTGTTATGATATGCTCACTACACATCACACTGTGATGGAGTCTCTGAAGCTGCTGGTTTTTGGGCTTCCAGCGAAAAGTCTCACTGCAGCTGATGATGCAGATGGAGCTTCACACAACACGGGCCTATTTTCACATTTGATGATAAAGCATGCAAACGGTGTCATGGTTAATAGTTTTATCAGTCTGGCAGCTGCTTTATCAGTAAATAAGAACAGACTTCTCAGCATGTTATTCTAAGTATTTGGGATTCTGTGTTTTCTGTATCTGCAGCCATTTTTTATTCTGCTTATGCAAAATTTAAGGATGCTTTTGCTTAAATGTACCTTACCTCTGGTTCTAAGAATTTATTTCATGATGGCCACTGTGTGTTGTCCAAAACAGGGTTTTAGAATCATAGCTGCACAGAAGCTGTTCTGCACTAACTTCCTATGACAGACACTTTGTAAAACATTTCTAATCAGCCTAATCATCTACAAGACTCATCTACTTTATAGATTTTAACAATCAATAAAAAACAAAAAAAAAACGTGCCCTGCTAATGCATCTAGTTTCAGAGTTATTCTGCTGTTCACTAACATTCAGCGCTGGCTGTTCTTCCTCAGTGCATCACCTGTCTCTGTCTCAATGTCCAAACAACATGATGGTGAAACCTGACGCACTTCAGTTTAATGGGCATCAGCCAAAGAACCAGCAGTGTATTATAATAGTATAATATATAGAGAGAGTATAAGAGTTCAGAGTGGCTGAGTATGTGTGAGTGGGTCTCTCTTGTCTCTCTTGCACATTAGCCTTCATTTCTTTCAGCTCTCTTAAAATAGGTTCTGTGGCTGCAGACAAAGCAGCTTCAGTTGCTAAGTCCTCAGTTGATGCTCTGAAAGTCTGAACAAGGTAGCAGCATGTGCTTACAGGGAGTATGATGCTCCTTGTAACTTGTGATAAACATTTGGCCTTTGAGACAATGAACAAACTTCAAAATATGTTTCAGACATTTTGACATTTTTTAGCTCGATGCCTTGGACATGCACACTTGTTCTGTGGGCCCGTGCAGTTTTCCTGCCTGTTCAGATCGCCTGTGACACACACACAACTGCATGAGAGTGCACATTTTTCAGCTTAAATCTTAATCACACAGACATGTTTTTCAAACCTGGATTCTGAGGCATAAAACAACATTTTGGCACCACAGCAGCTTTCTTATCTCTTTTACAGATATTACAACTTGCACTTGGCTCTCTGTGTCATCTGGAATTGGCTCTTAGCTCCTTTCTCTCTGTCCTGGACGTTAAACTCTCACAATGGGCCGATTGTCATCTCAAGGTAATAACAATAATAATGATGCTAATCCGTTAAAGCGTCCACGTGCCACAGTTACTCTTTCTTGTCTGATTTGAGTTTACAGTCAGCCTGGCCCCCTCCCTCCTCTGATGAAGCCCCACAGGTGTGGATTCATAAATGATGTTACCAGGGTAAATTAACCAGCAGCCAATAACAGCTGTGTTTATTTAGCTTCATCTATGCTTTAAAAGTCAAACACAAAACGGCTGCAGTGTTTGTTTTAAACTGCATGGACACTTTGTTACATTTGCAGTGCTGTTTGGCAGATGGCAGGTGTGCATAGGCAGATTTCCTAATCATAATGTATGGCTAATACGTCGAGAAAATAGCTGGTTAATCATGATTAGAAACAGAAAATGAAAAGAAATGCTTGTTTTATATTAAAATAGTCACCAATCCGAGCTTGATCTACACATTTTAACATTTCAGAGCTAATCCTCAGATTCCTACTGATCCTAGAACAGCCCCTGAACCAGGCGCACCCTCATCCTTGGACTAACTGATCAAAAGATAAGCATGACATTTCATTCTCTACCTTAAAATGACAGTTTTGATGCTGTCTCTGCCGGACCTTTTGACCAGGTCACAGTGAAACTCTAAACTATGCACTAAACTTGAGGATGGAGTTAAACTCAGCAAATACCACTGGGTAGAGATAATGCAAAGGCACACTTTTCCCAATTATCCCTTTATTTAGTGCTGGTTAAGGCTGTTAAACAACATACTTGTGGTCTGGGTATCGTTTTTTCCAAGGTTTTCAGACCATGTGGAGAAGGTGATGTTGGGATTATTACAGTAATATGATGTCAGCGTGTGATGCTGTGGACTTACTGTATCTGCAGCACATAATTCCATCTGTGTTTGAAATATTGAGCGTTGACACCAGCTCCGTCCTCTCTAATTTTATTGATTGTCCAGCGGGTAATTTTATTCTGATTGTGTTATGAGCTTAAAATAGCCCGTAGCGGCTCGCTCAGAGCGCCGCTGACAGATTGACCGTCGCGGTGAAGCATCTGTTGTGGTCAGAAGGCTCGTGGAAGTGCAGCGGCTCCGGGCGCAGCTGCCCCTGTGATTCGCATAGCTCTCTGTGGATTTATGAGGTGTGATATAAAAATAAGAACACCACATAATGTATTCCTCAACCGTGTCCAACAAAAATGTGAGCTTACAAATCTTTTTTTTTTTTTTTTTGGAAGCCGCAAACCACATGTCCTAACTGTTTCTAATTAGAAAGATTTGTACAATATAGACTCTGAGGTCTGAGGAGGAGTTTTGTTTTGAATGACGTACTCCTATTTTTCTCCGTTTGGAAACAGTGGAACAGCTTTCTAACGTGGACAAAACTGTCCCCTGCTGAAGGAAATTTCTTGCCTTTGTGTCTTAAAATAAAAATCAAGCCGTCAGAAGAAAAAAACTATAAACGCTTTTGTTGGGTCCGCAGGCGCAGATGTGTTTTATTTAGTGTTAATTACAAGGCGCTGCAGCTCTGATAAGCTTGTGTGCTCAGCAAACAAGATAACATTGCTTTATCCAAATGTCATTCCCACACAGTCATTTTACTGTTGAATAAAGTCAGAAGGAACAGAAAGCACCTGAAGACTGCGACACACACACACGCGTGCCCATGCAGCAGGCGCAGCCTTTTGAGCCAATGTGTCAGCAGCACGGGGGTGCAGGCGTTCAGGCTCCCATTATGTACACAGTCCCACATTTCAAACAGTGGCTCACAGAAAGAATTTCTTATCAAAACACAAGGGTTTTGGAGAAGGGAACTGCCGGATGTTCCCCAAGGGTCTTCCTCTGCCAGAAGCTGTTTGTGACAGATCTAAAACCGACCTGTCTCCACTGCGAACTGCATTTACAAAGAAATGATCTCTACATGTTCTGCTTCAAGACTCAGTCAAACTCCACTGTTTCCATTTACAGGGGCCTCCTTCTCGTACTTGTAGCTTGAAAGGGAAAAAAAAGAAGAAGCAGGAAACCAAAAATTTCAACACGAGTTCAGAGAAAACTCGGCCTGCTGTTGTCATGTTTATCTTATTTTTATCAGTTAAACAATCAAATCATTTAGGGTGTTAAGTTGTTTGCCAGTAGCCATCTTGGTGTTTCTAAAACCTCCAGTGAAAGTGAAGATTGAGCTAAATGATCAGCTTATTTTAGCTGTGATTAAACAGCTTTGTCAACAAGACACATTTGTGAATTGAATGTATTTATCTAATATTTCTTGTGTATTTAAAATGCATTTAGCATGCTGGATTCTGCTGGATAACAAATATAGAGAACTCCTCAGAGTGTTGTGGGTGTCCATTGGTTCAGCTTGTGGTTAACCAGACATTTTTAGGAGAGAAAAAATTAACTGTCAAAGTTGCAAGAGAAAAAGACAGACAACATCTAAAAAACAAGTTGACTAATGATGCAGGCATACACAGTGCCATGGAGATGAATTGATTGACAGCTCGCTGTGGTAGCAACTTGCTTCACTTTTCAGGGCCGGAGGCTATAATCTGTTTTACAGTTTATGGTCTTGCTCATATTTGTCCAAGCAAGTCTTCCATGTGTTCAGTCTATTTCAGACTGATGGTAAGTTTTACTGTCATTTTACAACACATGGTTGCACAGGGAAATGCTTTTATATTTCTCCAATGTTACTACTTAAAAAAATATAAATTAAGATTAATGTATTATTAATTTAAAGATTATGAAAATTGAAGATTACAAATGATTGTTAATGATAGGATGCCAAGACTCGTGGCTTGAAAGAAAAGTCTGTCCTCGTCTTGCCAGGCGGCAGCAGGTTGAACAGGTTGTATCTGGGGTGGATAATGTCTTTCATATCATTGGGTTCTGTGCAGACGCCTCACCTCAGTGAAGTCACCGGTGCTTTGTAAATGGGTACTCAGTGATGTCCTGGGTGGTTTTAATCACCCGCTGCAGAGCCTCCTCTCCTGAGCCCCGCACATGCAATCCCAGAATTTTCAGCACCCAGCCAGAAAGCTTTTTGTTGCTCTTTTGAAAAAAATCAACAAGAAATAAAGTGAAGAGTTTCCGACATGTTCTCAGATATGTTGATATTCTTCCTTGTTCACCTGCTCCACCTCGGCTCCACGGATGCAGACACTCTCCGTGTCAGGTGTTGCGGTCATGGATGTGCAGAGTGAACAGGAGGGGGCTGGGCAAACAACCCTTCAGTTAAGTTTTAGGCTCAATTGGTGTCACCATTAATCTGGACTGTCTGAGGTCTGTTTGTGAGGAAGTCCAGTCTCCATTTGCAGAGTGTCTTACTCAAGTCCAGAGTTTACATCCATTTCTTTGGAGCGATTGTGTCAAATGCTGAGCTGAAATACAAGAACAGCATTTTCATATAAGTGTGGTAACTTCCGAGATGTGTGAGGAGAGTGGGGGGGCAGTGAAGATGGCCTCCTCTGTGGATCATTGTTTCTGTCTGCACTGAAGTGTTAGAAACTGGTTTTATAGCTACGAGCTGATTCTTATGTATTTTAATGACACAACGGGGATGTAATCATGTACTCGTCACTCGTCACTTTGTTTTCATGCAGACTGACGGTGGCTGCTTCTCTACAGGTGGAATTGGATTTACAGCTGACTCTTTGTGAGGAGATCAGAGTGAGCATTAAATGGGGCCTCACACACAATGGTGACAGTCCTACATTTGAAGTTTGTGATGTTTTAAGCGTCTTGCCACAAATCTCTGGTGTTGTTTGTCTTGAGGTCCCTCAGTTTTTTGTTGATGTCTCCATTTTGCCTCCTTGACACCGGCTGTCGGTCTTTCTGTGGCTGAGTTTATTGATTCTTTGTCAGCTGCCTGAAAGCCAGACATTTGGCTCTGGATAGAGCCTTCACACCATCACATCTCCATGCATCCAGACTTTCTGTTTGGGGAACGATTTTTATTGTCTGTCACCACATCATCGACAGATTTGCAGTTATGTGATGTCACAGTCGATGTGCATTTATCCAAATGAATAAAGTGGTTCTCCTGAGTAGCAACATCTCTGAACGCGTGTCCTTCTGTCAATCAAACAGTCATATGTTTTTGCTGGTTGGTTTGGTTTGACCCTTTTTTGTCAGCTGGAAGAAAATAGGAAGCAAAAGAAAGGAAACAATAAACCTAAACTGGAAAAGGGAGACCAGTGCTTCTGTCAGGTATAATTGTAAAGACATAATTCAAGGTACTTTTTTTATCCTGGTGGAGATGTGGACATACTGGTGAAATTTAGGTAAAACCGTCAGTGTGATTCATATCACCAGAATTTGTCATAACCACATAAATTTCCCGTCAAGCATTTTTTGAAAAATCATCTGGAGTTTTATCAGCAGCATCAACAAACATGCCGGTGATTTCCTTTAGCAGGTGATTGGGACGACATCTTAGCAATGAAAACATCTGGACATCTTGTAAACTTACATAAACTGTAATGCATGCATGATCAGCAGCTTACCTTTACTGTTTAACTCTTAACTAGACTGTTAAGCTGCCAAAAGTATTCATCCTTTGCAGCTTTGTGGTCATTACCATCAAAAAACTAGTGTATCTGTTTGAGCTGGGCCTACTCTGATTTGCATTTAGCCCATAAAAATCAAGACAGATTGCAGATCAGATTTGTGATTTTGATATTTGAGACACATTAAGTGTAATGAAACAGTCTTTTCTTATCTAAATTTTATCCACATGTGAGACAGTTGAAATGAGAAACTATGGTGCCTTCCAGATGGCTGAAACCAGCACTGAGCTTTGTGATTTGTCCTTTTTTCAAACAAATAAAATAAAAAGATGACACTCAGTAGTACAGTTCTCCTTGCAGATTTATTCCATGTCTGGAGAGAAAGTCTGGTTGGGTTTAGCATTAATGTAAGGTATCAACCAGCTCTAACCAACAGAAGCCACTGCCTTCAAACATGATGCTGTCCAGCTATGATGATTTACTGAAAAGAATTTTAATAATGTTGTCAAAGTAGTGGAATTATTTAAATGTTGACAAAAATCTGTAACGCTTTGCATTAAAAATGAATAAACAATTTGCCCCATTAGTCCTTTAAGATAATGCAAAGACTGAGATACGACACACTGAAAATGTTCAGCTTCTGTTTTGAATAATCTCTGTAAGCTTGTTGACAAAGTGTTTGTAATGAAAGACTCTGTAGTGACTCAGTGAAGTCTAACCTGCTTCTGATTCCATGAGTCAAGCCAAAACTAGCTCACCTGAGAAAACAGGGTGAGAACAGAATCCTCAGCACATGCACGCTGAGCCAAGGCAGCAGCCCATCATTAGATCAGAGTCCACAAGTTGAATCTCAGCAGCCCCTCCTCCTGCTCACTGCAGAGCTGGGAGAACAAGAAGAATGGGCTGGCTGCTGAAGCTTTCCACCACAATGGACTACTGATTCCAACATGTTTTCCTGCTAAAAATGCCCTTAGGTTTGGACAAAAGGTGCCATGGTGAGCGTGCTGCCCCGGCCCTCCCGTACTGTGCAGCATACAGTTCAGAGTGTTTGAACTGAATGGCATATATGTAAATACCACTCCTCTCTGTCTTTAATTACTCCATATGCTTAAAAAACCTCTATTTATAAAAACATATTAAATCTTTTCAGAATGAGGGGAAGTTTGATGGTCTGAAAAAGATCAGAAATGTCAGTAGAAAAGGCTCAAATCTACTGTAGCTGGATGGTCTATGAATAGTTTAAATAGATCAAAACAGGTTTTTAATACATCTGCAGGTGTCTGTCAAACAGTTTATTGTCAGGAGGAAATGCCAGGAGGTATTTAAAATACTCACATAGTTTACTGTGTACCTTTGTTATTATTTGAACAGATCTAATATAAATTAAATTTGTCACAGATCATGACACTTTTAAAAAGCTCTAAATCAACAGATTACAAGCTTGGGCATGTGTGCAAATACTGGGGCTGCATGGGTCTGTATGTGTGTGTGTGTGTGTGTGTGTGTGTGATCTTTCCTGTACTCATGCTCAGTGTTCAGCTCATCGACTCAGTGTTAAAATGTCTTGCTTTAACTTGGCTTGTGTTTTCTGTTATCGGCATGTATCAGATATGACAGGTTGTTCTGACTGATAAACTGGGGCTCTTATACTCAGTCACATACATTTTTCAAGATGCATCAAAAGCTAAAAGCAGCTTTGGAAAAATCCAGTGGTCCATTATGCATTAATGAGACCCCTTGGAAAGCAAAAACATTTACACAGTAATATTTACTGTGTTTTTCCTTTTAACAAAAAAAGCAAAAGAAAAAAGATTGAGAAAAAGAAAAGAAAAGAGAAAAAAGACAAGAGAAAAAAGAAAAAAGAAAAGAAAAGAAAAGGCATAAATCATCTGGTATGTTTGGCACTGCAGTCAAAATTCCCTGTTAATGTTTCTCTCAGTAAATGAGGCCTTTCATAAAGTGATACAGTTTCATTAATTTTCTAAAATCAGCACCCCGCCCTTTCTCAGCCTGATGCTTTTGTTTAAAAACACATCAATCTGACATGTGAAGTGGGTGTGGTCATTTTAATACACTTAAGTTGGGATAAACCTAGAAAAAAAAAAAAAAAAAGCTTTCGTTAGCATAGACTGAGGATATGACAGGATCGGTTTGTATCCTCATCACAGTTATGACCAGAGACAAGCTCAAATACCTGTGTTAACCTTCAGCATTAACAGGATCAGTAAGCAGCAGCCATGCATAGCTAACAGCTGACCAGTGATCAGTGAGAGGGAAATTGACAGCAAGTGTGTGGACAGTCAGTGTAGTGCACATACAGTGAAGAATGCATTAACAAAAAAATGAAAGAGTCTTGCTGACTGGCTATGGAAAGTGCATGACACAATATAGAGAAAAAATATAGAGAAAAGACAGTGGGGTCATTTGATCGGGGGGGTGGGGGGGGCCATGTGTGATCAGGAATTTTCTTTAATTCTGTCCATCAGATTGAGCATTTATTATGCCTTTGAATAATGGTGGCAGTAGCATATACATATAAAAGCAGGAGTTGAAAGCAAATCGTGCAGCGCACCAACAGCCAACTAGATTTCCCTCTGTGGATCCAAGTGTTCATGGATGGACGCATGCATTGTTTAGATCATATCAAGTGTCATGGCAAAAAACAACAATCTCTAATCAGCTGATCAGAACGAGCAGAACTGAACAATCGTTGGAAAGGAGAAAGACAAATGTGCCAACACCCTCCAATTAATGAAGTTTATGTATTTTTTATTAACAAACCCGCAGTTATGGCTGCATCACCAGGTCACCAGTTAGGAAAAGAACATACCAGAGTTGTGACATAAAGTGAGTAATGAGATTAAACAATAAGAAAGAGAGAAAAAAAAAAAACCTTTGATTTATGAATTAAAAAAAAAAGATTCTTCCTTATGTTCTGTACATACTTGGGAACATTTTTCATACCATAAATAAGATAAGCCAAAAAAATTAGCAGCCTTCATTATGACACCGGCGATGCTATCTGCACTGAAAACAGGTGGGTGTGTGTTTCAATTGGCTTCTCTCAACAGAACATTCCATCGCAGCGAAACAGCTTAACCACAATACAACTTCTGTTCTTGAGATGAAACAAAGGAGGTTTGTGCTGTCTGTCTGTCAGGGAGGCTGAACCGCCGCAGGCAAATACTCCACACGGCTGACGCACTGTTATTGTTTATACAAGCATATACAAAATAGCTGCAGATATGAAAAGTGGCTCACAGGGGCAGGGCTGTTGGAGCATGATGAGGATGTTTAACTATGCATTCAAATATTTAATGATACAAAGAAAAGGTGTATGTAAAGTTTATGACAGCTCGTAGCATTAGCATTGCTATTAGCGTTAACGCATGCATCCAGTTTGCCTTTTCAAGCCAAATTTGTAGATGTTTTCAAAGGTCACAGCTCTTTTAGGTAACTGCCAACACCTGAATCTCATTTGATGGGAGTGTCAGGACAGTTGATTGTAGACTTGAATGCACTTGCTTGTGATGCTGAGATGTCCTAATAACGCTCACAAACTGAGGAAGGAGTGAGATCTGTTTGACATCCGTGTTTCCCAGGAGAAGGCAAAGTATGTGTGTGCAATCACATTTGTTCTCACGTTCACATTCACACCAGGAGCAACGCAATCTTCCACCGCTGCCGGTACAAACTGTCCTCTGGATTATTTGTCCTGTTGTCATCAACAGCAAGTTATCTCTGACAAATAACATGGTTTTGCCTCCTAAGAGCAAGATCACGGGTCACAGCGTTTACTGATCACAAAACGTTAGCAAAAAAAGAAAAAAAACTTTTTCAACTTGTCAGGACCTGAGCATCACATTTTAAAGCAGCAGGTACTCCTTCTCTGTCTGTTCGCCACCCTAAAAGCATTCCTGCCAGTAAGCCTTTTTTTTTAGTATTTTTATCATACCTTGAGAAACAGTTTCAGTTTCGAGAGGCAACAAAAAAACTTCTAAAAATCATCCTTGTTTGCATTAAGTGGGACTCAAACCCTCCTGTTAGAAAGTCTTGAGTGTGTCTCACTTTTCTACCCTCACTTCCACCCCTCTTGGAGCTTTTTCACTCCTTGGAGTTCTCGCTGTGAGTGTTTAATGCTGCTGCAGATGGTTTTACCTTGTAGTGACTTGAAAGCCCCGTGTGTTGCTTATCAGATGCCTCAAGAATACCACCTGCTTTAAAAAGTGAAACTAAGGGGTCCCCATCAAGCTGCCGTGTGGGATAAAGTAGGAATCAAAACGGGTTGGAACAGCCTATAACCATCAACAGCAAACTTCATGATGACATGTGCGTGTGGGAGTTTGTGTGTGTGTGCACAAAATAAGAACAACGTGGCCCTTCTCATAAAACAATTTCACCAAAACATTATTAGTGCTGAAAAACTCCATGGGGTTGTTTTTAGTGTAGATGAGGTGTATGCACAGAAACAGCTGGGTTACGGCTGGGAAACGGTCATAGCTGTGGATGTGAACAGGGTCCCCTGTGTTAAAATCAGATACAGTCACACTCTCTGACCTTTATTTCTTAAAAGAGTTATAATTCACACAGCCACCAGATTTTTTTTGTTAGAGAAACATTAACAAAGATCATTTTAAACATTTTAAACAAATAATCTGGATACTTTTCTGGTAAAACACCTTTTTAAAAAATCTAAATCTGTTGTACAGATTGACAAAGCAAGGAAAATCTGTCATGGATTAATTTGCGGTTGTGAAAGAATGATATTAGAAAATTTATTTTGAAAGAGTTTGGGGCAGAAAGCATTACTCATGTGCAGCATTTCACCTCTGACAGCAGAAACAGTGTCTGATTCAGCTTCTTCATTTTTTTGCTTCCTTAAGCAATATTTCAAGCCATGATAAGACAGACTATCTTTTATAGTTTTTTTTTACTTTCTGCACATCAGGTCTTATCTAGCATACAGCATTCAGATAAACACCACTGCAGCTGTGCTTCTCACATTATTAGTCTCTGTGATGTTTTCCAGAAGCTCTGGATGCTCTGTGTTTGTTAACCCTGAGATGGAGGAACCTCTGAGTTCCAGAGAGAGACGTTGCTTTAACTCTGTGAAGCTCACCTGCTCCCCAGCAGGTTCTCCTCAACAAAGTCTGACTTTCTCTCCAATTTACTCAGTCCCCTTTTCTTCTCGCCAGACATGTTGCTTTTATTTTATGATTGATTCAGTCTGCATCAAAGCACATATTGAGCACATTCATTAATGGAGTTTTATTGTTTGTCAGAATCAAAATCTTGGACAGATTTAAGTCGGTTACTTATGACCATCCAAAGTTGTTGCTGTTTTGCTGTCACCCATTTACTTAAATAGTAGTTTTTTTCCCCCCTAATCCATATAGAATAAGTCAACAGTGGCTGAGAATAAATCCCCTGGACGCTCTGGCTATTATTTACCTGTTGCCATGGTGCATGTTAGTGTTCCAGTGATGGCAGCGATATTACTCTCGGCACATGTGCTCAACCAAGACTGAGCACACTCACACTTAAGAAACATCAAAGACATGAAGACAGAGGAAAAAGCAGTAAGAGCTCTTTTCTACTTACTGAGACACAAGTGCTTTCACTGAAAAATCTCACTGAAAAATCAATTTTTTTTAAATATTCAGAAACATCTGGGCCTGCTTCTGAGATGTTTTGAGCTTGGGAGCTGATCGATGGAGGGTGAACATTAATTGTGAGGGTGAGATGGTCTCATCTAATTTCTTCATGACCAGACAGGAATGTTGAAATTTTTAACGGAACTTTAAGACTCTTAGATTCTGTTTATCTGAACATGTCAGCTATATGGTGTGGTAACTGTGTGGGAAAGGCTGTGAACAGTAAATAGAAGTGAAGCATTAATAATAATGTGATAATGTGATGAGACATGATCATCTGTCTCCAGTGTTTCCAACTTAAAGATACCTGCACGACTCTGAAAATTAAAGTGTTAAACAATCTAATACTGACATAAATACTAAAAATAAGCTGAAGTGGTTTTTTTTGGAGTGTAAAGCTCCATATATGCATTTTTTTGTATTTAACTGTATTTTGAAATAAAGTCATAAATAACTCATAATCTTGAATTTCTCAGTTGATTTGAAAACAGTTTCTCCCAGTGTGGGAGTACTGATGGATTGAAGTAGGCAGAAGTAAGAGTCTGACAAGAACAAACTTTTTTCCACAATTGATAACATTCTACATTTTACTCTTCAAATGGGTTCACACTGATAACATGTAGAATGCAGAAGTTAAGTGTCTTATTTATTTTTGTAGTTTTTTTTTACTTTTATTTCAGAATCTCTTCCAGCCAGGGCAAGATTTTTTTTTTTTTCAAAACAGAGTTGATCAAAGTGCATTATTTAAAACGTCAGTATACAGAGTCTCTGTCATTGAAGACAGGCCGGGCCTGCACCGAGCGGCAGCATCAGATCTGTGGAGGACCAACTGCACCCTGCACCCCGGACATCAGCTCGTGCAGAGGGCTCATGCCAGAGCTGGCAGGGAGTCAAAAAAGAGAAAATGTGCTGCCTTTAATGTGTAAATGTCTGGTAGGACACACACACACATACGCATATAGTGAATGAGTTTAAGGCAGGAATTTGGGGAGTTGTCTGTCGATGGTAAGTCTTGAAATAACAAACACCTGTATAAGTTCCCTCACAGAGCTGCAGTGTTAGGAACCTGTTTTTCATCCAGCTTCTTATTGTGACGGAGATATGCACGACTGAACATGTTGGTCCTTCCAAGTAGCTCCAACGCAGAGCTGCTGCACAGGCCAGAGGCCCAGTCTGGAAATCTACACGTCTGCAAACACACTCAGCATGGAGGAACATATATTAAAAAGTTGCAATGCTACTTCAGCCAGCGTGTGGTTTATCTCATCCTGTGTCACTTTATTGTATATAGTTATAAAAACTGAAACCTTTACATCAAGACATGAAATTCCATCTGAGTTATTTGGATAAACACTGGGATTCTGTGTCAGTCTGAGCTGTTGTAACAAAGGTAAACATTTAAAACTATGTCAAGACTGACAACCTATATGTCATATGCAAAAAGTTGAATTTTTTATTTTGAAAAGCTGCCTATATGTATAATTCTTAAGAGACTATCCATATCTGATGTTAATAAATATTGACACTATCAGTAAAATATCTAGTGACAAGATATTCTATTAGTTTTCCACCAACAGAAACGTTATAAACGGTTAGTAAAGTTTAGGGAAACATGGTGATCTGTTCCAGTACAGAAGAAGTCAGCACTGACATGAGACGTAAGAATTTTTATTAATATTTGACCAAAATAAAAGCATTAATGAAAAAACATGATTCCACATACATGTAGTGTTTCATCCACATAAAAACACATTACCTTTAATCCTAATTCAGACAGCTGCCACCATTCAGTCACCAGAATCTCATTTTAAATGTAGATTCATTGACTTTATGTTTTACAAAAGGTTTAAGAAACTGACTGAACGCTTTTTTGTAATTCATTAATTTTTCATTTTCTGCACGCTCTGATAGGATTATTGTGTTTTTATGAGGCGACAGAATTTCTACTGCATTTATTTTCCAAATATATATTTTTTGTATATTAAGGATAAATGTTTGAGTTGAGGTTCAAGATAAATAGCCCTTAAAAATATCACTGTACAAGACAGAAAGAATATTGTTAATGTTTTTCTGCTACAGATAGTAAAGGAAATAGCTCTGTCTTCTTGCGATGACATTTCAACCTGAGTTTCCTCAGATCCGACTGCAAGTAACTTCCTCATTGCTTTTCTCGCCTTCTCAGATCGTTTTTCAGGGCACAGTTTTGCCAGGTTTTAAAACTGCTGAGCACATGTCTAAGATTTATTGTTTAAAAGAGAATGAACAATGTGGACATTTACTGTGGAATGTGACATGTCATGATTAACACAATTTCACGGTGTCAACATTGAGTTTTTAATCCCATCGGTGTTTAAAGGTCTGTGTAAAAAAAGGTTCAGTCACTAAATCATTTCTTTTTTACTAATTAGTTGAACAGTGAGTGATTGACAGCTGCCTCCTCTGGAATTGGCAGTCACATGTAACTATAGTTCATAACTCTAACAATTTAACATGCATGCACCATACCTCAGTCTGTGCCTGTCCTCTGGCTGTGTCTTATCTCCTGTCTCTATCTGGGAGATGAAGAAACTGAGAAAGTCAGACAAAAGATATATTGTCCAACTCTGGCAACTGAAAGCGATCCCAAAGTGCGCCAACAAAATGAAAGGTGTTTTCCAGAAGCATCTCTTTGACAAATAAGCATTGTTTGAAAATTGGCAGCAGGAAGCCGTGAAGGATTCCTCCATACAAAACATTCCTTCTTAGTGTCACCAACACCCAACACCTGACTTCCAGGTCCATTCCTTATTAAACTAATAAATCGTTGATGGCACGACACCTGCTCAGTGAAGAGAAAACAGAAAAACATGTCTTTGGCTTCCTGCGAAAATGATCATCAATGCCAGTGCAGGAACAAAAGCTGTTGTTCCTACTTAGACAAACACTACTGTTTGTCTTTCACCGTCTCGCTGAGTGTCATCTCTGTGTTTCTGATGATTATAGGCTGCACTTGACTTGCCACCACCCGTGAGAACAGATTCTGTAGAAATATAGTCTCATCCGCAGACTGAGATTTTGGACCTGATGAGGTGAGGTAAAATAATGTAAAATCTGCTGCCATCAGAGAAGTCCTACACATTGTAAGCTGCCATGTCACTTGCTCTCAAAACTGCTTTTCATACGATGAATGAAACACCTTCAACCTGAGACCAGCAGATATGTAGCAGAAAAGAGATAGGCCACGAGAACATTTTTTACATTTTTTTCTCCTTGAGTGTGAAAGAAAATTTCTTACCCATAAGAAAAATAATGAATGCCAGAAATTCTCTTCAATCCCTCGTACATGCCATGACAAATCTGGTTGCAAGAGTGGTCCTGGCATGAGGCCAAGTGTCCGTGAACAAACATACAAACTCTTTAGACAAATGTAGCGAAGAACCAGAGATAAATCAGTAGAGTCCATATGAGAGTCCAGACGAGACCATGCACGCATCACTGATGACATCACACAGCTGATTCCCCGTCAGTCAGTCCCAAGAGCAGTTCAGCGCAGCTCAGACGTTTGACTTTCGTTTCTGTCGGCAGAGTTTGTTGTCAGCATAGACTGTCCTGCTGCTTGATCTGCCACACCAGCACACAGACTCACTGAGAGGACAGAGGTTTCACACCGCCACCTGCCAGCTGCTGCATCACTGCTGCTGGAAACAGATTTTTGAAGACTGATTCAACCAAATCACTAAGACTATTGGGCTCATACCCACAAGAGAAAATGCTTCAGCTCCTGTTAGCGCTGTGGAAGTACATGGTTTATATTTCAAGATCCTTTGTTTCATCCACACTCAGAAATGTTATTCTAATGCTAAAATCTACCCACAAAACCAACGATCTCTGGCAGTGAGCTGAGAGAGGCCCAGAAGTGGTTTTATAAACCATAAATGTCTACAAAGCCGATCACAAATACTGGTTTCTAGGAGCTCAAGGCAATCACCCAGTTATTTTAAAGTACACTGGTCACAGTCTCAGAGGGAGAGGAAACAACAACATGGTAGTATTTTAAGAGACATGGAGCAACATGTGATTGTATTGAAAAGTTGTAGTTTCATTTGCAGTGTTTTTGTCTGTGTGGGTTATGGTCAAGTGCAACAAACTGGTCTTACAAACCTCACATACATAAAGAAGCTCTTCTGTCTTTGTACTGACAAACATAAAGAAAAGAAAGACAGAAAAGAAAAACAAATCCAATATCTTTCAATGGTGTCTTGCCTTCTGACAGGAGCCAGAAATGAATGAGTGACAGATCTGGGTCTCATTTCCGAAAAAAGTTATGAGGCTGACATGACAGTAAATCCGTGTCACAAGCCTTCAAGGTGTTTCCATTAAGCACACAGAGACATTCGCACAACAAATGACAATAAATGACAGTAGACTACTGGTAGGAGGCCATGAGCAACTTGTGTTTTGTTTGAACTTTTATTTTTCTGATTTTATTCAAGTTTACACCATAATATAAACACTGATGTTCTATGTTTAATGGCACATTTGTGATGTGCTACATGATGATGTTTATACAAAAAAAAATAGCAAGTGTAAAACAAATGAATCTAATATCCTTGTTTTGGGCTTTTAATCTGCCAGTTTCATCATCCATCTGTCCTTATTTTGCTTTTATAGATTCATCTGTTCTGTTGTGTCTGTTGTGCACTTTTCTGAAGGTTTATTTCAGCCTCTTATTGTTCTTTTTGTCTTCAATCAATGGAGCTTTGCTGTTCGCCGCACACTTGTATGCCATGTATGCTGTATGTCCGATAGAAACAACAGCGACAGAGGACATTCTGCAACAGATGAATTACATTGGGGATCCGCACTAATGGAGCTCCAGTAAAAGGCTAGCAGGGGAGACTTCTCATTAGCATGCATACACTTTTAGCCTAGTTATGTCACTAACCACCATTCACTTAACTCACACTTGCTGACTCATAATTTTCAAGTGTTAAAGCAGCGTGGCAACACCCACTCTCTAACCTATCATGTTTCCCCTAGTTCAGTATTGCTGCCTTGTGTGTGCATTCTTGTGGTTAGTTTGCTCATTACATTTTTCAGTTTTTGATGGGTTAGGGGTCTGAGTAATGAGTACTAGTCTTTCAAATGACAGGTTACAGTAGGTGTAGTACCATGCTGTAACTTGACATCGCACGAGGGTACGTGAGAAAGGTTTCTTAACAATACTTTTTACACTTACAAGATGAGTCACTCATGTGTTTCGAGTGCATTCTCTAGTTAACCAATGCTACATGGTGCTCACCGGCTTGCTTGGCAATTTCTACTCCATCCGGTGCAAACCCAAATCAAAGGTTAAGTGCAGTAAGATATTTAAATGAAATATATTTGAGCTTGAAGTGGGTTGCATCTGCATTCACATTATTGTCAGCATGTGCTACACAATGATTAGAGAATGCTGGGCCCATTCTCACTTACATCATCACATCTGTCTCTGTGAAATAAATTATTAAAAAGTTAATGGTTTCTTGTGTGTTTTATTGCAGAAGTGCTGTAATTATAGACATATAATAAACTATTTCAATTTACCAGAGGCTGTGAGTGTTTTTCACTATGTCTTATGACTTCCAGGCCCTCAAATTTACCAGCGGGTGCAATGACTTGTGTCCAGTTTAGCTGGAAACAAAATAGCTGACTGAAAGTTGGTGACAAGATTTTTTTTTCTTAAAAAATATTATATATTATATATATCATATTATATCCTTGATATTCACGTATGATGGTATAGTGTATGATAAAAACAATGTCTTTCATTTTGTTGCCTGCCTGTTGCTAACTTCCAGGGTAACATCAACACGTGGTTCAGACAGGAACTCAGCAGACATGATTAAATTTAACATGAATAAAAGTGTAAGTTTGTTGTGTAGTGTGAGTGTGAGTGTGAGTGTATAGTGAGTCAGTCGGATAGATTTTCCTCATCAGTGGTGCCTGATTAATGATCAAATAACAAAATCCCATGTTCCAACACTAGTAAAGTCATCAAAATGTGTCTTTTTAGACTTTCACTGCTCTGACTAAGGGGACTCCAGCAGCAAAAAATATGAATTCAGTGTTTAAATGGTCATTACGGCCCTATGGGTTGCGCTAATCCTATATTCACCACTGTGAGTTAACACAGGAAGTGGTCTAAGAAGCATTTTTAGCAGCTGCTTCCTGTCTATGTTCAGCCTTACTTAAATAATTTGTGTAGAAACCATGTTTCTTTGAAAGCTATGGTTTTTGCAGTGTACCATTAGCATCTTTTTTTTCATTGAAGTGGTGACAGCAAAGTTAGCACAACCCGTGGAGTCACAATGACCACATTATTTAGAAATATGCCAAACAGTTCTTTTATTTTTCATTCTGAATTCCTACTAAT
Source organism: Acanthurus tractus (assembly GCA_029783725.1). Lineage (NCBI taxonomy): Eukaryota > Metazoa > Chordata > Actinopteri > Acanthuriformes > Acanthuridae > Acanthurus > Acanthurus tractus. Next base: position 21,722,996 of record JAQNCA010000007.1, read on the forward strand.
CAATACTGATTTAACTTGGTCACTAATTTAAAAGAACTTGCATTTGTAACAGCACTCCTATGACAGCCTAGATAAACAAGAAACGTTTAAACTAACTGTCAACACGAATAAAGAGAAGTTATTAAATCCACATGACATCATTGGTTGATTCAAATAAGCTATTCATTAAATAAATTGAGATGATATTTGATATTGCAGTAATCATTAAGGAAAACAAGTCAGAGTGGCAAGGTCAGTCAGTGGACCATTGTGGACTGCACCCATAAAAAGGGGTCAAAAAATAATATTTTCTTGGAAAAAGTCATTCATCAATCACTTCACTTGTAATTTATTCATTCCATCATTTACCTAATCACTGTTTGTTCCTGGTGATGACTGATGCTTTTCTGATGCTCTTGCTGTGGTTTAATAATCATCCATCTGCTGTACTTTTATTTGCAGAGAGAAGTTTTGAATAAACTAATAATGGAAAATGCATATCGGGTTTGAAGTGTTTGGTGTTTTGGTTTACACGGCAAATAAAGCAGAACAGGAGCAGCTGCCAAAAATTAGAAGGTGTTCTTCCAAATCCACCAAATAGTTTGTTTGCACAAAGCTAGTTTGTTAGCCTGATGATAGACTGCCTGCGGAGCAGTGAAGGTGCTTCGGTCTGATGGGGTTCATGATGAACATTCTTTCATTATGATGCTTCATTTAGCAGGAGCTCTTGTTATATGGTCCTTGGCAAGTGCCTGTTTTTATAAGCAATTAATTATTTCTCTCACTGGCTGGACAGTCTCCTTTAAATATTTTTCAGCTTAGGCACAGATGGACAAAACTCAAGCTAAATACAGATTCAGGCTTATCCAAAGCCAGTCAAATGCACCTCTCCTTATTAGTTCCCAAAACCGCAGTTTTGCTTTGCCAATATACTTGAGAAATCTTATCACAGTGTTCACTGGCCACATCTGTACAGTTTCCCTTTTTTTTTTACTGCTGACACAGATTTGGCTGAAACTTGGCTTCTAGATGGAATAACCAGACATTGTGTCCAACAAATTCAACTTCTACCAGGCGAAAGTCCAAAATGACTGTTAAGTAAGGATACCACTACAGATAACTTCACACAATATGTTGGAATACATGGTTAAGGCAATTCTATGTGCAAGGACTATACTTGCCATATTTCATGTTATGCAATAATCATTTAATACAAAACTGTATGGCTTTTGTAACCACTTGTGTTGGTTTTCTTTGCTGCACCACAGATTTTTCAATTTCACACTCAGAATGTGTTTGAAAAGGTAGGGTGTAAAGCTGACTATAGACTGATTTTTTTTAAAGGTCTAAAGTTGATGTCGGACTTTTTGAGTAAATTAAATATTGAATGTAATACGAATTTGTTCTTTTCTGTGTGTTGTAGCTTGTCTAGAACTGATAATCATTATTGACAGTGGAAGTGAGTGAAGTGAGAGGTCAAATGAGAAACTTCACCTCTACGGACCATCAAAATCCACAGCAACACTGAACACTAACTGTACTAAACTATAACATTCTGAATAGTCTTTCAGTGAATCATAGACACACACACACACACTCTCTGTGGTCATCTAAGGGAAGGTCTTTGTGTATTAATGTTTTTTCCCAGTCCTCATTACCTATGTAATCAACCATTCATCTAAGCCACACAGCAAACCACAATGTTAGCAAACCTTACTCATCCAGAAGCAGCTGAAAAAGGAACAGAATCACTGCTGTCAGAGATGAACCCCATCATTAATCACTGCAGACCGCCACCCAGGCAACCCCAAATCTGCCCACACATATGACACATTCACTGTGTGTTGTGTTAACCTAAGAGTCAGAACTTGAAAGCAAAAAACGTAATGTATGTTCAGTTATATCTACCAGCTGCTTGTCCATTGCTTCCAATATTCTATATGAAAATGCCACAGTTTCCATCGCCGAATAATGCAAATGCAAAAATGCAAATGTTTACACTGTCATTTTATTTACATTTTCCCAAATTCAGCCTGACATACAGTCACGACTTTGAAAATTTTGCAACTTACAGTGTTTTTTGGATGCTACCCCAAGGTGCTGCAGTAAAAATGCAGCCAAGTATTTAAAGGAATAACGTCCATATTGAAATAATTACATACAATATACATGCAATGTCATTGTCAATCCGGGAAGTGGTGAACCGTTAGCATGGCAAAGCTGAAAACAAAGCATGGAGGTTGAAGGGGTGGATGGACATGTAGCATGTTTAACTTTCCTCAAAGAGACCAGAGATTGCACCCCCTTACAGTACTGCAATTAATGTTTGCCACTTGAGTTAACATAAAAGCAATCTTTGTTTTACCTTAACCAAACCACTGTTGCTGTGTAGATATTGTAGACTGAAAATTTTAGCAAATGTGGTTTTGGATGAAAAGAAAATGAAAACATTATCAAGCATTTTTCAAAACTGCCCAAATTTTATTCAGCTGGTGGAACTGGAGGAATTAGACTAACCACTTGCTATTTGAAGTTCTGTGGATTTAGGTAACATTTGACAGTGTCCTAAAAGTTTGTAAAATCTTTTTTCAGGTGGCTCTGGCAGGGTGAAAAAGGTTAGAGGTTTGAGTATTTCTTGGAAACCGCCTAAGTGTGATCTCTGAGTGCAAAGTATTTCAAACTGCCATTATATCTGAGCTGTGTAAGTGCTTGTCTTGACTATAGCGGTAACTATGAGCCTGTCAGGTAATCAGAGTGTTGTTTCAGACTACCTGTAGGGCCGGATAGATTGGCATGTTGGAATGGGCGACTGTTAGTTCAGGAATGTTAGGCTAATAAGAGCTGATATTTAGAGTTGGCTGCTGAAATCATCTGCAGGGTACACCCACCATCCAATACTTTAGAACACAGATTTTCTTCTGTGGAATTGAAAAAGAGACTCATTTTTAAAAAAAAAAGAAATTTCAAAGATGACCTGGGAATGAGACCAGACTGTTTCCACTGTACGACTACACTGGGATTGACTCCACTCAGTCCTGTTTGGTTTTCCATTTTTCAAAAAAATGTAAACAGATATGGATAGTACCTGCCACTTATTTGGTATTAGCTGGGTCAAGGTTCTAAGTGAGCCTAGTCAACACAAGAGCATTGGAGAGAAACCAGAACAGTGATGGTTTTGAGAAGTGTCACTATTACTGTTCCTTGTGATTGCAATTTTTTTATTCACTTGGCCATTACCTTTAAAAAAATTGACAAAGTGAGGACCTTCCTGTTTTGTTGCTGATAAAAGAATCTCAAAGGAAATGGAAAGAAAACACAAGATTCATTTCCTTTGTCATTTTTACAACACAAGGTTGTATAGGGTAGTTTGTAGTTCTGTTACTCTACAAAACAGTTTTTTTAAAAATGGATTAGAAATTAAAACCCTCACAATTATAAAAGTATTTCTTTTAATGTTACCTTTAAACTTTGAATAAATATGTTTGAAGTCTACAATAGTCGCCGACATATACTTGCACAGTCTGGTGTAACTCTAATCTTGTGACAGAAGAAGACAATGACCTTTGTTTTGAGGTGATCTGTTTTTCAGCATATGAAGATGAGAGGGGGGTTAAACTAAGGTCAGTGGCCACTGGATCTCCGGATCCCTCTGAATCCTCTGAGTTATTCTCTTCTATCTTCACAGACATATTTGCTTACTCAAAAATTGCTCATGCTCAGCCGGTCACTTCATCCTTGAATTCATTCTGCTCTCTATAAAAGGAATCATCACTGCTGCCTGCTTTCTGATAATCCCCTTGAGAGAGTGGCTTAGGAGAAGGAGGGTCCATAAGCAGAGGACTCTGTTTGGAAATATAGAACCAGGGTTGAACTTCCTTTCTATTGCACAAGGGCTCCGCCCTCTACCAGACCCTTTAGTTAGAGTGGACGGAGCTCAATGAATGTCCTCTCTGACGCAGCAAGTCATCAAACTAGACTAGTGATCCCGGCTGACTACATGTTTCTCACCGTACTACACAGACTTCTTTATAGACGGGGCTGTGGACAGTGAAGGAGAAGGGGACCCAGTCCCTTCCAATAACATTCATCAAAAAGGTGGGATTGAACTGTGGCCTAATTCTGTAGGGGTCAAAAACAGATACTAAGTACAACTCACAATGCATCCCCATCAAAGAACTTTTAGACTTCAGCACAACAAGAGAGGGGTCCTGTCTGATTATGGCCCTGCTGTGGTCCCCACAAAGCACCATACTGCTGGGGTTGACTGACAGGGCCGGCAAGACATATAACTCTCTTGTTCTCCCTCGTCAAGTCAGAGTAAGCAGCAAAAATGTCTTGAACAAATCCTTGAAAGAGGAGCACTCCAGAGGCTCAAAGGGATTCTTCACCAGAGCCTCAAGCACTGAGCCTTGCCTCCTAACTACCTGTGTAAAACCACTTGATGAGAGGACAGTGGAAGACTGGTCTGTCTCATCCCATTTGAAGGCTGTGATTTCATACACTTCGGAAGATTTTAGAAACCACAAGCTTGCCTGCTTTCTTGGCATGTTCTGGTGGGGTAACAGAAACTCCCGATCCTGGCCTTGTACCAACATCTTAAACCCAGCCATTTTACGTTAGTACTTGAGCATCTGCTCAGCCTCACCCCTCTGTCAAGTTGTCAGAGTTAGCAAGGATCCCACTTTGTTAGTGTCTGCACTTTTCCAGTGTATCAAGTTTTATTAGCTTTATCAAGCTTTTGGAAAAACAAGAAAGAAAATTTTAGAGAGAATTCAGTGACAATAAAGGCTTTCTTTTCTGTTCCATTCTATTCCAAGGGTTCTGGCAAGCTTAGTGAAGGATCAATGGGCAGTGGTGAATCCTACCCTAATAGTCTGTGAAACCTGTCTAGATCCAATTTGGCCCACACTAGCAAACCCTGTCAATAACCAAGCCCTAGTTTAGCTATTAATTCCACCTACTGAGACTGTGCCCATCAAGATAAGTGGATAAGCATAAGTTGCCAGGATCTCTGAGTGCACTAAATGCCAGTCTGGGTGACCATCAGCCACTCCTGTTTTACCCTTTTCAATAGAGGCGACATGAGAAACAAATCAGAGGAAAGGAGGGAGATAGCAATATCGCCAACATGTCTACTATTAGGGTGCTGCCTTTGCAGAGAGCCATCTCTGTAAAGCTAGTGTTCCCCAATGCCAAATGATGCCAGGACCCACTGGAGTTTGTATGCATTCAATGGCTTTTGCAGGGTATGTCTCCCTGGGGTCTGGGCGACTGTGTCTGTGTCTTGCCAGGCTGAGAGGTGGCTTTCGTGACTGGAAATAGAGCAGTATGCTGTTCTATCCAGAGGTAGAGCTCCAGAGCGTGAAGAAATGACTGCAGATCTAATTTGGATGACTACAGTAATGAACAAGCATCATGGCAGTAGATTAATCTAGGTTTTAAGCATAAACTGGTCAAATTTACTATATTTACTATCCTGTTTCAAATACAAGGTGATATTGAAATCATTTTATCAACGTAAACTAGAAAGAGCATAAGCTCTTTAAGAAAAGGCCTTATACACAAGCACAAGTTACTCTTTTGTATCTGTGCCCAATGCACAATGCCTTCCTGCTGTGAGACTCTAAAGCCATTTTTGATGAGTAGGGATGAAAATGTGTTGGGACAGGCAGTAAACACTTCTACGCCTTCCAATTGGAGCTGGTGCAGAAAAATGCTTTCATTTAAGCATGTATGGACACAATCACAACAACAATGTCCTCAAATGAAAAATTCAATGACAATCATAGACAAACAATGAACAATTAAAATAAAACATATCACAAGATACTGTAAGTTAACTTCAGCCACTGGTGGGACGTGTTGTCTGGGGGGTTGTGGAGGTGTTGATGGAGGCAGATTCCTGATAAATTGCCTTCTATTTCTGAAGAGTTAAAATGACCGCAGACAGTGCTGAGGGTTCTGTTGCTTTCAAAGGAGCAGAGCAGTTGGATGATTTGAGGGGATTAGGAGTGAATATGTTGGGAGATGAATGATCATTGTTCCCTGTTGTAGAGTGAAATGAGGTCAACACAGCAGGATTTTCTGACTTCAGCACCCCTCTGAAAGCAGTCGCTGAATGTGTGCATTCATAGCAACGTGTTACAGAAATGTCTGTCACCACAACACACTCTTGGAGCTTTATCGCTTTGAAAAGCCACCCACCTTTAAGTGAATGTTCCTATTTAAAATGTGCATGTGACTGATGCTAACACTGTTGAGTAATCTTTTAAAAACACTTTAAGCAGTCTTACTACAGCAATGACATTGTGTCAAGATCAGTGGTTAAGGCTTAATAAGTGTGGTGATATTAGCAGAAATCTTTAAAGGAAAATGTTGTGAATAAAGCCTCAGGTTATATGGTCATCGATGAATTTACGAAAAATTTCCAATCTCTTACCTTTTATGTGAATAATGTGTCAAGTTGCTGACCTGGCTTAACAAAGGTGTAATGACCTCTACAAAGACATGAGGACTGCAGAAACTCATATCTATCATAGAGTGAAAACTCTGTTCAGACCTTGGCTCAACAACAAAAGATCACACATTTGAAGATAATTCCTACATTGTATAAACATGGTGATAGCTTTAAGATCGAAGTGTCAGCTAAATGAATAAAGGCCTTTGGTTACACCTTGCAATATAGAGTGTAATTCTTTCCAATTTATTGGCATTTATTGTCTTTTTTTTCTGTATTGACTGTTTATCAGTAAAGTGCATACTAATACATACATTTAGGTACAGGAGAAGTTAGGTATCATAGGGGTAACAATGTTGAACCTAAACAAATATTATTTTTTAACCAACGGGAATTCTAGCTATTCTGTTTGTTTGTTGGAGTGTTTTTTGAAAAGGGGAAAGCAATCCTATGTCCTGCTATAATGTAACTGTAAACCCCCTTTAGAACTTTCTTAAACAGGAAGGACATGGTCAGCACATTTCTAAAGAGGGTTTATTGACAGTGATTGAAGTTACAAGTCATTTAATAATCTTCCAGCTCGGCATGTCTCTTTTAAAAGTAAACTGAATTCAAAGAAATTCAGAATACAATTAATGCTGCCACTGGCTTGCGACCTGTGTGCAGCTCTTAATGGTGGCATGTTCGATTTAGAATGGGTACCCACCAGTTATAAGTGTTTTAAGTTCTTTGTAAATTCCTTCAAAACAACAGATTGTTGCATAGGAGGTCATAATGTGCCTTGTATTAACATAAAGGTCTTGTTAAGAAAATCTCTTCTTCACATCTTGTTCCCTTTGCACCTATTGATCTTTATCAGTATGTTGTATACTGGTACACTGTGGGCCAAAGTATGAATTTTTGTGACTTCATGCAGAGACAGCTAATCCATTCCACAGTGTTGAAATAGGTAGGAATTTGAACTTTTATTATTCTCTTCATTTTAAGCACAGTCAATTTTGTGTGTACAGCTAAGTGCACCACAATGAACGTTTTCATTCATTCCTTTAGATACATTCTTCACTGCACCCAGACTACAAAGGCACACAGAAGACAGAGAGCTGCTGAAAAGCAATTAGAGACTTCCCCCCAACAGTAAAAACATATTCTGTCCACCTTAAGGAATCCAAATCAGTTAAAAAATCTAGGTTATATTTTTTATATTTTTACCCCTTTATCTTGCCCTTTTGTCAGGCACTACATTTTCTAAAATGTAAACAGAATGTAAACTGCACCACCGCTTAAGATTACTGCTGTGCCTCACCATCAGGTTAAATTCCAACAAATAAATGAAAAGACTGAACAAAACAACCAGTAAAGCATTCCTCCAGTTTCCACAGAGGTTTTCCTTCTCTCTCTTTCATTTTCCAGTTTAGCTTCGCCCAGTCTTCATAGTGGATAGAATTTTGTTTTTGTAATAACCTCATTAATCCTGTTGTCTTGTATTTGTTGTACCTTTTATTAACTTCTGAACTTTGATGCCAGCAGCTGATCTGTGACTTCATACAGTGCATAGCACAGTTGCACTTATAGACAGGAATCCAGAAGTTCTGTGGTTGAGAAAATATATTGCCAAAGAAAAGGACTGTCTGGCTGCAAGACATAGAGCTGAAAATATTAAAAATGTTGCATACACTTAAACTGATAGAAATTGTTTTAGGTGGGCCTCCTTTTATGTGGATGAAACACCCAAACTTTCCCTTTAACATTTTGAACATTTTCAATGAAAACAACCACTTTTAAACCTGAGACACTATTGATTTTTTGGCTCCAAGCTATGCACGGGTGGATTCCAGTCATCTGTAGATCACTCTTCATTTATTTTTCTCACATCTCCCGTTGTGTTCATTTCAGCAGATGATCAGTTTCAATTACACTGAGGTGTATTTACTAATGTGGAGATTACATAGACAAGCCACTGCAATGTACTGCCAACTGCAGTCATTGTTCATTCAGACTGATACTGTGTTATTCAGGGTTTCACAGTCTGTGTGATTTGCGTATTAGGGTGGGGAAGAGTGTGTGTCAGTGTAGTCATCGCGTATAAACCACACTTTTTTTTTTTTACTGGACCTGCTACTTTTTACTTTTAGTTTTGTTCTGATGTACTTTTTCATTTTCATTTACTTTTTTTAAGTCACAGAAAATTTGATCACAAGAATAAAACAACTAAAAGTCAAACAGTGCAGGTTCACATCGGTAAGGAAGTGGTAGAAATTTACCTCAGTCATCCTTACATGACACAAGGCATCAGGTTATTCGGAGTAAAGGGTCATTTGCACCAGGCAACTTTGGGTTTACTGTGAGGGAAATAGACAACTGTAAGAGGAATGTAATAAAATGTTAAAAATGAATGCCTCCAGCTGCAACCCATGACTCCACTTGCTCGGAGTCACGTGAGGTAAAATAAAGGGATTCGGCTGCAGTGATTTACGTTAACCTGTGTACCTAAAGCTGGAGACAGTTAAATCAGTGACACTGTCTAACCAAAGCTGATGGATCAGCTTGTCAGACACTTCTGAGTTTTATTGTCATATGACTGAGAAAAACTCTGTCTTTGATGAATCTGAATTTTCCTACTTTTAAAACTGAAGTGTCAGCAAACACTGTCTTGCGCTATTTATCTTTAGATACAATATGACCAGCTACAGTAAATGTATTAGTAAGTATTGCCACTTTTATCTACAAGAAAAAAAAAATTGATCCTAGAGTGTGTTCTAGTCTGTTTGAGTATTCCTTTGTATTGTTTTTTTTACCATATATTGTTTAGTTCTCTCTATAATCAAGATTTGGACCATAATTCTTCTGACTTACAGATGGAAAATTACTGTCTATGTGCGAAGCTGTTCAGGTCAATTTTAATCACTTACACAACCAAAATGCTTTATAATGTCATGTAAACTGCAGTGTTTCAGCTTTTCAATGGTATCACATACAGTATATCTTGTAAGTCTGGTACAATGTTGTAAAAAATGGCTGTAAGTTGCTTAGGGTTAGTATTTGGGCTTAGTAAATCCATTCTCCAACAAAGCAAATGCAAAGTTAGGACTTTAAAAAGGTCAAGGCTTAAAATGATGGTTTCCCTGAATCAAGTGATATATGAAAGTTGATGCTGACTACTAGTATAGGTCAAGAAAAAAATCATGAACGTCAAATTTTCTGAGCTCTTTAAGGGTTAAACCTGTAAACATTGTAAACAAACCTTTAACAACAACTCAAAAAAGATAAAGGAACTTACCTTGTTGCAGCCTGTGTGGACATTTTGGAATACAGGTCCAGCCCGTATAATAAATTTCCTTTTTGGCCTGGGTTTGTCCTTTTTTTAGAATAGTTTTGATATTTTTGTCCTTCTGCTCATATCACAAATTGGGCCATAAAATGGAATAGCTGGAAAAACCTTTCATTTTCCATTATCCCTGTTTGATTCTCAAATGAAAACCTAAAGCTATATTTTGAAACTTTAAAACAGTTCAACTGATGAAGGTACACAGATTTGGTGTCCGTTAAAATGTGATGATTAAACTTGTTTAAATTATCATAGCAGATTTTTTGGGGGGGTACTTGGAAGTGATTCTCATGAACTGCTCTACTGTCCAATCAAAGATGGGGTATATTTGCTTTGTCTCAAATGTCCAAAATGCTTCCGTTGAAGAATGAACACTTGATTAATCAAAACAAGAGACTGAAACTGAAGCTGACACTTCAGGACATATATGGTCTGTTTCCAACACAAATGTTAGTTTGATCAATGTTAAACTTCAAGAAACGAATAACAATCAGTTATTAATAGTCTCAAGTTAGCATGTAGGACACACATGACCCAGGTGAAAGATATATACAATGTAGCAGAGTCAAACTCTGGCAAATGTAATTCTTATTATTTAAGTACTTTTTTATATCAGTCAAACCCTACTAGAGATGATTGATCAGATTATGGCCTATGGTCACTTTTTCTGGGTTGTCCTGTAAATGAATGTGTGTCCTGGATCTGGTCAGGGGTTGCCATCTGGCAAGGTGAGTGTTTTCAATGAAGTATCAGCTGTGGCTTTTTTTAAGGAGTTCCAGCAGTTTTACCCAGCCCACATGTCATAGGTAGACATTTCCTTGGGAGATTCCAAGAAAGAAGTATGTCAAGTCAAATCAAACATCTTACAAGTTTTAGTCACAGGCTACTGCAACTTTCCAGTGACCTCACAACTCCAGGATTTGTATTGTTGGCAGTCATGGACATACTAAGGTTGTTGACATCCATCCTCCCTCCTCTCCTGACCCTTCTTAGACAGCAGTGTGGCATCAGGCTGTAGACAGTTAACTTTCATCCACAAATTGGACAGATGTCTGATGACAAGGCACTTTACATCTACAATTTCAGAGTCATTTTACTTTCCACGCAATGCAAAATAAAGAGGACATCACTAATGCAAAAGTTATGAGGTGAACACAAGGCATGAAGAAATCAAACTCTAGCATTACGTGTGCAGCTTTCAGCTATGAATAGGATCAAGGTCGATTGGCAGCATAGGTGTACTGCTGCCGGCGCTCTGATACTTTCTTCTTTACATGAGGAAATAGAACATTCAGAGTTTGCATAATCAGGTTGAAATTCATATGCACTTTTTTGAGAGTTTGAGTTCTGATTATCACTCAAGTGTAAGAGAGACAACAAAAAGAAACACAATGGTCAGTAAATATTAAACATTTATGGTGGCTTGATTGATTTGTGACGTTAACTTATGCACTGAGGAACATGAAAAGAAACGCTTCACCTTAAAATACCTGGTAGCTGTCAAAGCTGTCAAATGATAGCAGTGAGTTTTAACCAGTCTGTTCAACTACTGTGGTAAAGATGAAAAGGCAGTAAAGCATCCCTTGTTTTTTCGAAACAGCCAAAAACGTAAAAATTTTGAATGATGTGTAAACTTACTTGGTTGCACCAGGTACACGCCTGCATTATGCTAGGATCGGGTGGCGGCAGGATTCATGGCTTTGGCTTCCATTTCTTTGTTAAATTAATTTTCTAAACTGATTAGTGGCACTTAAATTTAACCATTTTGACCAGCCTTTCACACAGTGTTATTAGTTTTATTAAATTTGTGTAACCACAAAATTATCTAAAAGTAGCCGCAGGTTAGCTGTGCGCATGCAGTACATATGTTCAGTGCAACAACAACAAAATCAATATGAGTGAATGCTGAAATATTTCTTTAAAATTTTTAGTCTTGTTAATTCCAGTCCAATTGTGAAGTATATTTTTTCTTAATCATCAAAACAAACAACGTTGCCGCAACTCACAGTCCGTCCCTACATAGCTACTTTGTCACTAAAGCTGGGCAGCTCTAAATGAATGAGTGTAAGCTGCTATGGGTTCACCCACTCTTATGGAACACAAACAGGTTTGTCCAGATTTCTCTAATCGTTTATTCCACAATAACCTGCTCACTGGAGTGTTTCCATTTGGCGTGTCTACAGACATTTTCAATTAATACATCTCTGAAAAAGATTAGTTTGTCTGTTAGATTGTACGCAAGCAAATGATCCAAATGTTTGTTTTCTTTGAAACCAACAACAAAACAGAGGAGTCTATGTGTATATAACATCACCTCTCTTATCTAAACCACTTGGACTGCTTCCGACCTAATTTAGCCAACATTTCCATGGGACACACTTCCATGCTGCTTTTTATAACATCACCATCACAATTGTTTTGTCTAAAGCTCCACAAAGTGCTGGTTTCATCCACACACTCTGGGTGGAAGGAGCAAGGAACATACAAGAGCATAAGGGGGGTTGTTTGGCTAGTGTTACCCAAGTTGCTCTTGGAGAGGGATCAAACCTTGAGGAGGCCCTTCATCGTCATCCTTCATCCAGGCTGCTCTTGTTATGCTTAGGCTTTTAGATAAACTCCTACTCTGGAGGGCGAGCGCAACACCAGGGGCTTTTCTTTTTTACGGTCACGTTTGAAAAAACAAAAAGTCTCATGGAGTTACGGGAGGTGCTGTGTGGGTGAGTTGTTGGGAAGATAAGGCTTGTCATCGTGCATTCCCTCGGCCGCTCACATGAAACAAACATGTCTGTCTTCGGGCCTTCACAGCCTGTGGAGGAAGACATTCCTTCTTTCTGTTCCTGCATTAATCCAATTACCAAACACCTGCAGACATGCAATAACAGTTGCTGTGCCAAGATACCACCTCCTTCCCCACATCCCAACCATCTCTCAATTAGAAAACACTTCTCCAGGACTGGGTTGCACCAGCCATTAGAACATCTATCACTTACGTAAAGGTCTCAGTAACCACTAAGGTGGGTGATAAATTAAATCAGACTGCAATATTAAAACTTAAGCATCTTCCTGACGGGTACAGACTTTAGTAATGTAATCTCCAACCAATATAACAAAAGTAACAGTTCTAGACTTGGCAAACTCAAACTCTTTGAAAACAAAAGAATTGGATTTCTTTGTTTTATTTATATGTGCAAAATAGAAGGGTGCATATTTCAGAGTAAGTAGTTTTTATTAAGTAATGAATAATATATATATATATATATATATATATATATATATATAAAATGTTAAACCAGACACAAATGTTTGA
>JAQNCA010000007.1:21736328-21753724 GCA_029783725.1 Acanthurus tractus
TATATATATATATATATATATATATATATATATATATATATATATATATAAAATGTTCAACCAGCCACATTCGTTTTATCATTTATAGCATAAAGTATTTATAGTTTTTTTTTTTTTTGTTTGTTTTTTTTTTATTACATAATTTAAAAGCATTTGGATGTGTCCACTGTATCTCATATTACTACTGTAACTTTAAATGGGTATCTCAGCGGTTCTTACATTAACCAGATAGATTGCTTTTGTTGGTGAGTAAGTTGGTACGAACAGCTGGACTGAACAGCAACAGTGGTTGCACACCCACACCGCTGCAAGGCGCAAGGTGCAAATAAAGACTCACTGGACTTTTCCTGTGCTGGCAAATGACATGCTGTACAGTTACAGTACATGCATGTAACAAGTACAAGTAATTGGTTTCCTAAGTATTTCAAGCTACATCTCTTGATTATCCTCAAAACCTAAGATACACACATTTTTGACCACTGGTCCAGGTATATTTGTGATTTCCTGACTCAAGCGAAAGAAACATCTTGCCAGGGTCTGCAAGGATCGCCATCAGCAGGCCTGGGATGACGGAAAATTCATCCTCAGAATTTCACCAACGATGAGAGTTGTGCTCATACTTCATAGTAGATAGACAAGACTCAAAGACTGGAGAAACATGCCACGTTTAAGTGCGTTTGAAATGTATAAAATTCTTGCTTGCAAAACAGAGTTATCGAGCACTTGGCTACTTTGGCCACAAATCATCAGGAACATCCTTGTAATCATAACCTAAATCCTGGCACACAGCATTTTTCTCTTTTCTCAGCCTCTGAGGACTCCCGGGGGCCTGAAACAAATCAATCACCTACACAAATACCTCAGGGCATCAACTGCCAGCTCTATCATTGCAAAAAGTACTTGATTGTTCAACTTTGAATAAAGACACCAATAATAATACAGTGGCTTTTTGTCAGAACATTGACCAAGGATATAACACTTTGAATTGAACTAAAGCTGCCCATATTTGGGCCGTCTTTTCTGAAAACTCAGAAATTTCTGGCAAACTGAAACTTAAACCTTGTTTCTCTTTTCTCTCTAATTTTTCTCTGGTGAACGAGAGTTTGGTTTTAGTTTGTTTGAATCATTTTGTTTCAAAATAACATTTTACAAATGTAATTTTGTCAGTTACTCTAATATGTGTTTTCTCAAAACTGTCATTTCAAAATGAATTGAGGATCTACTACTTTTTTAACCATTAATGCTCCAAAAGTATTTTTGCATTATGATAATATCCACAAAATTTTTTAAGTATCAGAGTCATATCAGTACATCATTTGCCATTCTTGTGTGCAGAGAACATGCAGGAAGTGAGTGGGCCCAGTCAGAGGAAGTTTCTAGAGTGCATACTCTCATCTGGCACAGCTGGAGTGGGAGCTTTGGCTAAAAAAACATCCAAATGAGAGATAGCCTGGATATTTATAGGGTATGAGTCAACTGGGCAACTTTTCTTGAAATGAAAGGGCAGTCCGTCTTAGAACACTACGTATGAAAACACATTCAGCTGGTCGCTAATTCATCTCTCCCTATACAGAATAACAGACAGTACATACATGTATGTAATGAGAGCTAAACTAGATGAACAACAGCTCAAATCATCATCTCTTTACGTTATCACTGAAAGGATTAAGCATAGCATAAATGAAACTTTCATATCATCCAATATTTCAATTCATTACATTGTGCAACTGTTAGCTGGGAGATCATTTTTATAAAAAAACAATGCTCTTTTCATTCCGGTAAGGGATTTTTTTAGAGCACCATATAGTAAAACATTTTCATTTTCAGGATTTAGACTATTAATAAAAGACCTTACAGTAACATACAACAATATTATAGTAAATATGGGAGATTTTTGTTTGTTTGTACCTTTGTTTTTTAGAGGGAGCCCAGGCCTTCAGTCACAGTGATGCTTAGATGATTGCTTAGACACAGATTTTCTGAAGTTTGATAATATATTAAATCAAGTTTAGTATGATTGTATCTTTTTCATCTTATCAACCCCTGTTAAAGCTTATTGTTACTGCATCACACTGATAAGACAAATACAACACACTCTGTATTGGTTTTGAGTTAAAAGCTCTTTAGTGTTTCAGAGAAAAGAATCCCATTATTTCTGAACAAGGCCTTTGCTGTTAAACATTAGGCAGAAATATACAGTAACTTAAGTACTGCTTTTACATGAGCAGGGTTATAGATATTTCCTGATGATCGATTTATGACTAAATTCTCACCAAGCAGAGACATTTATTAAATCAAAAGCTGATTTAAGTGACCTCTTATCAAATTTAAAATTAATTTTACTGAGTCAGTTGTAAATATGTGGAAAGATCACATGCAAAATTTTAAGTTCTTAATTTACAAAAAACTTTATTTTAATCTCCTCTATAAAGTAAGATTGTAAGTTAAGTCCAAGCTTAGCAATGATCTTTTAAGGAACAGAATCCTCTTCCTAGCTTTAGTCACTCTAAAACAACTGTCAGGACCTTAACCTATTTGAGAAAGGCTCAAAGTGAACTTCAGGTACAAATCCTGTCATACAACTCAAATCTGGGCGCTCAGTCACTCTGATCCATTTTTTTCCCCATTAGTCTCCTTTCATGAGTTGGAGCTGCCTTGTGTTTACAGTGGGACATGAAAGGAGCTCAGCACCTTTTGCAGACTTGCATTGGTAGGCAGCGGGTGGGGGTGGGACTGATACTGGAGATCAAAGTCTCAGGATGGAGATGTATTCATATGCCACACAAACTGAGCTGTTTGCTCAGGCCAACAGTCAACAATTATGGAACAATTCAAACCCCATTACAGAACAGTGCAGGAACTTGTAAATGTATAAAACTAATGGAAAATTCCACTGTCAAGTCCTCTTCACCACTCAGTATTGTCAGTGTGTAATGTCAAGCGCCCTCCAGGAGTTATTCAGTCATGATGTGTGGTCATTTATCTTCTTAGTATATGTACATTCCCCCAACCTGCCAAGCCTATTTCTACATTCGTTATGTATTTTTTTCCTTTCCCAGAAACACTGTAAAAAGGAAACTTCTCCAGAAAACCTCCATGGATGCATTGCATCCAGCTGAGTTTTGCAATATATAATGTCAGTAATATAGAGAAGGTGAGAATATCCAAGAAAAGACGGAGTGGTGCCCCTCATTGTGCTGTGGTCTACAAAGGCTCCTGTTGGCACACATGCTGGTATCTTTCCTTCCTCCATTATGGATGACCACCGCTACGATTGTTGAACGCACTGAAAAATGGTGAATTTAGAAGAAAAGCCTGCTAGGAAGGGCAAGAACAGAGCAAAAACTTAAACATCAAGGGCTGTATTCCACAACGTAAAAAGCAATGGCTCAAGTGGCTCTGTTTAAAGAGAATTGGGTTTTTGTGTAGGTAGACATACTCACGCATGCAAAAAGATGCCCTTGTCTTCAGTCATTTTGGAATATATGGGAGCCTTTAAGCTGCACAGAGACATCAGCAAAGATATCCTCACGAGCTCTAGAAGACCTGGCTACTAGACAACAGAGTCATTACATGGACCATTACCTCCATGCAGACCTAGAATGTTTCACATAAGCTGCAGTTTTCTCTGGGGAGCCTTCCTGTCTTGCATCAGTCAAAGACAAAGATAATAAGGCCTGACAACAATCTTATGTCATGGAGAGAGTCTTGAATGAAACTACTACAGTACATCTAAACCTTATGGCTGTGACCCTTTATGTTGTGGCTGACTGGTTACTGGGCACAAGCGTGCTGGCCAGAGACCAAGAGCAATATTTTGACTTTATTTTATCCATTACTCTTATCTGTGTAACCCATACATTACAGCTTCTACCGTTTCCACACATTTAAATAAATACAAAGGTCTTTACAGAAAACTGAACACTAAAGCATCCCTGATGGTGACAACACTTACCCAGGTTCATGGTATGATACTGAAGAGGATCAAGGTTATTATATTTTGAATTACTCAATAAAGTGTACTATAGTGTTTTTTTTTATATCTAGAATTATTTAGAATGTATTATTTATGATTAATTTATGGGTGCTCTCCAAATGTCAGCTCCAGCCTACAGAGGCCCTGGAGGTCAAAAACACAAGGACATTACAGAAAACACGAGAACATTTCACAAAACACATTTCACAAAATGTTTTTTGTGTTTTCTGAAATGTCGTTGTGTTTTTGACCTTCAGGGCCACAGGACCAGCCCCGCTGCAACCCCCTGACAGAAAAAGCAGTGGCAGAAAATGAATGAATGAATGATGAATGAATAATTAGCTTTGTATATTCTGTGGTCTGGTGGTTTGGGTTTTGAGTTTAGTCATTTCCCGTTTCATTTTGGTGGGTTTTCTCATTAAGCTTCTGTTTTACTCTGTTTATTTGTGTCTTTTTCTGCCAATTTTCTTAATCACCTGTTGCTTATCAGTTAAATACTTCCCTCTGTTATTTGTCAGTCCATTCTGTTTTATTTTGCGTGTGTCTCTGCATTTCTAATTGTCTGTTTCTGGTTGCTGGTCCTGTCACTGTTTCTTGGTCCTGCCCTCAAGTCTTAGTCCTTTTCTTTGCACCTTTTGTTATCCCAGTTTGTGGCAATTTCAGTTTTTGTATTCTTTTCCTAGTTTTTGATTGTCCTTAACTGCTCCCTCAGGTTTTGTTTGCCAAAATGAGCTTTTTTCTTATTACAGCTAGCTTTTTGTTCCCTTCAGCTGCCATGTTTGTGTTTTGCTTTTGAGATCCTTTTCTGAAAACCTGTCAGACCATAGATCATGAGTTTCATCCACTTAAACTTAACCAGAAAGTTAGGATTTAATGATATCATTAATCTGTCTAATTGTTTCTGTCGTTAAGTCACTCTATGTAATTATAAAATACACTTACAGAACCATAAAAGAACAAATGTAACACAGTTTGTTCCATGAGTGGGTGTGTGAGATATATGACTTGAGAGTTGTTCCACATTCATTTGAAATATGCCTGTAATTATGGAAGGGGTCTGAAACAACTTGACCTTTGACCTCTTTGATCATCTAGGAGCAGGTTTCACTTCTACAACCTGAGTGTTGTTCTGAGCTGGTCCTGTGAAATTCAGGCGTTTTTCTCATGAAGAACCATCACTATACCAACACAAAAGCCAGCCCTTCAGCTGCAGGAGAAGGGAATGTGCTTGTGTAGGACTCGGCAGCCAAACTCTCAACACCAGGAGCTTCAGATGAAAAGAAGAAAATGATCCGTCAGACCTTGGTGCACTCACTAAAGAAGCTATTTGACATGGGCCTTGTGGGCCTAACTGCTGTTGTGTTTGGCTGGGGAAGATTTGGAGCTGCAGGGCAGCAGAAGCCACCTGTGGCTGCTGCGCGAGAGCTGTTTGTATGGCAGGACAAGACATGGCCACCCCTGGCAGTAACAACATAAAGCAGAACAGAGGAAGGTGTAAGAAAGGAAAGTATGAGCTCAAGATAAAAGGAGATGAAAGATAGAAGAATGACGATCACAAACTGAAGAGCTGTATCTTTTTTTTCAAGAGAACAGAATGTTTTAGGTTCTTTGATGTAAAACTGGTAATGATTTGAGAAAGATGTCTCTTTTCAATGGACAGTTGCTAGATGTGTACAAGTTCGGTCTAAAATCTGGTTTGAAATAATGCCTTTGGAACTTTTGCCTACTGCACAGTGTAATCATTCTGAATGGAACCTCAGCTAGAGATGATACTGGATAAAACCTTAGCATTTTTTCTGACGGCAAGAATCCAATATTAAGAAAGTTACAGAATATTAACACCTTTGTATTTGGATAAACGACAAACTCACCTTTAAAAAGGAAAGACATTTTCCTAAATTGACTTTCCCCAATTGTTGCAGGCAGAGGAATGTGGAAGTTGTTTTCCTTTCTTATGGGTGGATGTGATGAAGTATATGCATGCCTTTTCCTCTCCTCCTAAGCCTTAGGATGCAGTTTTGCTCAGGTATCAGAGATGTGACGTGCATTTATGCATGCGTGTCTCCATGGTGATGAGTGGGAAATTGCTGTCACATAACATATCTTTGTCTTGTTTTTTTTCCCCTGAATCTTATCAGGCTTGATCCAATGACTGACTGTTGCTACAGATGCCTCAAGTTCATACTGAGTTTTTCTGATTTGTTTGCAGTTACAAAAATTACTGTTTGCAAAGCATCTTAATAATGAATACTCTAGCTCCTACCAAAAATATTTGATCCAGAATTATTCTACCTGCTGCAAATCAATTGTTTCGGTCTTTTTTTTAATAGACAGCTCATATATATCTTTGATTTATTTACTCAATATTACTGTAGCCAAACCTTAGTGATTTTTTTGAGTTTTAATAATGGCAATTTAAATTCAGATAAGTATAAAGGAGCAAAAATTAAGATTGGAAATGTCTAATTTTATAACAACAACCTCTGTCCAACATAAACAGTTCTGGGTACAGTCAGCTATAACAGCAAAAGAGATATTTTTGGACAAGGGAAAAGTGTGGTGAGGTAAAATGGTAAAATTTTACATTATAGTTTGGTTCTTTTACTGTAACAGCATGAGAGATGCTTTTTTAGTGTGTCAGCCTGTTGTACCTTTTTTCAAGGCAAATTATTTTCTTCAGTGTTTGTCCTTTAAACTGAGCAACAACATAAACATCTCAGAATTTTTTGAAATGTAACTAATTTGTATAATGAAATTAATATACCAAAGTAGCAAAGGGAAACATGCTACCTCAGCCCTCAGTAGATGAAGGGATCTTCACTGTGGAAGTCCTTCTGCTGTCTAGAGAATGCAACCAGGTGACCTTTTAAGTATGTATAATGCATGTACCTGTATTTATTGTTATGCTTGTGGAAACCAAGTCAATGAAAAACACTTGACATTTTAAATGTGTCCATAATAATTATTTGCAGTATAACAGTAAGCAAGTCCTTTTTTTACATCACTGATAGACTATGATTAATTGTGTCACTGTGTTTTGCCAAATCAGTGATTTATACAGTGTGTACATGAGGTGTCAGCAGAAAGGAACAGAGGTTACAACGTGCAACTGGCAGAGAGGGAAAAGAGTGATTAAATGTGTATGTTATGTATAAGTAACAGACACTGGCTGAGTATATAGAGCTCATTAAAAATGTCTGACTGCGCGCTTTGAGTGTAAGCACCTCACACAGAATGAGAGCACATGATCGATTGGACATCTTAGTAACAAACCTCTTAAAAAAGGCTGCTGTAAATGTTTTCTTCAGCAAGTCCGGTCGAGGCTGCAGACAAACAGAGTCTGGGATATTTCTCTGGATGTTTGCCATGTGATAATGTATACATACTTTATTGAATTCACAGTAAGTTTCCTTTATGTGCCACATTAGCATCCAGCCTTCACTGATTAGTGAAGCCAGCCTCAGGCAATGGCAATCAGAAGCCTTTTGGAAGTGAGGATGATAAAACATTGGAGGGAGCCGGGGGGGGACCGATAACATCACACAAACACTCCTTTTTTTCTGGATGTAAATCCCAAACTTATACACTGCGTCTCTTCAGGCAGGCTCTCCTTCATCCTAACTACATAAATGAAGTTGAAATGAGGAAACACCGCCCTATGGAGTGGGATGACAATGGTGAAACTGAGTGGAGTTTGGATGTTGGTGAAAGACTCTGAGCTATGCTTTCAAGCACGGGAGGAAGCCTGGTGCAAAGTACTCAGGCATAGCAGTTTGATTTCCCAAATGTTCATAATTAAACGTTTTCTATTTGAATAGCCAGCAGGGAACTCCTCGGCTTGTGTTTTTGTAGTGGCTATTGTGTTTGTGGAGCCAAATATTGGAAACTTTGATACCGAATCCCCTGGTGTATGTTAACTTTGGCAGCGACCAAAGGATTCTGGGGATGCTTTTCCTGCGCATTACTGCGCCTCCACTGTCCACCACCCACCATCTCCTCAGGTCGTGGAGTTCCCTGTAGCCACTGCTCACTGAGCTGAGGAGGGGGAAGCACAGGGAAGACATTGTGATGCATCTCGGGGTGAAAACTTATCTCAAATGTCTCAGAGGTTTTTAGAGAAAACACTTCAATGTGGGAGCTTTTTCGGAGAGGCCTATCTCCTCTCGCTGAACTCTGCTTCATCCTTGCTTATGCCTTACATCTCTGTCTCTCAGGCTACAGGAAGCCTTCAGCTTCTCCCAAAATGTATCCTGCCCTTACAGCTTGTATGGTGCATGAACCTCTCAGCCTGCAGTGTCTCCCTCCTGCCCAGGGATCAGTAAATGTTCAGACTACTGTGGAACGGAGGACCGGGGCAAGGCTCCTTTGGCCCGTCTCTGTGCAGCACAGGATGAATCCTGGTCGGATGGGAATGTGAGCTGAGGGCCGCACAGGAGGAAAGGCAGAGTCAGCAAACAAGCGTAAGAGCAAATAAGCCTCACATACTGTTTGTTATTAAGTTCTTCTTTCACGTGTGCATGTGCTTACACAATACCACTGCTCCCAAGTAATCCAGTACTGTCGTGGCCTTCTCTTCTCTTCTCTTCTCAAACTCCCTTGTTTCAGCATATCATCTTTTTTTTTTTTTAATAAAGCATTGTAGGCCTCTGACCTTCAAAGGCCCTTGGAGTTTTCACTGGGCCTCAACCTGTAAAATCAGTTTGTTAAATGGAATATGTGTTCTGTGGCCCCACTGTGTATTTCCTTGAGGCTAACCTGTTATCATTTTTAAAGATAATTTTCTTTGCTCTTCCTACACAAGGTAATTATTTTCTATTTATCCTTATTTTAACACAAATTTTAACGTTCATAAACTGGAAGGTGAGCAACAACACAGGAAATGGATCAGTGAACAGCTGATGTAGCAATATTCTCATGAGTTAGTGAAAAAAGGATCCGACTTTTAGCCACTTTTTGACTAAATGCTTTCCACTCTTTGAGAGTGCACAGAGTGGCTGTAGCTCAGGAAGCAGAGCAGGTTGTCTGCTTATCAGACAGTCAATGATCCAATCCCAGAATCCTCTGGTCTTCATTCCAAAATGTCCTCGGGCAGGATTCTAAACCCGAGTTGCTCCAGATGGCTGTTACAGTGGTGTGTGAATGTGTGTGTAGGGGTTTCTGATGAGCAGGTTGGCGTGTTTAGAGGAGCCACCTGCCATTAGTGTGAATATCTGTGTAAATGTCTGATTGCTGACTTGATTTTTAGAGCATTTCAGGTTGTTGAAAGACAAGAAAAGCACATTTTAAATGCAGTCCTGTCACAGAAACCTAATTTTCTCTTAATGTGTTTAGCCAACTAAATTATATGTTTCTCTCTCTATTTGGACAAACGACCAGAAGTGGCTGTGACTGGAACGAGTCTGTTTTACATTAGTAACATAAACAATTTGTATTGGAGATAAATAGAAAAACAAATCCTTTAGTTGAAGGTAACAATCGAAGATTCTGCTGATGCTGTGCTCATGTTTCCTGATGTGGTAATAATACTGCAGTTCACTAAGGAAAAATGGAGAGAGGAAAAAAAAAAGTACTAAAGCAAAATGAGGATTTATTTGCATTAACTGTCACTCTAATAACACTAGTGGAACCACATACAGTAACACCACAGAGTGTCTAAACAGGTAATAAATATATATGACCTGTGCAAATTCCTGATAGTCAGGTATTAAGTTACACTGACTCTCCTCTATAGTCTCTCATCAGTAAACTAGAAAACAGACAAAACTCAGACAATTAAACACAAATGACCAACAGAGGTCCACTTTAATTACAACGCAATCATCTACCTTGATTTTTCCCAGAATAATAATGGGCAACTTCAGGTAGAGGAAATATCTGATCCATCACATTATTTATGTTTTGGATAATGGATTTAGATCCCTTGCAGAAACAAACAAATATATTCTGACATCATCATCACAGAGAAGTCCTGACCGTCCAGAGAATCAGGTCCAGATACTGTCCTGAATTCATAAAGGCTTATGAAACACTAAATTAGTCAAATCGCAGGGCTGTGGATAACAGGGACTTTATGAACACTTGAAACACACACAGATAGAGAAACAGTACTAAATATTTAATTTGTATAAAAACGATGACAATAATAACATGTTCAGTATTAGAACTCCCTGTTCTCGGTCTAATTAGTCAGGATCTGACATCATGTAAACAATCAACAGACTCACATCCAGTCCCACATAACCCCGAGTCTGGGCTGACTTCAAGACATAATGAATGAATGAGACATTAAATGATACCTTACAGTCAGTGATGGGAAAGACTCATGAACCTAAAGATGTGTTTTTGTCTGAGTAAAACAGTATGTGACTATTTAGTGCGCCCAACATGTTATTGATGTTATAGTGTGTGTGTGTGTGTGTGTAGTGTGTTATTTATAACATTGTGCTCATATAAGATCATATTTACCACAATAGTTGCAATTTGAAAATCACCAATAATATATTTCTGAATGTGGCACAAATCTAGTGACATGTAACAACTGCTGCTGTTCAGTGAGTAAATGCTGAATATGAGGAATGAATCATACATGCTAAGACAATAAGTCAACAGCCACAATATTGCCCCACCTCCTCCCAAAAACTGAGAGCAGAACACATGAATGTGAACTAGTTCATCGTTTGGGACCATGAAATAACAATTGAAAAACTGTGAACAATAAACATGAATATTTTAATTGTAATCCGTGTGAACTGAACTTTGAGTTAGGCCTTCTGAACTCTAGAATTGCATAACACTGTGTTCAGTACAATGTATATTATTACAAACAAGTATGAACTGGAAAGGGTTCTCAAAAGTAAATGCGGCACTAACAATTACAATGATTACCTGAATAGCTTCCCTGTGTAATTTTCTTAGTGTTATTAAATACATTTTGAAATGGCTCCAGATTTCTCACTCAGTCAATTGTAATCAAGATATTCAGACACATTTAATTACAGTTAACTGAACTGCAATGACTGAAGACATGAATGAAAACCCACATCAGTAACCACAAATCCATGCGTTTAATTTCATATAATTAAAAAATAATACTCTTGTGTCTCCATAAATTGACCAATTCTACCATGTTTATTTACACACAGTGGAGACTGTAAATTTACAACAAATATTGACTGATAGAGAGGTTTAGGGGATCCCTGCAAGTCAAGAGAAAGTGAATGAGTAGAAGCAAAGAATACTGACAGCTGAGACATGAAGTCATCAGCACCCGTCATACCACTGTCAGAAATGATTTCAGTAATATTTAAGTTCTGAGAGACTTAATGTGCTTAGCGACATTAATGAAACAAAACACAACTGGTTTTCATTCAACCAACATCCCGGTGTTTTGTAGAAGCATCTGTTCATCCCACTCTTCCCCCCTCTCTCTCGCAGTTTTTGCCACTCTGTTACGAAAGCGCCTGCTTGGTCAAACAAAATTTGATCTTGGCACAAAAGAAAGAACTGTTCCTCCTTTTTTAGCTTTTATTTTATTGCCTGTCATGAAGGTATGATCAGAGCAGATGTTAACGTTTATAAAATGACCCAGGAACAGCATTAGGAAGATTTTCCCACAGAGTTTCATTGGCCCTATATTGATTGCCTGGACCATAAAAGTGCTTACAGACAGTGAGCAGGTCTCACAGTTACTTGTTTTCATTTGTGATCACTTCCCACCAACAGTGACACATCATTGAAGTATAAGGGGCAGCGATCAGTCCAGTCGAGCATGGGCAAGCAATGGGGGTCCAGGCCCACTCACTGAAGATGCTGTGCCCCCCCCCGGTAGAGGCTGTTTTTTTGCTTTGTTTTGTTTCGTTTTTTTCCCATTCAGTTTCTAGGCATAGCGTTAGCCGTCTCTCAGATAATGCAAAGACTAACCCTACTTTGCCTCTGACTGGCTTATGTTGATATTCCTATTTTATTTCTAACCAGTCTCACTTCCCATGCCAACAATTTAACCAATCCAACCAGCATAGCCATGTACAGGCCAATAACAGGCAGAGTTTGGGCAGTTCATTAAACCATCACCGGAAACCATTTTACAAAGTCTATGAAATAAAAGAAAATGGATATTAGAACATATTTCTGAAAAAGGCAACAAATGAAAATTATTACACTGAAAAATCATGGTGCCCCCCTGAGAAAACTGAATACCTACCCACTAATTTTCTGCAGGCGGGTCTGGCAGCAATAAATGCATCATGGATGACATTTTGCTTTTAATTTGTATTGAAGGATTAAAAATATTGCTCCATTTTTTTGGAACAAAACCAGTACAATTCCAATTTTAGTACAATAATAATAATAATAATAATAATAGTAATGATAATAATAATGTTGCCTTTTGGTGGTAGTGTGACTGGCAAACAATATCACTGTGGCCCACATAGGTGGGCGATATAAACTCTGACCCCAGACCTGCAATTAACATATTTGAACATCTACATCATCATCTGTCTGTGTTGCTACGACAATTAGTAAACCTGCCACTTTTATATCTCAGTCAAATTTAATAAACAATAATTTTCGTTTGTTGGCTCAGCCTGAATAAGCAATTACACCCAACCATGGAAAGAAAGCCAAATAATTAATGTGACTCTATGTGGGACAACGCCTCAAAGCAGTCAAACCTCGGAGGCATGAACTGTAACAAAAAACGCATTGTTAGTCATTGTTAGTCATTTCAACAGTTGTTTGATTAGATGTTTAGGGTAAATCTCGTTGCGCATTCGTTGAGCATTCATTCTGGATGTTGTTCCTGCAGCCTTCCAGTAGATGCACTGACACTGGCTGGTTGAGTTGCTCTGAATGATTGAGTGGCAAAGAGGGAGTCTGGCAGCCTGTGATGGTAAGATGTGGTTTCACTGGTGAGAAATCAGCGCAGGCGCTGGTGAGTAATCTGTGTTGTTACTTTTCCAATCACTTTCTCTCTTTTTCTTTCTCCATGTCAACATCCTAATTTCAGCTTGGCCTTGTGTAAACTCTGACATCAAAGCCCTCCCCATGAGGCAGGTTAAACACCAACTCCCATCACGCTCTAGTTGTGAGATCACCAGCAGTGCTGCACAGTATGTGTCAGTATGGCATCATCACTGGCATATAATTATAAGAAAAAGAGTATATTATGGAAAAATAATATTTCTGTTGCCTTGCCCAGAACAACACTGCTCTATAGACGTGTTCCATTGTGCAACATGTTGACTTTCCAGGCTGGAACTTGCACAAAAAAACAACTTAAAACAGTTACAGGGCATCATTTTTTCTAATGGCTTAAAATAATGCACTTCAAGTGTTTAAAAGTCATTAAACGTTATTAAAATAGAATAATAAAATATGAAACTTTTTATGAGAAAATTTCATGTGAACCACTACAAATATTACTAAATGCGGATTCACTTAATGGCAGTAGTTATTTTGAAGTAATCATTTAAAAAAGTTACTTGATGGTAAAAACATTCATTTTCCTGTTCAAGCTCTTGTTTCCACTTGACCCGTTCATTAAGTATCATAAAGTTTAAAAGGGTTGGTTCAGTCAAATTATGCTCTTAACAAATTTTATAGAGACTATCAACTTCCTTTAGCTGAAAGTATTCCCAGTAAAAACTACTGACAGTGAGGTCTGTGGTTTGTGAATATCAACGGTGACAACCTCTCTGGAAAATAGATGTTGGTGAATAGCTGAAGAAGTATTACATTTCCAATTACGGTTGGACTGTCCACCACTTTGGTTCTGACTGAAAGACCTCATTTACTCTCTAAGTGCTAATAATCTAAAAAAATTGTATTCTTCCTGCAGTGCCACCATCAGGTTAAAATCAGGGGACACACACCTCTGTCTGAGTTCACACGGATCTCAGAACATGGACAAATAAAACCAACACTATCTGACAGCACTGATACTAATAACAGTAGGTAAGGAAAATGAATAGTTATTGAGGGAAAAAGTCTGTGAAAATTTGCTCATGGCTACACTGTATCATTTAAAACGTTCCATGCTGTTGCCTTTACACTCTGTTGTACAGCTGTGTCTATCTGTGCCCTGTGACACAGATGAGTCAAGTCTTTTCATAACTGATGTAAAGTTAGGGTCAAAACAATATGTATGTGTGCAAACCATGTGGTTCTTTTTTTCTTTCAGCACAACATTGGCTGTGTAAAAGTTTATAAATCGCCATTTATGTGCTTTATTTTGGTTTCATGGACTTTTTCTGAACCATAATTAACCATAAACTTAATAGCATCCATTGAGGTCATAGAAATGAACTTGTCTATGGCTGTCGTAAGTCTCTTAGGACTCAACATTAGGAGTCCAGGACTCCTGCAGCCCCGTCTGTCAGCTTTCCCACATCAGGAGCTAATGTAGGCAGCAACTTCCCCCTCAGCGAGGCAGGCTGCCAGCTGGACAGTAAGCAGCTGGTCCTGTCCGAGTCTTTGATGGGGTAGAGTCAGCCTATAGGGGCCATTACAAAATGCACAGGAATGATATGATGGGAGTGTCATGCTAATACACTTATTGGATTCAGGTTTCTCATGAGCTAAGTTTGGGCCTTTACTTTTTCTTTTAAAGTTCTGACATCTGGCTCACAGTGAGGGTAGAGCTGAGTTCAGGGAGACATGTGAAACAACAGAGTTTGTACTTAGATTTAACATTACAAATGTCACAACAACAGGTCCATATCTCATCTAGCACATCTAGGAGGCTGTGTGCGGTACATTATGACTAAACAACCTACTAATTGTTCCCCTGTTCTCAGGCTTTCTATTCATGATTAGCAGCAGAATCGCTTCATGATCATTTGATCTGTTGTTTTTCCATGAAGGGAGTGAAGACACCAAACATTTTGGCAGCACTACCTTGGGTGTTGTGAACCACTTGGGCTTAACATCTCAAACAGACAACAAAGCATCTGCTGTGGGGCCCCATCAAGATTATTCACTAGAAATGACCAAGATATAAAACTATTTTCAAACTATTTTGGGAAATATCAGAAAAAGCCTTAAAAACCTTATAAAGATTGCTAGGTATTACTTTAGAAATAACAATAACATTAAAACGTCATTAAAAAATACAGAGATGGTAAAACAACACAAAGGAGAGACTGTAGATATGCATGAGTCTTTTTTTGAGCAAAATTATACATTTGATTTTTGGTCACTTAACGTGCCCCTCGAGTGGGGCATTAAACATGTGAATGATCAAGGTAGATTAAACTGTATTTGATTTTTATCTTACCGAGCTTTAGCTACTTTTTTACCAACTGTTTTGTTAGTCTTACCACATCACGATAATCCTGATTTGGTGCATTACGACAGAAAGAGAAAGTCAATTAAATTTCTACTTCTGCTTCCACAACCGCTACAGTGACTTTTTCAAAACAAAATTTTAAAACTAAGAGGTTTTTTTTGAAATGAAAGTGTGTAAGAATGTGAATTCCCATATATTAAACCTTTCTTCTCTGTTTTTTCAGCAAGTCAACACTTTTTTGTGTGTTCATTTTGTTTGCTGTTGGATTTGAAAGTGTGTTACTTGCACCTGGTGTCTTTATTTTAACTTTTAAGGCTCAGTTAAATCATGAGAATCTTTTAAACATGCAACATTCTGTGGCAGGAGAACATCCATTAAGTGGTCTGTGTTTATTAAGGGGGCCAAAAAAACTCACTGCACTAAGCTAACAGGCCTGTTCAATTACACAAGGACATTGATGAAATATATCTATTCATATACTGATCACATACTTTTTTTTTGCATGGTGAAGATAAAGCAAAAAAAAATTAACGATACATTGTTTATGTATGTAACCCTGCAACTAAATGTTTAACAAATGAGTGTGATTTTTAGGTTAAATTGAGAGAAAACATGCAAAAAAATGTGCTCCTGAACTAAGTTGAACTAAACATTTCATTCCTTTGTGACAAAAGTAAAATGATAGTAGGTTGATAAAACATTACCTCTAACTTTGGCCTAAGCTTCTGTGTTTCCATAACTGCCAGACACTTTTCATTGACTCTGTACTCACTCACACATGTATTGAAAATAATGTTAATTTTTTAATGATGATTAAATATAACGGATAGCGAGTGTAGGACAAAAATTGGCTTAAAGTTTTAAGGTATTGCATCTTGGATCACCTTTCCCATAAACCTCCCTGTTTCCTGTCTTCTTGTCTTTGTCTTTACAAAAGAGTCCAAACATGTTGGAAGTGTTTTTTTTCCTTCTAAATGTTCAGTCCTTCTATTTCAGTGGTCACTGGCAGGGGCTCTGGAAAGTCTGAGATCAGTAGTTTTGGGAGAACATGGCCCTGCTACTGGTTAGTGTCAGCCTGTCCCTGGAGGTAATGTAGGTTGATAGAAAGGAAGACCACGAAATCATGTAGTGACAGCTGGAATAAATGTGCTGCAATGGGATAAGGATATGCATATGACATATTTTTGATGAAACATGTCATACAATTTTAATGTTTCAAAAAATCACTAAATTCAATATCAGTGTTCTCATACTTGAATACTGTTCTTGTCATTTGGTGAGTTCTAAAGCATAATGCTGTCTTACTCTTAATATGAAAGACCTAGAGTGAGTGTTGTCAGGCCGGTGGTACACCACGGCAAAGATCACAGGTCTGCTTGAAGCAGCTAATCTCTGAAATACTGTCATAGTGGTAGTCTCATATGCTGTAAGATCAAATTGCACTGAGGGCTAGGAAAAGGTGTAACATAAGAATAATAAGCCACGGGCCTTAGAGTTTCTATAACAAATAACACAAAATAGAATTAGGTTTTTGCTGCTTGCAGTTATGTGAATAATGTTGTCCTCCATTGTAGCATAATATTTGTATAGTACCAGAACAACCGATGTTTGAGTGTACAAACTAAATTTAACACTTTATCCTTTCAACATCCAATGTTGTTTTATTTTTTTCATTACAACGATCTTTCCCCAACCCTATTAAAAAGTTTGTGCCCCTCATTATGAGAGAACCACTGAATACAAACAAAATAGATTGTTATCATCTTTGACTTGCAGCTTCTCTGCTGGCTGAAGCTGAGAAGCATAAGGACTGAACACACACTTAGACACACAAATAAAGGACAGTGTCTGGTACCAACTTTTCACGATGCAAAGGTCAGAGTGTGTGGGTTTTACTCCCTCAGTTGTTGTCAGTTATCAGTGCCTTTACCCTTGAGTTTTTACTGGTTCTAGCTTATGCTGAGTCTCATCTACCTTGTTGTAACACCCAGATATGTAAGAGCAAGGTTCATAATTGGCACTGTAACCCCCAGGGCACCCTGATTTTAAACATAAGGGGCTCTAATTTCGTAGACCAGGCGCAGGCGCGGCGCAGGGCAGGTGCGCCGCGCCTACGCCGCGCCGAAGGGGTGT
>JAQNCA010000007.1:21753824-21769935 GCA_029783725.1 Acanthurus tractus
GAAATTACCACTGCGGGGGGTTCGCCGGGTGCGCTTCGCCTGCGCCGCCTTGAGTTGCGCCGCGAAATTAGAGCCCTATGTATTATAAGTAAAGTTTTGGTGCTCATTATTTTTCTTTTTTTCTCGAAATCAACTGAGTGTATTTCAGTGTCCTTAGTCTTTTGTAGGATTTTATTCATATTGAAAAACAAAACCATTTGTTCTCATTTTGATTGGATGATCTAAAGCAGTGCTGTTACGTCTGTTCTCATTTCCAACTTGTCATATAGAGACCCTTGATCACTACCCCACTGACTTAACTTTACAATGCACTAAGTACCTCTCTGGGCTTTTAACTAGCTCAAATGTAAACCCATCAGCAGCAATACTAGATGCTCATAGCAATAACTGTACCAAAGAAAATAGAAATGGCGATTAAATCCTTGGAAGGGTGTAGGTAATGTGGGAAAAGGTGGGTCACACACAAGACTTTATGCCTTGTGTGTCCTTTATGTATATTCAAGTTTGAATCACTTGTACAAAGTCAACAAACTTTTCTTAAACCTAAATACACTTGTTCCAAAGCCTGAGCAAGTGTTTAAACCAGTGAGGGTTTTACAAGGTTAAGCATGTACTATAAAAGACTATAAAGTGAGAATGTTTTAAGTTTTACATGTAAATATGGCCTACAAATGAAGTTAGCAAAGACTAAAGGCATGAATAACTTAAGTTAGTAGTAAATACTTGGAACCTTTTACAAAATTAAGACATCAAATCTTCTTGCAGTATAGCTCACCTGGCAGACTGACCTCACCATGTATCAAGGCCGAGTTTTTACTCCAGTGACCTCGGTCCTCTAAATGCCATTCCCTCTCTGTCCCCTCTGCCATGTCTCACTGTGGCTGTCACTATTCAGTGAAGGCAACAATCCAGAAAATAAATAATGAAAAAAATATCCCATGAAATGATTCTTAGGAAATTAGTTTTCCATGTTGACAGATGGAATTTGGAAATGTTGTTCATGGTTTGGCCTGTTGCCCCAGCATTAAGAAACAAGTAGTGGAGAAAGTTAAGACATCAACTACAGTAATGTCTTGAAGATGTAATGTTCTTTTTGGATACAGCTTTCATACATAAATAATTGTACACACATCAGAAAAGTGCAAAAAGTCAGTGTAACCAACTGTTGTTCATCAAGAAATGCTACATTAAGCTTAACGCCCTGTTTTGGTAGCAGCACAAAGCTGACAGACGCAGAGATCCAAGCACATTTGTGATTTGGTAGAGCACAAAGGATTTCGTATGCTGAATCGCTATTTTTTTGGCTCAAAAGAAACCTGACCACATAACGGCGACTGCCATAGAAACTGTAGCTGGGTTTCCATCAACTGCTTTTTATGCCCATTTTTGAATTGTGCATAAAAACAAGTTAATGGAAACACAAAAAATCCCCCCAAATTCTGAAATATCATAGAAAAGGTTTTACACTCGAGGAAGGTGGAAAAGTTGGCATATTGACAAAGGGTAAAAGCAAATAAGTGCTATGGAAACAGATTTAGCGAATAAAGGATGAGATTTAAAAATCATGTGACTTAAATGTTACTCCCGGACAGTATTCTCTGCACTGGAGAAGCAATGGTGGTGCTGTCGGATGAAAACTTAAGGTATGTGGACTGATGAGGAAACCACAATATTTCTTGACTTAGTGTAAGAAAAAAAAACCATAAAAGTCATTTTCGCAGGGAAGCGGCATTTGTTTACTTGTGTCTTTTAAATACGTCATCACAAATGCTCTGTCTTCTTCTGCTGCGGTAAATTACACCTGAGTGGAAAATGTTGCACCACCTACTGCTTATCTTGATGAACATACTCAAATGTTCATGAACAAAATTGAAATAAAATTTGATTTATATTTTAATGAAAACCCAGCCACTGATACACCTTATTCTATTTGTAGCATTGCTTCATAATGAACACAAAGACATGAGATTAAATATTCAATATTTCATCTTGCTCAAAGTTACTCAAAGTTCGAAAGCAAATAAGCATGTGTCCCGAATTATTGACCCAAAAAGGTCTATAACTCTGCATTAGTTTAAGTTGTGCCACTGTCCAAACAGTCTATGCTGCCGACAGAGATCTGCTGAGAAAAATAAATTGATCCAGCAGAGGTCTTTGCTCTGAGTGTCTAAACAAAACAGTTCTTACAAACCAGAAGAAATCACGTCAATTATTGAAACCGCTTCAGTGGTTTTTATTGTACAACACTCGGCTTCTTTCCAAACCAAAAATCCCTGTGTTGTTTTTGGCGGACACAAACCAGAGCTGATTTTTAAAGAAAGGAGCTGCCTTTTTCGCAAGTAAGGCTAACTCCTGGGAAATAAGATAAAGCACCACAATATGCTACTGCATCCAAATCACAACCGATGTAGCTTGACAGTGTAACTAGAATAAATTTTCTTCATCAACATCCACAACCAACAGCTGGATACACAAAATTTACACCCAGAATGTCATAATATTCGTAGGTTTAACAGGCAGCAAACTGCTCTGTTTTCCATCCACCTATTCTTGAGTCCATTCTTGAAACTGTTCTTTTCAGGTAGGTTTCAATAAACAGCTGAGAAAATGTCGATAAGACGTCCCAGGAATATGTTTTCATAACATACAGATGCATTGGCATCCATTCACCTGGTGCTGCTACAACAACATCCATTAACCATTATCAATAAACTCTTGTCCTTTGGAGGACTGGTGGCCAAGGGGAAATCCAGGAGGAAATCCAGCTGACATTAGGGCTAGTGGTGAGGAGCACCACTGGACAGGTTGCCAGTTCACACACAGAGACAAACAAGCATTCATTCGCTCACAAACCTAAGGGCAGTTTCAGAGTCACAAATTTACATAACCTGTACGTCTTTGGACTGTGGTACGAAGCCAGAGCTCTTAGTTGGAATCCTCATGAATGCAAGGAGAACAAGCAAGCTCCTCATTCAAAGGCTGGGTTCCATCCCTGAACCTTGTTTTCTGTTATGCTACAGTGCTAACCACTGCACCACTGTGCCACTTGTCTCAACAGCAGTAATACTCAAAACACACACAGCGGATTCAAACTCAGAGCCCTTTTGGACACTAACATGACTCTGGAACCAGTTAATAAGTAAAAAAAAGTCAACTACAAGTGATGCACTTAAAGGAATACCAATAAAAGAGACAACAATGATGAAACAAAACCTT
The DNA here is from genome assembly GCA_029783725.1 of Acanthurus tractus. Taxonomy (NCBI): domain Eukaryota; kingdom Metazoa; phylum Chordata; class Actinopteri; order Acanthuriformes; family Acanthuridae; genus Acanthurus; species Acanthurus tractus. Next base: position 21,757,041 of record JAQNCA010000007.1, read on the forward strand.
AAAGATTTACATTGACTGTTAAAATACAAATACAATATAACCTTACAATTTATGTAGAAACCACAATCTGAATCTCAGGAAACAGGCAGGAAAAAAATTTCATTCAAATATTTTACAACTTGCGGCACACACAAACATCTGATTTGTACTGATATATTGGCTTTTAATTCTGTCATCCTCCCAGTAATTAACTCTGCACAATCCCAAATGACATATATGCCCCTAAGCATTGGTGTTAGTATATGAATGTGAAAAAAGGCCCGGGCAACAGACTCTGAACAAACCACAAAAAAAAAAATAAAATAAAAAATAAGGAGAAAGAGGAAACTATTGCTAATCTTGCAAATGGCATACCCTAAGCACTGGCAAGTATTGCTTAAAATGTCTGAGCTATTTAAAACTGTGATCCAAATAAATCACTTGTGCTGCATGTATGCATAGTTAAAAAACAAAGACATTAAAATGAACCTCCATCTAAACCTCCATCTATAAGAAAAAATTCTTATTCCGAATTATTATCTTATCGCATTTTTGCCACTTCCATCATATGTAAGATAATACTTTTCTATGTCTAATATCCAGGTCATGTTTGTGCTTAATCCTTACAAAACCCAGATCAGAAAAAACCTGTTAGAATTTTATGTAGCAGTAATTTGTAACCTCATCAAACACAACCTGAAAGGAGAACACAGTCGGGTTGTGTTTGATATGGAGAACTCCGAAGAGCTCAACCAATCCTGCAGTTTTAATCAAATAAGGAAACTGAATACACACTTAAAGAAACCACATGAAACAAAAAGAGCTCAGCACAAAAAAACCTCATGACCTGGTATTTTATTTCTCAATTGTAAAAACACAAAACAAATTAACAAGTATTTACTCTCTGAGCAGAGTCAAGTGCAGAAACAGAACACACTGTACCCCACAGGCAGAGTGGAGCGGCCAGTAAATATGGATTTGGGCACCAGGTTTTGCTCTGTTACAATTGAGAGTGACATTTTTTCCTTGTAATTGACCACATTTTATTTATGAGCAAGTGTTTAGTGAGTCAACCCTTAATGCACCATGGCATTAAATCATTTGGGTGTTGCCTTTGTTTTGTGACTTGCATTTGAACAGCTGAAGATTTAAACACTTCTTCTGTTTGGGTTAAGCTTAGTTACATATATTTAATGTTTATTGAGTTACAAAGGAGAACAGTTAAAATATGAAAAGTTAACAGGAAAGTTTTACCACCAGCAGCTTACCTTAGTTGGAAAAATACAGCGACTGACACAGAAACTCCAAGTCATTTTAGAGAACGAGACCATGAAGTAACTGAGGGGTATTAGGTCACTTCTTCAACATTACTGTACTAGAGCTATTTTTGTATTACCATGTTTGTTATTCCCTGACAGCACAAAGAAAAAGTGGCGTATGGAAAACATCAGTGCTAGTCTCCCTTGTTTGTTTTTTGCGTTGGTAACATGGGCTGGGGAGATTATTAGCAATGTCTTTTATTTGCTTAATGTTTATGCTGACATAAAATTAATGAAAAACCTCTGCCTGCTACAATCTGTTTTTCTGGTAATTTCCACATTAATCAGTCAGCCATTTATATAAGATAAGAGATAATCTACTTACTCATACACCAAGTTTGCATATATGACAAGTTGATCAGGCAGTATCATAAATAAACTATGTTTGCCACGGTAACTGTACTTTTATTCTTTGATTTACTGTGTAAAACAGATACATATCCAGATAACACAGTGGTTGCTTTATGCAAAGGCTGAAAGGGTTTAATGTAAAACTATAAATATTTTTAAATCCACGTCTTCAATTTTGCCAATTATGTTTGAAGCCATAGTCTCAGCCAGGATTGTAAATACCATAGTTATATGTATGTCAAAGCTATAAAGGCCAACATCATAAATAAACCTATAATGGTACTACAAGTTGGATTTTTTTGTTAAAATATAATTTCTTTGAATTGTAAAATAAATTAACTGAAGCCAAACTAAATTACTGTTTCAGAACATTCTCTATTTTCTTTTTTATCTCTCCAAAATACACATTTCCTTGCACGAAACTTTCAAGGAAGTTATTTTAAAAAAATTCAGACCCTTAAAATAAAGACATACTATATATCTCAATCTGCAAAATCTACAAAATACTGAAATCTGCTCATACAATATACATAACATGCAAATCTGCAAATCACACTTTTTTAATTTTTTCTGTCATCTATGATTATAATACACAAAACTACAATTAAAATGCAATTTCCTGCACAAAACACAAACACAAAAAAATTGAAAAACACTTTATTTTTTTGTCAAGTCATTTTACTCTAACCACTGGGTTTAAATAATGTTTCAATGCAGGGCATGAATAGAGACCATAGTTAAGTTTTTTGTTACAGTTTTTTAACAATTATTCATGCATTCCGTACATAATTTATGAAAAATTTTCAAGACATACAGAAGAAATAATGTGATCAAGGTTTATTTAGCTACAAGACAAACTTGTGTCAATACACATGGAGCAATGCTCTACTGTTGTTCTGCTCGTATGCACATATCAGTGGGGTAAAATAAGGACTGATGTTTTCTTGTCCATACACGTCCTGGTCCCGTGTTTTTCTGATTTATGTTACTTAATTGCCATAATATTACAATACTGCAAATTATTCTTTGAAGCCCATTGTACAGGCAATAAAAAAGAAAGAAAGAAAGAAAGAAAGAACGAAAGAAAGAAAGAAAGAAAGAAAGAAAGAAAGAAAGAAAGAAAGAAAGAAAGAAAAAAGAAAGAAAACATTAAACTGTCCTTTCCTTCACTTGTTTACCAAGCTGAGAAAATCTCTGTCTTTTGTGCTTTGCATCTGGGTCTTTAACCATCAAAGCTTCACTCAGAAATCAAGCTGCTGTACCGTGTTAATTACACCTTATTAGTATATGCCACTGCAAAGCTTACTGTCCAAGACATAACATAAAATATGAGGGCATAACTTACTTCTATAAAATGTGAAGTTGCACAACAGATAGCAGCAGGGAGTTCCTGCAGCAGAGAAACTGCCCTCCCACCCTCTGGCAGTGATTCACATTTTTGGAACCTTAGGCATGCCGAAATGATCTACAAATTGTTTTGAGACTTGTTGAATTCAGTTATATTCCAAACTTGATTTATACCAATAAATAATTTTTAAGGGCTAAGTGAGTGTGTAAGACATGATGATATATTTGCTGTGGAGTTGTACATAATAGGCACAGCTGCCAGAGAATAAGACCCCAATGCAGAGCGTCATATTTGAATACTTTAATGAGCTTTATAAATATCACTTGAGGAACAAGAACACTGGGCACTTTACCATTTCCTGCAGTGAGGTTCCTTTTTTATCTTTATTGAAATGCACTTTACAGTGTGAAGCAGTGCAGAAAACACTAATGGTACCGGGGGGATAGCTAAATTGCTCAGAGTTATTTCAGAGGTTACAGGGCAAAACAGGCTGTTCTGTATTTTGATACATACACTCATTTTGGACATTCGGTTGGTTTTCCTTTCTTCATCCTGCTCACCACATTCTCATGTCCTTAGCCATTCCACTCCATTCCAACGTTAAACCTAACTGCCTTTACATTAAACAAGATTTGTTCTAATAATTATATGCAGAGATCATATCTGGGTTCTTACCAGAGTCTGGAATCATCAAAATTACAAGCAATTTGAAGGACCCGTTTTGAGAGTTTATGAACTTTGAACTTCACTTTACAGGGCAAAGCAGCGAGCCTAATGACTGAAATGACAAAGTATGTCGTTCCTCTTTAAAAACATTGTTCTGATTTGGCTCCCCTGTCAGCAGGATGACATCGTCTGACACTGTCAGTGGCTATAAAAACTATGACAAAACTCTCTCACAAAAAAGCCTTGACACATTTGATTTATAGATATTGGACATTTTTAATGGCCAAAAAAGTTGTGTTTGGACTAATAGTTTTCAACAGAGAAAAGGATGAGTATCCCGTGCCATGTAGACCTCTCATGTAGAAACTATTAGATCTAGTGATCTCATCTCTCTGAGATGGGTCCCGATATTGGACACAGCCATCATCTATCCAGCCTGTACCACTTACTAGGCTGTGTTTTTAGTATCTTTAACAGACGTGTTGATTTTTAAATAATTAATTCAGTCTTAGTTTGATGAACTTCTCTTTCAGTTGTTCTTTCTGCAAACCAGGGAAGTTGAAAGTAGGAGCCTATCAACAGCTTTAATTTTCTGTTCCATTACGACAAATATACACTGAGAGCCAAAACACAAGCAGAGCTAGAACAGGAGTGCTAAGTTATTAGTTGAAACATAAAGGTATGAATAGAGGAGGATATTATAATGTGTGTGGGCACCTAAGCAAGTGCACTCACTCACATACTCACACAGAAAATTTCTGACTGAAGAGCTGTAAGAACGATTATTACACACTTTGTCAGTTCCAAAAACATGTACAGTTTATTCAGAAGAAAGCATAAGCTCCCTGCACTTTACTTCACCTTTACCACTGATGCTCAGTGGATAGGTACCAATGATTTACAGGGCAGTTTGTTTGCAGAGCCCTCTTGTGCTCACTGTGCACATGCTGGTGTGTAATGTTTCCCACCCGGATACTTAACATTGCTCTTCTGCAAAAGCTGACAAGAACTGAGAGCTGAATTTTTGTTCTCTTAGGTTTCTCGAGCTTTCTATACCAGGGTAGTTTCCATGAAGGTTTCTCTGTGCCATTAATTCCTATATCTGTTCACCTGCTGTGTAGAGCAAAGTGTGCTGACATGAGGGGGAGCAACTGTTGAGCACTCGAGTGGAAGAGGTGTTACAGTCCAGGTGTTGTGTCTGAGGTCTGTTGGTGAGGAAGTTCAGGATCTGACTGAAGAGTGTGATACTTGAAGCCTAGAATTTTAAGTTTTTCAATCAGTGCTGAATGCTGAGCTAAAATCAGCTAACATCATTCTGATATGGTGGTGCTTTGATCAAGGTGTTCGAAGACTGAGTGGAGGGCAGTGTAGAGGGCATCTGGTCCTGTGCAAAAACTAGTGAGGGTCCAATCTGTTGCAATGATGTGTTTTTGACTCTGGATAGAGCCCTCACCCAGGCCTTCTGCACTGGAAATGTTTTTTATTATCTCTGTAATCACCACATCCTCAACATATTTCCTGATTTAGAATGTCACTGTTGACGCATTATCCTGATGTGGTTGGCAGCATCTCTGAGGACGATCTGAAGATGTGCCGCTGCTGTAACTTCATCTGTCAACAATTAAAGAGTTTTTGCAGATGATCTGACCCTTTTATCAGCTGGGAGTAAATTGGCAGACGAAACAAGGTCTGATACACCAAAATGGGGACGAGGGAGGACTTTGCAGCTGCCAGGAATGTTCGTGTAAACATATTCAGTGGGATTACTTCCCCTGATGAGAGTGTGAACATGCTGGTAAAATGCAAGAAAAATGAGTTTGAATAAAACTGCCAACTATGATAAAAATAGCATCTGAGTGTTTTGTCACGTGACTGCTGATGACCTCATACGGTTCCTGCGTTTCTTGGATTTGCATGTGGAGGAACATAAACAGCAACAGGAAACACTCAGAGTAATTCTCAGGGCAGATACTGTCAACACATTGATATGAAAGTTTTGTAAGTCTGTTGGCGTGGAACATGGCCTGTCCGCTGAGAATACTTGATATAATGTTGTGAAGGAGCCAGGTCTCTGTAAAGATCACAGTAGTCTCAGATTTCCCGTTGCTACGTGGATAAGCCTGAGTCTAATTCCCTCATTTTGTTTTCCTGCAACCGACATTAGCCAGTTTTTCTGTCATAGGTAATTATGTGCTTCTACAAGCAAAAAAAACAGAAACAAAAATAAAAAATGCACCAACATATAACAGTGGGTGATGCTAGGCAAAGTTAAAAGAAACCAAGGTGTCACATAAACAATGCTACACTTAACGACTACCTCAAATAAGTCCTAAACTTATTTTAATGTATTTGAAGAGACAACGGATGCTGTTGGTGTCCTGCACACTCTTTGCATTGGAGAGGGTGGATACAGCAGAGCTGCAGAATTGTGGACAAGAGTATTAAGTCATGCTTGACGGCCTGACAATAACAATTTGTGCATTGGTGTCTTATTTTGGCTTAAAACTGGCCATTTCGGTCCTGATACAGTAATGAAATGTATGTATCAATGGTAATATATAGTTATTTAAATGACTGCAAGGTTTTTTCTACTGCCATGGCCCATTGGATCAATCTATTCTCTCAGTTTTATTTCCTCTATATAGTAACAAAGGTTATTATATATTATAAATTGTGAAATAAAAGTCAAATTCACATGATGAATTGTGAAAGACAGCCACAACAAATAATTTTTCCAGCATGTTGGCAGCAGTGAAGGTGGACATTTTTTCCAGCAGTCATAATGTCCCATTTTTTCTACCAAAATGGCTTAAGTCCATTGCACAAGTTCACAGTAGTTATACATCGTTTACCACAGGACCTAAAGCCAGTGATGTCAGCTCATCTGTCCATCCAACACTCCACTATTTTTGTTCCTCCCCCTTTTTATATACATGAAGATGTTGCAAATCTTTGTGGCTTCCAATCCTTTATTGTTTAATTTACTTTATAATGGCTCATATTTTACTGGTACGCTTAGATACAGGGGAAAGATAGCTACAAAATTCAATCAGCAGATTATTAATCACCAGAGAATGACCTTTTATAATTTCCTCTAAAGACTCCCTGGACAAACACTACTCACTAACTATGTTAAAGGATAATTGGTTATTATTTACAGTATGTCACTAGTACGTGTGATGATACCTCAAAAATCATGTGCACTTATAAAGGCATTAGACAAAACATGCAAGGTTGTTGTTTGTGGTCTAATGAATTACAATGACAATAAATGAAAGCTCATTAACGATTAAAATAGTAAAGAGCAATAGCTAGTTTCTAATAGGACATATCTTAAAAAGAAATGAAAAGATTGATAAAATGCTTGAGTAATACTGTTTCTCTATCCGAATATGTCCATACTAATTAAACCTATAAAGATTTAAAATCTTAGCAAACTGAAAAAATATTTTACTTTTCAATTGTAAAGTTTAGAGATTTGACACATAGGCTCAAATGATGAAAATCTAAAAACACCTAGAAGTTTCAACATACAGTGATCCCGGGCCATTCTTGAAGGCTTGGCACTGTAGGGTAATTTTATGGTTAATAATTCAGACTTGAATAAAGATAAAAATAAGAGACATTCTTTTGATGGTGACATTTAAATTCATCCTGGCTGTTTAATTTTTAGATACATTTTTATGAGGTGGTTATAAGAAATTATAACAGTTACATTTTTGTTGTTACTTAACATTTAATGCAAGTTTGAACAGAGCCCCATGGCATGCAGGTGCAGGTTTTATTATATATTAGATCAAACTATCGTTAGTTTCCACTATTTAATTGTTTTTTGGTAATAAGTGTTACTATTACGAATGTTTGCTACAGTCCAGCAACGGCAGCTGTTACTATGCGCCTGTGCCATTATGTCAGTGTAACCTGTAGTAGGGTGAAAAGGCCACCAAATCCACGTGGAAGTGATTTTCATCAAGACCTGCTTTCACCTTCCTGGCCCTCTCTGATCCTGCTCTATAATTGTCGAAAAGGAGGGGGAGGACTTTTCCTCCCCTTTTGCTTCCTTGCTGGAGGAAGTGTGAGGGGGAACAGCTGGTCCCTGTCGGCTCTGTATCTGTCAGTTTACTGTGTGTCCATCCTGCCACCCTCCAACTCACCCTGCCGGTCGGAAACCATAAACGTGTCAATGGCCCAGAGTTACATCTACTGTGTGAAGCACCACCTTATCCCCTTCATGCCCTCTGCCAGCCCCTCCTAAATCATGCAGTTAAGACAGTAGCAGTGAATGACATTTCCCCGAGGCCCAGAGGACACAGGTAAAGCCAAGGCCGAGGAGGAAAGTCATCCCCCTCAGTGTTCAGTGAACTTTTGAAGTAAACATCCACTGCAGTTATTAGAACATACTGTTATATGCTGGAGTATTGTGTCTGGATTGCACATACAGTGTGTCCAGGGGAAATGTAGAGTATAGTTAGTTATTTCTAATAAAGGAAATAAACCACAACACTGGTTTGTACTGAGTGTCCAGAAGGTTTAAGAACTCTGTGTTCACACATTTAAGTACATAGTCCCAGGTTGACACCCATCTCTTTTTTTTTGCAATGGCAACACTTTACACAGCAACTGCTGATAAATTAAAGGAAGGATTTAATTTTTTTGTTTCCTTCTTCATACAAATACTAAAGTCATCTTTCTTGTCTAAAACTGAGAGCAACACCATGATGTCTTTGAGGAGAAACTGTCCATAAGTCTTTGACAGTTATAGAAGAGTGTGTACGTTCATTGACTGAGCATGTTTGGATGACACTCTTCACAAACTGCTGTGTTTTCTACATAGTAAGACCTTAAAGGAAAGTTTCACCATGCAATTGCAACACTGGTCTGTTTCTAAATTGAAGGAACAGCTGGTCACTTTAATTGTGCATCTTGTCCATACTAGGAGTTAATTCGATACTTAATATTATCTTTGTACACTAATCATCCACCACTGCTCAGCAAGCACACACTGGGAAAACACAAATAGCTTATTTTGTACTAAAAAAAAATTGAAAATACCATTTTCTTGTATGACTCAGTGGCTGTGGAACACAGTGTGATCTCTTTGTGGCTGTAAAGGAAAGAGAAACGATTACACATCCAGTGACCGTTTCATTTTACTTTTGGGCCTGTGAATGTTGTTGTAGGACAAACTTTAGAAAATGTGGACCTGTCCTTTAATCATTGTAATCAATGGCTTCACTTGACTTCCTGTTTCCACACTAACTGGAACTGGATGGCTGGAATTCAAAAAATGGATTCACATAATCCATGAAAATGATCTTTTTGTTTATTTTACATTATTTGACGTTAATCAGGCCCCTTTCTTCCTGACGCTGACACTGACACTGTTCCAGTGTTCCATGAATCATGTTATATATAGAGCTTTGATTTGCACCACTCGCACACTAAATGATGGCATATTCTGAGTGACCTAATTTATCCTAAACAGCCAGAACAATACATTTCATGTGCATCTATTCTAATCCAATAAAAGGAGCAAAACTAAGTGTTTCCAGGTAAAACAATCATTGCATGTGTGGCATTTAACAATATAAATACAAAAACAAATAAAACAGCCCCAACCCTCTATAATGATTTGCATTAGGACGTGACTGCTGGAGGATACTAACTGCCATGGAGCCTAAAGACCATCAGAGAGCTTCATGTTTGTCCCACCACTGTCTGGTAGCACTGTTCTTTATTCCCCTATGTCTCTGTACTGTAGGTAAGATCTGTCATTTTGCCAGCAGTCTGAGGACAGGAGGCCACGGAGCAGAAGTAGTTTCCCTTCTGCCACAAGATCGACAAGCCTTATGTCACGTACACCATCCCTTGCCATCTCAACCTGCCCAGCTGTGTGTGAGCGTGTGCGTGCGTGTCCATGGCTACTCAGAGAGTTGATGACAGACTGATGAGTTCCTGGCTACAGGAGAAACGGTGAGCAACAGGCCGACCATCCGCTCAGCTCTCCGTCTTCCCCTGGACCAGCAGCTTTCTTCCTGCATGACACACTGAACATGCCGACACACACACATACACAGCCATACCTTTTGTTTACATTTCCATTCTTATTTCAGCACATACGTTCACTATGACTGTTGTTCACTTTTCTCAAAAGTCAACATGTCTTTGCAGCTTGTTTGAATGTAAAAGAAAAGATCAAATGACTGAGACACTGTAGTTTTTTTCTGTGTGGACACTGGAAAAAAAGGCAGCTTTACACAGGAAGTGGTCATTCAAAGTGCAAGGGATATCCACAAATGTCTGCAACCATCAGTGGGTGTGTGCTTAATGCACAGATAGTTGGTTTACTACTCATTCAACCACAGTGAACAGTAGGAAGTTAACAGTCACATTTTCACCACATTCCTCAAAGATTACTTGTTTAAATTTAGAAAAAGATTTTTGACTTTTGCTTTCACTTTTGTTTCACAAACCTCATCCTCCTGGGTGAGGGCATGTGTGTGACCCAGCCTCCACACCTTCAGGATTCTTGTCCATCTCTCTAATACATCAGGAACAAACAGTACTCTAAGTTTTTTATATTGCTTCTAATAAGATAACACTGGAGTTTGTCAAAAGGCCAGTGAATTACACGCAGATGTCAAAGGGTATTAAAAAGTGATGCCAAGAGGTCCTGTCCAAGTTGCAGGATGCTTATGGGGGATATTTATGGGGTCAGAATTGGTTAGAACTGTCTAATGAGGATTTAAATTATGTGAATATTGTGGCATCTTAACCATTCAACACACTGTAACACAAAAAACTGATGGAAAGTAAAAGTAGTGCACAAAACAGCCAAAAGAAAGGGGGATTTCCGATACACATGTTATCAATAAAGAGGTGGAATCTGTCTTAGGCAGAATGTGTGGACACTGTGACCAATAATAGACATGATGTATTAGTTCATATGTGGTGGGACAAACTCAAAAACACAGCCAACCAGTTACAGTAAAATATTTTATTTAGAAATGATTATTCATTTTGAAAATAAGTTTAAGAAATCCAGTGATATATGTAAATAATCAATAATCAGGTTAAAGTGCAAAAATACATTTTTTGATATAATGTTTCTGTACAAAAATGACATTGGAATGTGATATTGAAAAGGAGGAAAATGTGTCTATGCTAACATGGCTTTGATCATTCTCAGTTTTTGTAAAAAAAACAAAAAAAATTGCATAAGAGGCATGTCCCTTTTACAAAGTCTTTGGATTATAGGCTCCTGCACATATTTGCACTGAGCAGCCACAAGGGTTTTTTTTTTTAATGTAAGGTCCATTTCACATTCCACACATCCACAGGGTTCTCGGCCAAGTCAGGCTTTGACAACTAAGCATATACTTTTCCACTAAGGCTTATTTCTGTATTATTTTTTTAAGGATTGGCTGGTGAAATATTTCATCCTTGAAAAAGTATTCCCATAGACGCAGAGGGTTCAACCTCCAACAGCTGAGATGAAAAAGTCTTTGGTTGTTCTTTGGCTGTTGTTGTCTTTGGTCTTGTTTTTCCAGTGTCCCCGTCCCTTCCCTGCTGGCGGAGTGAATCACTTGATCTTGGCTGGCTTCAGTTCCTTGACCTGCATGTGTAATGTTTTGTGGACAGCCAGAGTCCTGGACTGACAGAAGCCCTTCCCACACTCTTGACACTTGAAGGGCTTTTCTTTGGAATGAATGTATCTGCAGGGGCAACACAACAGAGGATCCAAGTTAGGATTTGGAGAGGATCAAGTTAGATTTTAGATAATCATTTTTAGGACTGAATGGGTCAGTTGGCCTTACATACAGGCCATCAAACAAAACAACAAAACACATAGTTTTAAGCTGATTTTTCACTGGAATCAAATCTACCAAAGAAATCCCAGATGAGTTACAGGAATTCACGTGGTGGCCAGCTCTTAAGAGGCCTTATTTACTCCACTCTACCCCCAGCACCATCGAGAGAGACCCAACACACACACCTCATCTTGCAAAAAACAATTTTCTGAAATATTACTTATTAATTTGTTGGCCATCTTCCACTGAGTCCAATAAATGTCAAATTGTTTCTGAACAGGCACAATGGTACCCAACCTTATTGTGAGAACCAGACTTAAGGAAGCAGCTCTTGGCTGTTGTTAACCAAGAACTGGTTTATGACACTAATCACTAGTTACAAACATTTTTTATAAGAGTTGAAAAAAACAGAGCTGGAGAAGATTTGAAAAAGCCTTTAGTTGTTAAGTTTGGCTGACAGATGTGTCCATCTCAGTTTAAACCACAGTGAAGATGCTTAAAAGTAGGAAGTGGAACTTCTGTTGACTTCTTGGGTCAGGCTGATTTGAGCACAAACACACAGGTATAACTTTATACACACAGATGGTGTATCTATTTCTAGCTAGCTTACAGTTGGCACATATGTTGTTTGGTGTGAATTAGTCTCACATAGCCAGCCCTATCACCACAGTGCTGCGTCAGCGCTGAAGAAGGGCTGGTTGTACCGGTTGTTACTATGGGGGAAAAAAGGCTTTGGTTTGTTTTTATTCCTTTTAATCAATCACAGTCGTCTTGGGTGGCATTTTGCTCAGGCAGCAGCAACAGGGAGTCTGCAAACAGTGATACACAAATAAGCCCTGTTTCTGCCAAAGTCCAAGGTAGTCTAAAGTTGTGGATGGCACCATTCTCAACCCTCCAGTTTTAGGGCACCGCTCAGTTAAGGTACCTAGCAAACCGATCAGGTACCTTAAAGGTAGCTTTAAACACAGTGATTGGTCAGAGAGAAGCAGAGCAACCAAAGCTGTCTCATAGTCTTGGCTTGGATGTAGGATTTCACAATTCTCTTCTCTTTTTTTTAGCATTTTTTTGTCTTACTGCCTACAGCCTTTTCTCAAACATAGCTAGTGTGTTTGTTGTAGTAAACAGCCACATTATGGAAAGAAAGAACATGTGTCTAAGTGATTGGGTGTTTGAGTTAGTGAGAGCGAAAGAGAGAGGGAAAGATAATACAGAAAAACGAGAGCAAACACAGAAGAAAGAGTTGCAATTCAAAGTCTGCATCTTAAGTGTCAGACTGGTTGGGAAACAACACAGACTTCACAAAAGATTTAATTATGTGAAGCACAAAAATTTGATTATTGTGTCTGAAAGCATGTTTAAACAGTTTGAAGTTCTATTAGGTAATACTCTTTGGTCTGTTGCCTTAAATGCCACATTTTAGA
>JAQNCA010000007.1:21770035-21811415 GCA_029783725.1 Acanthurus tractus
CTTAAATGCCACATTTTAGAAACTGGAAAAAATAATATTTCAACTTTCCCAGCCATATGTTTTATATCATTTATGTGCTTTATATCATTCATGTGCTCAATCAGTAATTCTAATGTTTCTACCATAACCCAAATGTAGTTCAGAAAGCGGTAATACCAAATCGTTACCATTATGCTAATTGCACAGTCAATTCACAGCCAAATAAATTGATTACAGTTGGGCACTTTGTTTTTTTTAGCTTTTTAATGTGTTTTTGTTAGGTTGATTTAGTCACTATTTTTGCTCCACACTATTTTTCAGTGTATCCAGCTACGACACTAGAATCTACATATTTGATATTTCAGCACCACCTCATGCCCTCTTGTTACAATATTAAAATGACAAAATTTCATGAAAATACCCACCAAAGTAGCTAACTCTTACTCGTACAATAACCTGCACAAAATGTGTAGGGTGAGTACACAGTTCAATGCAGCTCTGGGTGGCTAAATCTTCCAATGTAAAATCAGTTTCTATGATTTGGATTCAAAAGTGTCTTCACTGTGGCTGGTTTAAGTAGTCCAATGTGTGACACCTACAGTGTAGCATCTTTAAATGATGCTCTGCCTGGAAGGATATTGTTCTCATTCTGACACAGGCTCATTAACCTGCTGCTGCATGTCAGATTACTGATACTACCTAATTGTGATTGATGGTTTGAGATGAGGGCAAAATGCGTTAGGTGCATTATGAATTAATGGCCTTTGACCAGCTTGCTTTGTTGGTAATCCAATTCAGTTTGTAATAAAATGTCAGAATCATTGTATTTTTTGTCTTTGTAAGCTTTTCTCCATTAAGTCTTTCAGCATGTCTATAAGTTTGGTATTTCAGGAGTTTTTTGGGGTTTTTTTTCTGGTGCTCCATCTCATGTATTTCTGATATTGAACAGTCTACACATACCACAGAAAACATCAGGTCAGGTGTTTGAAAAGATTCCCAGTAAAGTAAACATTACACAGTTTTGTGAGGTGTTATCTGAATATTTCCATAGGCAAATGTCTTTATACCTCTATCAAAGAGGCTGCTATACTGGAGAATAAGCACAACCAACTTTTTTTTTCCTCAATGTGGCCTTTTAAAGTTTGCATAACTGTCATGATAAGTGTTTTTTGTAGCAATAGCTGTGATTGCTAGGCTAAGGCAAGGCCCTGCTAAAAGTTCACAAGGGGCCTCTAAGTCATTTAAGCAGTTCCCCTCAAAGGATTTCCAGGTCTAAGTCTAAAAACACAACTGAGAATGTAGAGCACAACATTGCAAGGTTCTGCTGATGTAAAAAGAGACTGATAAATGAAGTTTGCAGTCAGTGGTTATGACCACCACTGACTATAAATGTTTGAACGACAACACTGAAACACAGGCTAAGGAAAGCTGACAGAGCTGAGCAGAGACAGCTTCTCATTAGGAAGTACATCAGTGACCTGGCTAAACTAGTGACTTTCCCAAACACACACCCCTCCACACAGGGAATATTGCACCCATCCAAAGAAAATGAGGACACACTTACACTTCTAATGCAACATTAGGCACCAGGTCACAACCTTGCTAGTCTTAAGGTAGGACTATTTACAATCTAAGGTTAGCATAGCAACATAATATTAACAGTATTAAGTAGAAATGTAGAATAATTCAAATTTGGTGATCTTATGGGAATTCAGTCCACTAAATTTGGAGAGTGAATTGACCATAGAGAGAGAGGTGAAATGCAGTGGATAAAATGAATGGGGATGGCACATATTTTTGAGCAGTCTTTTCCTGATGGCATCTATAATGTTGCATTCACATTCTGTCACAGTGACAGAAGTTGTTGAAGACTGAAAAAAACATATACAAATTCTATACACAAGCAGAGTTCTGTCTAAAACTTGACTTCAGGAATAAATCCTGGTTCTCACCTGTGGTCTCGGAGGTGGTCCTGCCTTCTGAAGGCTTTGTGGCAGATATCACAGGTGTATGGTCTCTCGTCTGTGTGCGTCCTCTCGTGGATCAAAAGGTTGTAGGATTTGGTAAAATGGCGGCCACAGAACTTGCAGACAAACTCTTTTTTGGTCTTGGAGGGCAGTCGGCCTCGGCTGGACTTGCGTTCTGGTGAGGCGAGTTTGGTCACATCCAGGAGGCATCCCAGGCCGGCTGAGGTTGGGTGGTGAGATGATGCCTGTGCAGCAGCAGCAGCACCTGTCATGCTCAGGTCTTCTGCCTTCAGATGATCCTCCTGGGTGGCTGCTGCTGCCAGGTTGGCAAAGTCAAAGCGAGGTTTGTTCTTGGAGCTTTGCAGCAACCCTGCTGAGTCTTGCTTGGGCTGCAGGAGGTGAGGGAATATGGGGATGGAGGCCATTGAGGAGAACTGGGCGGGCAGCTTGGAGATGGTGCAGCGGGGTAGGGCCAAAGGCGGGTAGCCAAGGGTCCACTGGTGGAGGTGGATGGCATGTAGGGCACTGAAGCTGTAGATGCTGTGAAAATGATCTGCTGGCAACTGCAGGCCTGTGGAGCTCTGAAGGAGGGAGTAGTTGGCAAGCTGGATTGACGGGTGGAGAGGGACTGGTGCTGGGAGGGTCTTGCTGCCCATGGCTGCTGCACAAAATCCAACTGGCCTTCTAGAAGACAGGAAACATGAGAGGATGACAATATGCAGCTTTTGAGCCAAGTCACATCAATTAATTCATAATGCCTTCAAAAGTAGAATCATTGAAGACAACAGTTGGGATGATTGAAAGGATTGATCAAAAAGTTCCACTACAAAACAGACGTGCAAATTAAGAGTGACAAGAAACCACGTTAGCAAGCATTTTAAAAAAATCAGTTCGGCAAGAATTCTGATAACAGTTTTACACTGATGACTGTGGACGGACTGCATTTGTGTGGCACTTTTTTAGTCTTTAAACCACTTTAAGCACTTTACAAAACAATGCGTTCAACCATTCATGGCAATGGGGCTTCTTGACAAACAGCTCAAACACATACAAAGATGCAGTAGCCTTCAAGAGAAATTCAGGATCTTGACAAAGGACCAGGCAGACCGGAGGAGTCAAGGATCAAACATTCTCATAAGTAGACAACCCACTGAACCACTGTACCATGTTACAGGAAGTTGCTCATTTATATTTCTGTCCCTCTCTTTTCCCTTCACAATGTAAATGTAAAGCTGTTTACTTGGGAACTACGGACTTAATAATTTATCTGCAATTTCAATATACTTTTGGTCAATATGAAGGAATTGTTGAGAAAAAAACTTGCTTTCTTTCTGACATTGCAATGAGAGGATTGATATCAATGTCACATCTTTGTGTTGACTCGACAAGTTGGTTACCCCTCTTGCATTAAGACTTAACTTTGCTGGCCAAGAAATAGTGCTGACATCTAAAATGCAATTACATTTCCGTTAGCGTGTGAAATAAACAAATGAGAAACAAAGTTTTAAGCTTTGGAAGTGTTTGTAGCTGTGAT
Organism: Acanthurus tractus; assembly: GCA_029783725.1. Classification (NCBI taxonomy): domain Eukaryota; kingdom Metazoa; phylum Chordata; class Actinopteri; order Acanthuriformes; family Acanthuridae; genus Acanthurus; species Acanthurus tractus. The sequence continues at coordinate 21,773,516 of JAQNCA010000007.1, forward strand.
TCTGACCTTTGTTCAGAACCTCCTGCTTCTGGCTCCTTATGCTAAGCTAACCACATCCTGACTCTAAGCTTTGCACTTAACACACAGACGTGAGATTAATGTCAATGTCATCATCTAACTTGGGAACTAAACACAAAAAGTTACTGATTCACAACGAAACACAACACAGAAGCACCTTTAAATGAAAACCACATTTCTTTTTTTTTTTGAAGGCCTTGATTGTTGAGATTAATTTGTTTAAGTCTGCAGTGAATAGCATCCACCCACAAAAAGAGTTGAAGATGGGTGTAGGTTATGACTGTACGAGCAAACAGGGTTTTTGATTGTTTATATTGTTTAAGAAGTTTGTAGTTTTTTAAAAATTTCATTTGACTTTTACAAAGGCAAAATATTTTGTAATGGCATAATGAAATCCATGTTTGATGCATACTATTGGTGTATCCACTCCCCACCCCCGCATACCCAGAGCCCTGGTGCTCCCCCACACCCTGAACAACGACACACACACTTCTGTCAGGAGCCAATACACATTAAGTCTGGCTTGCTGATAACACTGTTGGAGGGGACCTCATTATCAGCCTATTAAGGTGGTGCATGTGAAAGGCCCTTGCTATTGCATCCTCACAAGAGCTTTAAAAGTTACAGCCATCTTCTGCACAATTCACTATTACAGAACTCTGTGTTAGCATCCAACACCAAAGTTTCCAAAATTATCACTTTCCAAGTATTTGCAAATGGCAACCACAAAATAGTTGCAGAGAAAAGATTATGGTTATGATTAAAAAGCCAAATGTCACATTCAAGTCTGTAACAGGATACTCCGATTTCATTTAACTCAAACATTCTGCAGATTCTCTGACCTTCCTCCATTAAAAACTTTTGGTATGGCCCCTCAAAGTTAGTTTTAATAATCAGTTAGTTTTAGTTGTCATCCTAGGAGCTGTGATTACAGTGGAGAGTGAGATTAGGGATCAAGCCATCGCTGATGGTCCTCATAAGTGTGCTCTCCTGATCCCAGTCACAACCGTGTGCATATGTGTGTGGTAAATGTGTCAGCGAAAGTGAACACAAAACAATTGGCAGCATTAACACACACAAACACATACATGCACACACACAAATGCAGATAGATCAGAAAGAAGGCAGTGTGTGTGTGTGCGTGCGTGTGTGTGGGTGTGGGTGTTTCCTGTTCCCAGAAACATGCCTGGGGCTGTTGAGAGCAGAGAAACAGAATGACAGCATTCAGCCAGAGAAATACCTGTGAGCTGTTAAATCAGGTTTGATAAGCAGGAATAACAATAGACAATAATGTATCTTTGTGTGAGACAGACGCTGATGGACAGGAGCCACAGCAGCTCTAAGTCCAAGTTCTCAGGGTGAGTCCCGCCCACGGGCCACTCCTCTCACTTCACCATCACAGACAGCAGACCTGCATGCTCACAAAGTACTCTACTCAGGTGCTGCATGTCGGTACAGTTCTTTAGTTTGGAGAAAAAATAAATCCTACTTTCTGCTTTATAGCATCCTTCCTCTGATGGCTAAAGATTCTAGCACACATGCCATAACTTCTTCTGCTTAAGCACTTTACTAAGCACAGTTACAGGTTATTTACTACCATATTATTTACTGGTCGTGTTTACATTCTGTAGAATTTAGCTGAACCACTTTTATTCCACTCACTCAACACTACATTGTTCCTTTTTGATTTGCAGTAAAAGCTATTTTTAAATAAAACTCCTACACAACACATAACAACTAATCAAAAGTATATAGTTCATATACTCACACCTCAATAACAACACAAACATCTAAAAGTCACCCAATTAAACCTAAGCTGTTACGTTTTTGAACATTGATGTACAAACACTGATGTATATAATATAATATAATATAATATAATATAATATAATATAATATAATATAATATAATATAATATAATATAATATAATTAAGATTACTCAATAACGCTAATGTTGACCACGATTACATTTCATGATTACTCAGATTTTATACATTTTTAGATAATTAGATCAGATAGTTAGAGAAGAAATAGTGGAATGGAGCCTACGAGTGAGTGTGCCTGTATTTGATCTGTCTCTGCTGGTAGAAAACCTGGCCTCTTATTAGTATCTAAGAAAAGCATGGCTGTTTTAAATCTGCAACAAATGAATTCATTTGCGACCATTACAGATTTAGTTACTTTCCGATTAAAGGATTATTTTTACAGCAGAGGACAGTACTGCTTAACCAACTTTTACATTAATACAGTAAACTGTATTCAAGTCAGCCTGGCAAGGTTTTTATGGCTTTGACATTATTACTTTTTGTTTTGTTGTTATTACTTTGTCTTAAAGTGCAAGTGAAATAATCAAAGAAGGCAGAGTTACATTTTGCACTTCTAAACATGCTTTCGATTTGAATGAATAGAGTAAATAAGAAAATCTAAAATGCCTTAATACTGAGTCCGAGGGCTGCTCATCCAGTAAGCTCCAGTGAAGTGGTTGTAATGAGGAGCAGTGGAGCTCAAACAGCCCCCCGTGGTCTGTTCCTCTATGATCATGACGCAGAAGTAATTGACTTTTACTTAGGAGGTCATTAGAGGAGATAAGTGCAGTGTTTCTGAGCCTCTCCTCACCTTTAACCCTTTGATGTCTGCATACCAGGGACCTCCAGATCCAAACAGCCATATGGCCCTCTGCTTTGGTTCAGACTGATAGATTCAGCACCTCTTATAGTCGCGTTGGAGAGATTGAGACGCTTCTTCTCACCTTCATGTAAACGTGATCAAACCAGGTGCTGTACACACTCCAGACCCAGACCTTATTAATGGCTTTAAAACTGTGTGTCAAATTCTCTCCTAACTAAAGAAAAGATCTGTAAGCTTTAAGAACACAGGTTGGTCTTTTCATTTGTAAATTTAGGAGGTTTTTTTTACCTTGTGAAGTTTGCATGTGATGGTTAAAAGCTTGCATAAGGTTCACATTTTGTATGCTTTCAATTATTTGTGAAAAATTATATTTTAAATTTCCCTCTCCCTGCCAAAAGACTATTAAATTAAAAATAGGTTGTAGCAAAAAGTGTTAAAAAAACAAGACAGTATTCAAATAAAAGTCCAACACCTGAAATGTTAACAAGATTAAGTTTACAGCTAGTAACACACATGCTCAAATGGTGAAACTCCCTCTAAACTGGCTCATATGGTACTAGTTATAACTAATTCATATACACATAACAGCCTTTTTGACTTGTGACCCCTTAAAAACGCACATTATGGCCTTGTGGATTTGAATTGTGAGCAGTTGAACCGCAGTGAATGTTGCTCTCTCAGACTGCTTGATTGGAGGGATTTTAAAGCCAGGAGAAATACTGGGCACTGTCATTCAAAAGCAAGAATTAGAATGAAATTTGAAAAAAAAATTATTTGCAGGAGTAATTTTGTGTGCTTTGGACTATTCTTTCTTTCTGGATCTTGGGACCCCTCAGAGTGATGTAAGGGCCCCTGGGGGTTCTTTTGTAACTTATTAATAACTGTGGATTACCGTCATTCCAACTGCCTGATTTACAGGACATATGGATGCAATGTGCAAGAATGTTGCACTATGTACAAGATCATGGAAATTATTATGTCACATAACATTTCAGTTGAACCTATCATACTTACCTGTACTTAAGATTATATGTTGTACATAAAGAGCTAGCCTGTTAGCCTGTTTCAATTTGTATTTGCCTTACAGTTAACATGCTTTTTCTTAAGCGTTTTGTTTCCTTTGGATTCACATTTTATTGATACTTCATGCGGACCCTTTGTATTTGCATCTTTCCTAAATTACACTGTAACTGCTGCACGAGATCTCTCTAGAAAAATAAAGTTATCCAAGTTGTTAAAGTTGTCTGTTTTGTTTCATCAACAGCCATCAGATGAAACAGTAAACAATTACAGCATTAAAAAATGCAAGCACCTTTGGCAAAGGAATGGAGAGACATGCGCGAAAGATGTTATTACTTGTAACATATAGAACTTATAGTAACTGTAGATGTAAGCAGAAGTCAACAAAGTCCAGTTTTCCAGCAAAATCAGTTCTTAATGAAGTCCTGAATATATATTTGACTTTGACGTACAATTCTTCTACACATCAACCAAGTTATGAGCGTCTCTGGCTGAGCCCCACCTTCTAGCCTGTCCTTATGCTGTCGTTTTGGTAACGAAATACATTCATATGATACTTATTTCTATCTTGGCTCTGACAGAAGCTGAGGGTCTCAGAACTTTGGTTCGAAAAGATGGGTCCTTCAGCCCCAAAGTGCTTAATCCTTCATCAGAATGCACTTTTGTCTCAAACTTGTAAGTGATGTTCACCAACAAGTGTATATGCGAAGCAATGAATCAGCATCTACAAGTAGACAAAAGAACAAGTGTGTGCACAGTGACACAGCAACCATGACGTCTGGTCATTTGTCTGCGATCTTTTGCCTAAAGATGATTTTCACTGTACAAAAAAAAAAAAAAAAAATCTGCAATCAGTGCTGTCTGTTATGGTTTGAGATACAGATGCACATCTTTGAATTTGCTTATATTTAAAAAAGGTTGAAATGTTCTTTTTGCTTAATTTATGTTCCTTTTTTTAAAAAAAAAATATGTTAGGTTTTTTAAAAGTGATAAATCATTTATTTTTTTCAGAAAAAAACGGTTGTGTCTCTTTAATTCCTATTACAAATCTAAAAGAGGTCTTGATAGTAAATATAAAATAACTTCTAACACTAATTTTTGTACCAAACTGATGGGATCCTTCAGTATATTTAACAGAAAAGTCAGGCATATTTCAAAACCCTTTGACGGAACGTTTTCTTTTCTTTACTCTTTTCATTTTGAATTATAGGCTACCTCCAGGCCTTCATTATTTTACATTAAAGACACACAGGCTGTTCATCTTTTTGCTGCTTTTATCTGACGGCTCGTGATGAAGTTTAAGGTAAACACAAGAAACTTGTGCTACAGAAAATGGATCAGACTAAGTGAATAGCTCCCTGAGCGTAACAACTGTCCCAGATATAAATGTAAGTAAGTCGGTGTAGATTTGGCCAGTTTTACTTCAGTAGAAGCTCTGGCTATTTCTTTCACAAGCGCTATATATCAAGTAACATTGAAAATGGCGTTAGAAATAATCCAGTCTTCTATGACTTTGCCATGATCATGTTTGACCCTTCGCCGCCTGCCTCCACGCCTTCGGCTCGAGCGCTCCGGCTCCACCGGACACGGCCGCGATCTGATCTGGACCGAGTGAGGTGACGAGAAAAAGGCCGCTGGCTTTGACCCGTCACACCTGCAGCGCCTTATCTGATGCATATGGAGCTGATCTGATGCGGAGCTTCATGAGGAGCAGCAGCATCATTAATTAGTGAAGTGTGGAGGGAGAGCGTCACTGAGCCGAGCGCGGACCGAAGCGTCAGAGCGGAGGCGATCACCTGCAGCTCTGTCCGGAGGGACGTCTGCGGTAGTTGATTTCAGACTGCGTCAATCATGCTGCCTTTATCTTTAAATAAATCCAAACACTACACTAAATCTGACTGAATGTCATTAATCCAGATTAGTGAATTAACCGCACCAGTTAAATAGAATAAGAAGTTTTGTCAGCCCGACTTCTGCAGAGTTTTAGTAATATGTAGTAAAATAGTTAGGTTTAAAAAAAAGGGGGGATTGAGGAGTATTTGTACATCTTTATACCAACCATGTGCTCCTAATTCACACTGCTGCGGAAAATAATATTTAGAAATGTATTTAAATACATCTGATATGACATCATATAGTAGAAAATGCATTTAGTTTCTTTAAGTAATTGCTTTAGTTGTTGCAAAAATATTATTTAGAAAATTGGTGCTGATCTTGAAAATAACAGTCATGCAATATTCATCATTGTTACTGTAAAGAACTGCATGACATCCACCTGTTGCACAATCCTCCAGGCAAATCTCAAACCTCCAACTCCTGGACGTTTTTAAGCTGATGAAAACATCCAATAAATGCAATATTGGTGTTGCAACTGTTGTGAAATGTTGAGCGGATCTTCCTATATAGACTGTTCTAACTTAATAAAGAGACATTTTGATATGACACATGTTTCCCCCCCCTCTGCTTGAATGCGTTTAATTCTTATTCAGAAATAAAAACAAAGTGAGGACTTACCAAAAGCTTGAAAGATTTCGTTTTAATTCTCCTTCTACAGCTCGGGGGTTCTTGCCGGAGGTTCAGGGTGTGCGGAAGCCCGCTGAGCAGCCGTGTTTAGCGCTGTGGATGAGTTAATGAGACGGCCGCAGCGGCAGCATGTTCCTCCGCTGTCGCGGCTGTCCTGCGGTGTGAGCTCAGGCACGCTGAGGCTGAGCAGGCACTGCGGTGTGTTGGCTGTAGCTGCGGTGCCGGGACGCCCCTCCGCTTCACTGTTCTGCGCTCTCAGTCGCCGCAGCCTCTTTATTGCAACGCTGAGTCCGACTCCTACTGGCGCGTCACTCAGCCGGCCCACATGCGGTACTATACAACGCGCAGGACGCAGAACATTACTGCTGCTAGAAGACCCCTTTGGTGTCAGCCTGGAAAGTTTCTCATGTACTGGTGTTTGGCGGACGCGGCGGACGGGACTGGGTAGGGCCCGCATGGAGCGCTGTGCACGCGCTCTTTGAAATGAACCCATCGAGTCTGAGAGTTTGATGAAGAGTGTTTGTTCTTTGAGAAATAAAAAAAAGAAGAATGAACGTTTTTTTCTCAGCGTTTAATGAAGAAAAAACAGGCCTTTTGGGAAGAAAGCTGAACGGGTGCTGTTCTCTCAGACTGCGTCCCTTTTCTCTGCGTGCACTGCTGAAGGCCCACTGTTTAATGACAGTAATAACTGACCAAAATGGAACATATCGACGGTCCTTCGCTGTGCACTGAAAAACCAGACAGCTGAGCATTGCTCCTGAATTTTTCTGCTAATAATTCCGTTTATCAGATGACGGTTGTGACATCACAGCAGGCAAATAAAAAGCTTCACGTTTGTTCTGCAGCCTGTGTGTTCTCTCTCTGCTGAACTCTCTTGCTGTGAATACAATCTATACACTGCTGGTTTTAAAGCGGCTTGTATTGGTTAAGCTGTTTTAATAATAGTCTGTTTAAATGTCTGATGTTCATGCAGTGTTAAACTTGCTAGACCTATTCTTCGTTTACAGTCATAAAAACCTCTCCAAATTTATTCTTATAGCCATTATTATCTTATCTTGTCACTATTAGGATTAATATTGAACTTTGACTGCAAAGCTTAAAGCCCAAAGATATTTACATGTTATGGTTCAATTAAGATGGGGATTTGTACATGAGGTCATTTGGGATACGCTGAGGAAGGCATGTGTTCCTATAGAGCTGTTTTTAAGCTATGATCTTTGATAGTGACACAGAAGAACAAATTTGTCAAGTGTTAAACTGATTTCACAAGAAAAAAAAATCTTACATGGCTAAAAAGAATTTTAATAACAAAAGAAAAAACACCGAAAAATAAAACGAGTTATTATTAGGTGTCAGTGCACCTTTGATTCAGTGTAAAACAATGAAACAATGTTTACTTGTTTGTGGCTGTAAGCCATGAGCACCTCTATCATTAAAAAAAAAGTAAAAAGACTTACACAATAAATGTGCATGACAGAAATGTGTCTGTGTATGTGTAGCATGTATAATAAGTATGTTTTCGATTATCCTCAGACCCCTCAGACTTGTCTTGAATTTCTGTAGGGGAACTCACCTCTGAGGTAAGGAGCCTCTCCAATAAAATATAATCAACAGAATGTGGACTGTGTGAGAGTGTCAGTGTGTAAAGGACGGTTTGGAAACTACAATCTGTGCAGGATAAGAGTGTGCGGCGTTCTCACAGGGAACAGCAGCCTGAATCAACCAAGGAGGGAAAGCTTCAGTGAACAAAACCTGCCATCTGCTGGAGAACTTTTCCGCTGTGGTTCAGAACCTGATCACTCACAGCACCGTCCCTGTAACTGCTGTCTTCACTGTAAACCGAGGCACTAATATGAGTGTGTGATAAAAGAAAAAAACGGATTCTGAATCCCCTGACTTAAAGTTGCTTTAAAGGGATTTTCTTGGCTTGGTGCACACAGGTCATATGTTAGTAGATATCTGGCAGCACTGCTCCGTGCTGCCTGTTGCCTGTCTGTTCAAGGCACAAGGAGTCGGCGCTTGCAGCAAACCACTGCTGGTGCACCCTAACAGCAGGACCCCTTTTAATGGAGTCATGTATGACATCATCACAGCATCATACATAACAGCTGTGGGAAACAATACAGTAGGAAAGAAACCAAATTAAAGTCAAAACAAATAAATAAACTGAAAGCATGAGATCAAAAACCTGTAACAGCAACTGAAGGTACTATGTTTCCCACTTTTGATCATATCACTGAAACTCTATACTTGGGTCACATTATAATGACATCTCAATTAGTGATGGACCCATGTGTGAGTCCACTCTCAGTTAACCTGTTGCATAATACATGCATATTGGTTATGCAAGAAAGCAAACGTCATAGCACTTTAAAGCAAATCAGTGTCTACCAATCTGTGACGCAGCGTTTTAGTTTCTTTCTTTGTTCGTTGTTCATAGGAATCAGTGGAGTTCGGCTTTAGAGTGCAGTTGCTCCCCCTAGAGGCCTAAGACAAACACTAACATTGCTGAATGAAGAAAAATGAATGAACATATAATCTAATAACAAATGTGCTAAATCTCAGGTAAACTTATACCACAAAAACTACCTGCATTTAGAAAAAATGAATCCTAAAAGAAGCAGGGCACCTTCTGTCATGTCGTATATTATGTTTTTGCTTCTGTCAGAGTGGTGACAACATTAACTGTAACTGTTTGACATGAATGTAACTGTAATGTATCGGCCGTTTTGTCCAATGATATTTGTATTTGTACTTTTATCTTTACAATCCCAGGAGAAACTAATGTTTCTGATAAATTATTGGAGGCATGACACTTGGACACTGACTTTTGCAACTTGTTATCATGATTCACTAATGATTTATTATCCAATAGATTTCAAATTCTGTTCAGTCATCCAATGACAGTTGTATACCAGATGCTTGTTTTATGAAGTGAGGTTACTTGCCTTTATCAGGATAATTTCAGGAGTAATTTTGTGATATTTGCTGCAATTAACCTTGTATTGCGAAAGGCTGAAAAGCTCTACAAAAGGTATGTGGTTGCCTGTATGAGCATCATCCACAGTGTGCTTGAGAAAAATGCCAGTAACATTTGAAATAAAGAAAATACTGACACAGGATTGTTAAGAGCATCACACTACAACTCAGCTGAAGTGAACAGAGAACACTCATATACACACGTTGCTAGAATGTTTTTATTGTATTCTGACTTGTTGAAAGTCTTGCTTTCCACTGGTTGCAGCTGAAATATTTTTTGGAATGAGGTTTCTCTCCTCACAATCACATTGTAATTGCAGTTATAGAGGTAGCTCTACAGCATAGTGCTTTAGGGATATATACGATTATGGTTTATCTTATGTAATTTATAAGATAAATCATAAATTTAAATAATTAAATAGTTCAAAAATTATTTTACATATTTAGAGAGACCTTCTTCTTTGTCTGTGCCACAATTTCATATTAGGGCCATTAAAGGTAAAAGAATAAAAAAGTCTAATTGCTCATGATAATGATGGTGATTGTGTGCTGCTTTAATATGATTGGAAACGTTTCATTTGATGAGGTCATCCACTGCAGGAAGAATATGTGGTTTGATGAGGTTGACCCAGCCTAGCAGGCAGAGACTACTTCTTTCTCATCAATCTAATCTCTTAAACTTTAAGTGTTTTTTTTTCTCTGAACATTACCTCTCTGCTCAGCTCCATTATGTTTTTTCAACAATAGCCACAATATGTTGTTGTACCTAAAAACACAGTCATATTACAAATAAAACAGAGAAAAAAGTCAGGGTCATGTTCCATATGAGTTTGCTCTGGTTCCTTTTGTCCTCCACAAATTCTCACAAGCCCACATGAACATTGGAGGAGCTATTACATCATCCCTATGTTCTGTGTGTATTTTGCGATTACAGAACAAAAAAAAATCCAATTGATATTCATGAAGAACTTCTTATTCATTGAAGCTAATCATCAGTCAGGATGCTTGAAACTCTGTACGTAGGCACTCAGTAAGGACTTTCTTGGTAAATCTTCTCTTCAGTGTTCTCTTCATCCTGAAGTCGTGCTTATAAATGAAAGAAAAAGGGGAGTTGATTGGTCCTGACTGATGCCAGCCTGAGCCTCTTGTATTACTCCTTCTCCCACCCTGTTTCCAACGTTGCTGTAAGGGAAAACTGAAAACGTATCACCGTAACCAAACATATTGGATAGTGAAGTGAAACGCATGCAAAGCACAGAAAACTCTTGCAACCAGTTGCATTGGAGTATTTCATCATTCTTGGTTCACAGTGACTGTAACTTTGGAAATAGCGTGATAATTTAGAGAGCAATATACCAACAAACTGAGAAGTCTTCAGGAGTGTTATTTAGACTGCCCAGATTTCAACTATGTTTCTTCAAGCCTTCCAGGCTGTGAGGAAGGAAATGGTGAGAATGTCATGGCACTGCTCTATTGTTCTGCATCCAGGTAGATGCACATTCAAATATCAAGATTTTTACACAATATGGCTGTTGTCATTGTTGTTGAGAGACCTCTAGTGGCGTAAATTACACGCTGTGTTTAAAAACTTATCTTGAAGCCCTCTAACAGAGTTTCAGAAGCAGAGCCACATGCCACCTGAGCCTCTTCCGGTTTTCTATAAATGCTAACATAAACCTCTCCATTTAAATGCTCAAGGCTCTGAACAGTCCTCTTCAGGCAGCCGAGGCTGCTTGCTCTATCTGTGATATTCTGCATTGGGATTCCAGCGCCCCCTACTGCCCACTGAGCTGCAGCTGTTTGCCGAAGCAAAGACGTTCTTTCATCTCAACTCATTTCAGCCCAATGGCAAGCATTAACACCATCTTGTCAGCAATTAACCCTCTCATTGGTCGAACTAACTCTTCACCCTCTCTCTTTAAAGAGACTTCCTCTGTTCTCCGTGTGCTTGCCTTCCACTTTGCAGACCAGAGTTGCTATAACACACATGGAGCTTTGGAAGCTGCAGCCAATCTTTGAAAGTTCAAAAAGGAATAACCTGAGCACCCTGACAACAAACTGTTATTTGTTGCATCTCCCATCTCTGCAGCCATGATGTGAACCCTCTCCTACCCACATTAAACACCATTAAAAAGAAAAATTCTGCTCTCTTTTGCCTGTTGTCAGCAGCCCAACAAGTTCTCCCAAGCTAGCATCATCTGCACCACCATCCCATAATCAGCTGTATGATAACAAAGGCAGACCCTTGATGCACCAAGGAGACTGTGTCATTTGCACTTTAACAATGCCAGTGTTAGCAAGCTGGTATTAATTGTTGGCTACCTAACTTGACTGTTACAACCTTCATTTAGGTGTTGCCATCTTGTTGAGGAATTAACTAACATCTTCCATTTAAATTATTGAGTTAAATGCGCTAAGAGCACTAATGCTACCCTAAATCTGAAGGTTGTTTTTTGTGTTTTTTTGGCCAATAACACACGGCTACTCAACTCTGTCATTTTTTTTATTCATGCCCAGGTGTGTCAGGAGAGGGTGCACGTCAGGATGATTTTTTTAAGAGCCTGTGACTGACAGGAATCCGAAAATATACTGAACATTTTTTTTCATTCCCTTCACTATCAAATTATCTGAGAGCCTCCATCATCTAACAACACCCCTATTTACATAAAAAAGTTCAGTCATGCCCATAAACCATGCGAAGAGTGATTTGCCAGTGAAGAGGATGGTTAGGGGTGTGAAAGAGTATCAACATGTCTCATAGAGACAAATCTGGCTTCCAAAAATGGAAAGAAAAGAGAGAAAAGAGAAGAGAGTGCAACAATATATCACACAAAAAAAGAAATGGTAGAAATGTATCAGTCTAGGCTACAGTGTAATAGGATTTTGATGCTTCCCCAAACATTAGTGCTTGTATTTTCACAGAAAAAAACAAATATATTTTTACATTTGAATCCTTTTTTTAAGAGCGAACTAAATTATATTGAATAAGAATAAATTAGGGGCATTAAAATAAATGTAACTAGTCTAAAATGGTGGACAGAAGGACAGTTTGCCCATGTAACTTAATACATTAGAACATGTACTGTACTTTCACTGTAATTTATAAAACGTTAGTACACCTCCAGCTTAAAGTTCGTCTGCAGCGTCTCAGGTCCCAGTTCCAGCTGTGACAGAGGGACACTCAGACATTAAGGGGCTGAGGGACAGTTTTTTTTTACCATTTAATTCAACAATGTCTTTTTCACATTTGTTACTTCATACTGTTTCTCAAAAATAAAGTGTCTGAATTCCCTCTGACTGGAACAAAATATCATTTAGAGATGGAGATGAGGAATTTTACTCAGAAAAAAACATCATGGGATGACATAATACCCCAACTCAGAAAGCCACTGCCCCTCACTCTGATCTCCTATTTATTACAAAAAAATCAATTATAATGCTTCACAAATTGACGAAGAGCCAGCAAATATGATTGCAATTAAGACATGACAGCAATGGTATGAATAGATATGATAGATGGGAAATCATCGTTCACACTCCTTATTACACTGGAAGTGAGATTATTTTGTCCTCCTTGACTTGAGAATTGAGATTAAAGTTTCAGACTTAAGGTTGAATGCTTCACTGACAATCCCATCGTTGAAGCTCAACCTTCTTTTTCAATTCAGCACATAGGCTTATTGAGTAAACAGTATCACCAAAAAGTTAGGGGCTTTGTATACTGTGAGTTAATGAGTTGATTGCAGACAGGTGTGGAGATTAACCAGGAGCCTGTTGCCAGGAAACCACACCCAGAAGACACACACATGCACACACACGCACACACACACACACTGCACAAAAAAGAGAGAGAGAGAGGGAGGGACATTAAGGAGACAGGGGAATAAAAAGAAAACAAAAGGAGTTGGGTCATTGGCAGTGGACATGGCAGTTATTAATAGGTCACACTAGCTATGTTTACATATAAACAAATTATTAAAAGAACAAAGTCTGTTCAGTAAAAGAAAATGCCCAATGTAAACACTTTTATTGGAAGATTCTGATTCGGGCCATTAGAGGAAAAAATAATAATTCTGAAGGGTTGGTTTATGCTGATCCTTTTCTGAACATGTACACACTCATTCCAATCATGTCAGATATTTAGTGTAAAATTATCCTCACTGCCCCTCTGCTCTACGTCAACCTGACGCATATCCGCCTTTGCAGCAGGCAGTGGTTTTTTAAGACAACTTTGCCCTTGTCAAAATGGTTTATTCTGATCGAATGCATAGTGAGTGTATACGTGCAACATGATCTGATCGCTTAATTTTGTATTCGTGTAAACAGTGGATTTGAAATGTCTGATCGGTGAAGGTTTTGATTGGATTGAAGGAATTATGTGCATGTAAACATAGCTACTGAGGACTTAACTTGGACTTATAACTCTGTTCCCTCTGCTCCTTCCCTGCAGCTCTCCCTCCTGCGCCCACTTTGGAGGCTTTTTCTTTTGACTTTGTCTCGTGGAAAGGTCAAGCTCATTACTGACCATATCCCCGTAATTTTCTGATGTTTAAAGCGCTGCCTGGAATGATGAGTTAAATTACCGTGGAGCACAGTGAACATTTTCAATCCTCACCTCCCCCCTGTAATGTTAACATTGTCCCAATGGGGCGTCATTTATTAAGCGTTTTCTTTTCTGTGTCATAAAATTCTTTGCTGTTGCGGTGACTCAGTGTAGCCATGGGCCTCAATTAAGTTTTATCTCTTCTAATCTTGCTTGTTGTTTGGGGTCCTAGCTAGTTTGAGTTGAGCTCAAACAGCAGGACATGATTAGAGCTGAACACAAACACAGTGAAGCCAGAGCTTGATCTCTTCTGTCTGTTCTCTCCATGTGCCTCTCTCCCTCCAACCGATCATTTCTTTTGTTTTCCCCTCTAAGTGCATGTAATGCTCCTCACCTTGTGACAATATACTTGATGCATTTTAGCACTTGCCTTTGGGTCAGAGCCAGTGGACTATAAAGGAATGTCTAATTTTATGATCATGTGAAACCACAGAGGGTAGTTGTTCATACAAACCAACACACTGTTGACTCACACTGAAACTATTTGTGGTTGGGGCTGCTTTTGATTTGGACAAATTTAGGACTACATGCAGGTGTTCTTGTGTCTAGGCACACACACACACACACACACACACACATGCACGCACTCACACGGTACACACATAGAGGCTAACGTCAATGATTTCAGCATGCCTGTCCTTACTGCTGCTGCTTGAGAGGAGATTTTTATTGCTTTAGAACTCTTTCACATTGTTCTTTCTATCACAGTTTGCAGGTTTAACAAGCATCTGTCTCAAACGCCGGTTCAGAACAACACATCTGACAGCTATAGGTAGTGTTAGTGAGAATGGGCTGTGAATGTTTTTTTTAGATCATGATGGATTGCTAATGACTTTGGGAGCACCTTTCTATAGGCTTTGTCTGTTTACGGGGCTCGTTCAGCATTGAGGACTTTTAAGCCACACAGAGATACCAGCAGGGGGCTTTGTGTCTCGCTCCCATTGGGGCTGGCTTCTGCGCCTTGGTGGTGCTTGTTGTTGCCCTTCCCAGTCCCTGGGCCTGCGATGTATCTGGTGGCTGCAGCAACCTCTGGGTTGTGGCATCTTGGGTACTTCTGTGGCCCCAGGTCGCCGCTTGGGTCACCTCACCCTGTCTGCACTCCTGTGATGGTTTCCAATGCATGTTAGGTGAGTGCTTATATGCATGCTTGCCTTGATTCACCAGCTCCTGCCGGGGCACATCACAAAGAAACTAATGGAACCTGCCAGAAAGTGCTGAGTCACTCTTCGAACACAACACGCTACTAATGTCCACTGTTTATTCTTCTTCCAGTCTTGTCTTCCATTTGGCCATTTCCTACAAGCAGGACTCCCACATTTCTGGTGACCAAAACAATTCCTCTTGAACTGTTGTTGTCGTGAGGGACAGCAACTTTCACTCAATAGTTGTCTTCCTCTCTTCTCTTTTAAATTTTTCTCTTTTTAATTTTTTTTTCGTGGTGTCCTGTCTGTCCCTTCTTTCCCAACTCGATTCACTGTGGTGAAGCATTTCCCTCTTTGGCTGACAACAGGAAATTCCACTTAATAAAGTTTCATTGACTAATATCCAGGGAGGACTGGTGATGGTCACAGACATGCACTGAAATAATAAGAATTTTGCCTGCAAGATTAATAGTACATCAATCTCACAAGAAGTTGACACTTATTGTGGTCTCAAACTATGACAACAAATGCAGAAAAAAAGAGTCAGATATCTTTTCCCCCTATCCATGAATTACCATGTTGGATGACCCAAATTACCACAATTTTTCTGTTAGTGATCAGCATTCTTCTCTGGGAGCTCTCAAAGAGGTGCACAGTCAGGGTGAAATGATGACAATAAGTGCAACCTTCCGCCAGAGACCAGACAACTGCTTTAATCAGTTTGTCTCCAATTTTACTGTGGGATGCAACAACATGCCCATGCTGGCTCGTGCCAAGTTCATTGTACACGACTTTAGCCCTGATTTTCAAGACCCCAACGGTTTTAATGAGCTCCCTGACAAAAGCACCAGGTGAGAGACAAATTGACAGTGCTCGCAAGTCGACACTGGAGTGGTATCTTTGAAATGTCCAAAGACAGAGACGAGAAACTCTTTGATGTGTCCCTAGCATGCTACATATCTGGAATGAGTAGGCAACTCCAGAGAGGAGCAACAGCCACGAGAGCGCAAGACCTGCAGTGAGGGGAAACCGGGGTAGGAGTCGACTGTGTAGTCACAGCATTTTCAACATGAAACACTTTTGTTGCACTTGTACATTATAAATAGTCCATTCCTGTGGATACAGGTAATTTTTGTGCAACAGTGTAGCAGCATATCAATCCAGTTTCAATCCAGTTTCAATCTAGTTTCAATCCAGTTTCAATCCACGCTCCCCAATCCTTTTTTCACACATCGTCTTTTCTTCTTTTTTGTCATATTAATGGACAGCAAGAAATAAACCACTGTAAGCACCTGTTTCTGGTGCTCATCCATCTCTTACGCAAAACAAATTGTGACTGGCAGGAATATTTGTTCCTGCCTCACGTGTGGTCTAAAATCATTTACCACGTCACTTACTTGCTTTTTTCGTGACAAAACCTGGTTTGGAGAGCCGACCTGCTTCTTGCAGAATTCTCCCAGCCCAAAGTCTTGTAGTGACTGACCCCCTGTTGCTGTCCAGTATTGTAGTATGAACCAAATAACTACTCTAAAACTCTTGACACAAGACATCTAACTGAGTAGTGTAAACAACACAAGGATCTGATGGCTATGAAGGTCATGTAGTGTGAACTTGGCATTACTCCACAATAAGATTTAAATGTAATCTAAGTCTTGGTTGTATAAAAACAACGGACGTTACGTGCTTTTGTGTAGGTGTGGCATGATGTCACTCTATATTGTTAGCAGGTTAGTGTACATCTCTGTAAAATTGAGGGAACCAAGCAACTTGGAGCAACTCATATGCCTCAGAGAATACAGGAAATTTGCCACCACACCAGCATCAGTGAATCGACAAGGCTCTTTAGACATGCAGCCTGACATAATCTGAGGGTTACCCAACCAATCACTGATCACACACCGCACACTGGTCAGCCTCTTATTTGTACCTAAATGTGCACATACCTGCCGAAAAAGTGCACATGTGAGCTTTCGTGTTTTGAGAAGCATTATGTTTGATGTTTTTTAAGGGGCAAGAGAATGTGTGCCACAAGTTTTAGATTCAACACAAACATGACCTGGTCATCACACAGTTTGTTTAGTGGCCAGTCATTCAGGGGGAACCTTTTCATGAGGAGAATGACTGTGTGAAACTCAGATCATCCTCCAGCCTATTTCACTAAAACACACAGATCCAGATGTTTTCAGCAACAACAGCAGTGACACACTGACAGAGGTGGAAGTAATAAGTTACATGAGTTATTTGTCCTGTAACAACATGTCACTATTAATACTGTTTGTATATTGAGTATTAGCCACAATTTTACTTGTGCTGAATTTTTTCACAGTACCTGTTTACACTGCAAGAACAAAGCTACATGCCAAAGAAAGGAAGTAAGTAAGAAGTTAACTGAAGAACTCAGCAGTTGCATTAGAGAAGAATCTGCTGACATGTTAATGTCTGCAAGAGAGATGAAATTCAAAGAACTCCATGTCCAGAGAGAAGACAACCTGTATCCAGCTGACACTGGAGCTGCACGAGTGCTTTGACTGTCCAAGCATCAGAGGGTGCGAGGGGTCCCAACCTATACCTAGGTAGGGATTAACAAGATTAAAATTACTATATCTCCAAAAAAAAGATACAGACCCAACCTGGACACATGTACATCTGAGCCACATGCACAGTTGTTGCATTCACCTTCGCTTGTTGACAGACCGAAATGGAGCAGGAGGATTTCACTAAAAACATGCACTTTACTGTAATATTGTGTATATCCTTAGAGTTGGTTTATCACTTAATACTGAAGAATACTTTGAGCTTTTGGAGGGAGTGGATTATTACAAATATTTTAGGTTAGCAATGTCATAGTTTCATAATTATGGGAAATATGACGAGGTTCAATTACCATAATTACAGCTAAGTCCCAAAAAAAATCTGGTTCACCACCAAAATTCAAACAAATGTTAAATTAATATAATAAATTATGTTGTCATACTAATTTTGTATCATTTCTATGATAATGAATTAGTTAAGCCCCTAAATTAGACTAGTTTGTATTGTGCTAAATGTCCTTCATCATTTTTTCACTCACAAGTACCATCTTATGACTTTGGTAAGATGGACACCAGTGGTTGCTCAGACCTCTCCAAAATGTGAATGCGTTATTCATAAAAGTTGGATTTTTGATGTAATATGTGACACATCAAGTGTAAGAAAATAAAACACACAAAATTAAAAAATACAAAAAAATATGTGCATCACTTGTGACTTGCAATGTAGCTTATATAAACCTGAACTCTCAATAAAAGCACACATACACCCGCACACCCGCACACCCGCACACACACACATACGCGCATCACATCGTGATGACCGTAACATAAAAACCTCTAAAATCTTGGTGAGTCGTGCCCTAAGATGTGCAAGGGCACATGAATCATGTGCAGACAGTTTGGGTGAAAGTATTTTGCACAGAGGCAAAATAATAAATGAAGATTGTTTGGCTAGAGCAGGGATTATAAATCAAAGTGCTGAGATGCGCTGTGTCTTGTTACCAGAGCAAAAGATGAAAGTATGGATTTTAGTGATACATCAAATCTGGCCAGAAGCTGGTCTTCAATCTTCGGTTGCCCACATTCGTCCCATGCAGGAGGTTCCCCCCTGCCTCTCTTTGCCTGGGATGGAAGCTGGGCGTATAATTTACCAAAGAGACGATATGGCTTTGATGGAGAATCTGTACTACCTGTGTATCACAGTCATATTTCCAGTGCAGTAATGAGATCCACATGGAGTGAGGACTGCAGCCTGTGATAGCTTGGCCTGTGTCAGGACACCTAACTTTGCCACACTAAACAGTGGAACAGTTACAGTGAGTGTGTTTGGTGTCCATAATTTCTGGTTTTAGTGCGTGTGTTTGCAACTTGTTTCCATCCAGTCTGTAGCCATGCTTGTGTATTTCTGGATCAGTGAAAATACATCAGCTTCAAGCTCTTGCATAAATTCTGAGATCAGCATTTGCTGAAATCAAAATAATGTCCCCTCCCTTATCTTTAATTCATTCTTCTTGGTAATGGTCATAAATAAAAATGAATTAAAGATAAGGAAGGGGATATCATGTTCGTTGTAGCACAAAGCTCTTTTTTTGCTGCTTGCTTTTGTATACAAAAACCCATTAAACTAACTGAAAGTTGAGATTTAATCCTGCAGGGACGATGGAAATATCCATGTAGAAAATATATGTGTGAATGTAAATAGTTAATAAATAAATCAAACTATAATGTGCATAGCGTATGAATCATGAAAATTCCCCTTCACTTAGTTTTTCCTCATTAGCAAGAAACCTCTCACTATTTTCCTATTGCCTTACCTACCATTCCAAAATACACAGCTATAAAGTTTTACTTATTTTTATAACTCTTACATTATCAGCCATTTATCATATTTATAGCTGTCTTTGTTATATTTTTACTGCTTCCCTTAATGTTTGTTATTTTTAAATTCAATAAAGTTTTATTGTCAAATATCCAAATATAAGCAGTGCATACTGGATCACATAATGGATTTATTAGATTACATTGATCTGACTGACAGTGGTATTTTCACTGTGTTTCTTTATTTCTATTAGGCATTTGATTCAGTTGAACATAATCTTGTTCTGACATAAATGCTAAGTCTTCCTTTTGTCCCACTTTTGTCCCAATTTTTCTTTTCTTTCTTTCTTTTATAATAGCACTGTGCACTGGATTACAGTGATGGATAGACATGTCATAATCAGTTAACTACTAGATAATACCACATTATTTCTAAGGGATGATGCTTAAACCTCACACAAAACCTAATTCAGATTTTTTAAATTATTTGGGTGTTTTAAGGAAAATAATGACTATTAAAGAATGCTTAATTTAAACAGATCTAACATCCCTCTTTAAATTCAATTAACCCATTTGTAAATAATAATAATAAGCAAATACTAAAGTACAAGATGTCCTGCAAAATTTGCTTCCATTATTGCCAAAAACTAAAACAATCCCAGGCTCAGTCATGGCTGAAAAGATATTTATCACACAGAGGTAGACTTCCAGGGCTTTACAGAAGACCTGACCTCAGCACAAGGAGTCCTCTTAACTGGTACTTAACATGGGAGTTATCCCCATTCATACTGCATACAAAAAGAGCAATATCTACATCAATTTGAAGATGAAGAAGTTCAAAGAGAACTTAAGCTCATGGAAGGTGTTGACACATTTTCTATGGAGGACATGATATTTCATGTCCAAACTTACCCACTATGTCTGCAGTGATTGGTTGACAGGTAACTAATCTGTCTCAGCGGATTTGTGTTCATTAGTACACAAGAGCAAACGTGCATAATTTCATATTATATATGTTTGTTTGTTTATTTTTCGAGGGGGTTCTGCAATAGCCATAAAGCAATGTTCATTCATTGAAAACTATGCTGCTGTGATTCATTAATAGCATTTGGGGTTTTTGTTGTTTGTTTGTTAATTTGGTTATCTTATTTTATTTTACTTCTCGAAATAAATAATCCTGCCAGACAGCAATATATATTCCAAGTTCATCAAAGTTCAAATTATTTATTTCCTTGAGTCACAGTTGTGACTGTTGTAACTGGTGAACAGAGCTTAATTCCACCCTCAGAGAAAGTTACGTTACACATTTACAAAGTGTCTCATATGACCCTTCACCTGCCCATTTAACAGTCTAGGTGCTGCTTAAGTGGTCTTCAAGAGCCATAGAGCAGGTTCTCTGCACTCAGCTAACGATCTGGAAAACACACTTGTTGAATGTGTATATTTACTGGTCTAATGTCAGAAAGTGTGGAGGAAACCTTTTTCACCAGCACCACATTTGGCACAGCAAAACACTGTGGTGTCGTTTACACCTTAGGAGGTCATCAAACTTCATGTGAGTCATTGGCACACCCGGCCATTACGTAGTTCATTAACCCCTGGGCCAACACGCAAGTTATTCGGGTGACATTAGTCAAGCTTTGGCTGAGTGTTAAGCTGCTTTTGGAAGCATCTGAGGACACATTGAAAAATGGGTTGGTGGATCACGTCCTCTGTGTAGTGAAGTCATTTCAGTTTGATATAGATGGTTTCTTCCACTCCTCAATGCTCCTTGATCTGAAGATGTAGGTGCTCTGTTAGGTCTGACCTGAGGAGGCGGCTCTCATGTTATATGATTATGAGGAGGTTGTTTTGTTTCCCCAGTAGACAACCTTGATGAACCTCAATACCCTGAGAGGACTGCTTATAGTGGGACACACTCGTGGACTGGTTATGGGGTCAGGCAAACTATAATAAGTGTTAGGCTATTTATTTTTTTATGTACAGTAATAATACATGTTCTGTGGCCTTCATTGAAGTTTGTGTCTATCATTTTTTTAGTACATAACTATTTTTTTCAAATGTATGTTTAATGAGCTACTTTTATTGTGCAAGTACAGCTTTACGTAGTACTTACACTTAATTAAAATTTATTTAAATTATATTACTTTTACTTGAGTATAATATTCATGCACTGTTATGTCTCTCTTTGAAACCACCAAGCTATTAGTAAAGATGACATACAAAAAGGAAGAAAAGTAAAACTAAACACAACCCACTGCTTCCCCCCTCAGATTGCCTGCACGTGGTGGACTGAGAGGCCTTCAGGTGCACGGTTTCATTAGAGAGCTAACCTCAACTAGGAAATGGACCTCAGAGAAAACCAACACAGCCGCAGTGAAGCCATTCAGCGTTCTTGTTCTGCTGTGTGTTTGTGACACAGCAGAAAGCAGTGTTAACAATTAAAGAATTTTTATTGTCGGAAATGGAGACAGTGTGGGTGGACACTCTTCTGGTCCTGTTAGTTTTATGCAGGGATACGTTGCTCCTCTGGAATGTGGTCAGCATGAATATTGTCCTCCAGAGCTGCTGCGTAAACCAAGAATGTCTCTGTGCATACTTGGAGCCATCAGTCATTACTTGAGAGCCGTAGTGGTACTGCGCTGTTTATATCAACTCCTACTTACTGCTTTGGTATTACCAGTGAACTGCACTTCACACATAATAAATAACCGTCCCTTGAAATTGCTATCCTTTTCATGTTTATGAAAGTCCAATACAGAGACTGTGTGTTGGAGGAGTTAGCACAGAGAACCGCTCTCTTTCAGGCAGGTATTCAAGCCAGAATGCTGAATGAATCTGACGTGTTACACCTGAGCACTGAAGTCATTTGTTGTTCATGTCTTTATACTACTTTGTTGGATGTTGTAACTTTAAATGAGATGACTTCCAAATTTTGTTGTATTCTTTTTTTATAATGCAATTGACAATAAAAAAAGAGTGATGACATGTGAATGCAGGAGCTATTTAATTCTTTTACAAACCAAACATATGAGGACATGCTGACACAACATACAATCAATAGGAAAACAGACACAGCCAATCAGATCTCACCGCTGACATACCCTTTAACAGGCACCATACAGAAGGCTCAAAACACAAGGATTTAAAAAAAAAAAAAGTATTATATTATTATATTTGGGGATGGGGGGCAGAGAAACCTACTCTTGCTGTTAGATGCATATTCATGCTTCAAGTATGAGAGGAATTTTTACCAAACTTAAAAAACTTCATAATTGAGCCTCTAGTATTACATTTTCAGATTTTAGTATGACATAATTCTCTCCGTCTATTGAGAATGAGATGGTGGCTTGTTGGGTTTCAGCTGTAACAATTTTAACCTTTGTGCTCTCTACAAGGAAAAGGCCAGTGCATCAGCCTGAGCTGCTGACAGTAAGATTTCTATAAGGGTTATCCCAAACACTGGGGTACAATCACTGGCTCTGGCTGAATTTCCATCTTACATCTTACAAATATTTGAAAAGGTCTCACAGACAGCATCGCAAAATGGCACCGAAGAAGGGTGGCTTTCCCTTGATGGCAACAGGAACAATGTAAGTCTGTTCTGGGGAACATCCTTGCAAGTTTACTTTTTGAAAGATGGAGTCTGTGGATACAGATAGATGATGAAGGTCAAACTGCAAAGTCTTTACCCCCATTGTTCCCTGAGATGGTTCAAAGAGGGGGATGTCACACTTTGAATTGCACTGTACAGTTTGGATTTCAGGCCTCGCTCAAGAGGATCCCAATCCAAAAGTTCCTCAACCCAACCACCCATTGTGAGGAATGAAAGGAAACAAAATACTTTTTTTTTTTTACTAGACAAAAATAAATAAAATGAGATTTAGGTATATCATCATCATACCAATTTGTCCAAAGGAAACAAAGTTCTTATTTTTTAGAAGTTCTCTGATACACTGTAGCCCCTTTCTGAACCATAAATGGAAGAGTCCACTAAAATGAAAATAACCCACTGGACACAACATGCGACAAAGTGAGTGTCTGTTTATGTTTAAAGTGTGACCTGAAGAGGGACCATATTCTCAGTGAGGCACTGACAGTGAGATTAGCTGGCTGACGTCTTTAGCTCAGAGGCAGAGCTGCACATAGCACTGATGAAAAGAACTGTGGATTGCTAGCAAACTGTTCTTTCTTGACCCAGTCAGGTACTTTGACAGAAATTTGATAACCAGCACATAACTTTGGGAATGTTGGAGGACCAGTATTAATACAGAAAATTTGGTAATGCAGGTGGTCCTTCTTCTCTCCATCTCTCTCGACAGGATTTTCTAACACTTGGTATGTTTTGTTCCAAATAAAGACAGAAAAACATGTATCTGAATTTAAAAAAAAAAAGAATTTTGAAACAAAAACTGAACATAAAGAATATGGTGATGGTCTTGTCGTCCTTACTGACTGTCTCAGCAACACTCTAAATCACAGTGAGGGTCAACAAATTATAGGCTGCGTAGTTGTAGGAGGGAGCTAATGGAAATTTATCCCAGGTTGCAAAGTTTAAGCAGGATTTCCTGCCAATGAATCAAACTTTCACTACCTGGCATGAAGTTCATATGTATCTGCATTTGTACAACAGCCAGTAGGAATTTCCTCTCTCTGAAATAACAAACCTTCACTCCATTCAGGATTTCTACACCTCCAGGGTAAGCAGTGTGGACCCTTCACACCCTTGCATTGTTCTAACTTATCCCCTCTGGTAGGCGCTACAGAACACCGTACAGCAAAACAACCACACCTCAGAGTAGTTTGTTTTCCCAGGACAACACTTTGTGAGGACCACTTCTGTTCAACCATCTGAAACTAAAATATTCACCTACATTCATACTGTGAAAAACGTGCAAAAGACAGGCAGAAAGCAGAGTTGAAACCAACCAGCCCAAAGTGATGTGAGAGATAAGTATGATAGGAGCCTGGGTTCTTTTGCAAATGATTTCGTGATGGGAAGCACAGTGGGTGGTAGTGCTGAGCGTCACTGTACTCTGACACAGCACCTCTGAAACTGAAAGCAGCAGAAATGTCTAAGTGCAGACACCCTGAATTACATGATTTTAACAAAAATACAAAGAAATAACTTTACTTTGCTTTATTAAAATGTGCCTATCCTCCCACCAGTGGACAGTTTTTCAGGGTCAAGAAAATATTGTCAAAGATTGCTTGTGCTGGCTCTCTACAGAACTGTTGGAATTTGAATATATTTTTTGAGTTTGAAATTATAAAGTAATTGAGCTTTGACTGACACAGTGCAGTGTGAATCAATGTTTTTGCTTGATTGCTCTCTTTTCCTCACCAAAATAACCTATAATGGCTATTAAACACAAAATTCAGCAAGTCTTGTTGCCTGCATAAAGTTTCAACAGAATATTTTTATATTTCCTAACTTCTCCTTATATGTAGCCTGCCTACCTATGCCAGTAGTTTTTTTATAGGAGCTGTCCAGCAGGTCTACTATTATATAGTGATCCTGCTATACTGCTCATTTGTTTTGACAGTTACTTTAAAGGTTAATGTAATTTCTCCAAGAAACAACCGGTTCAGCAAAATGGCCAAAACCTATGTGGCTGGCTGCATTCATAAATTGCCTCAGTCCTGAGACACTCCTCTTTGTATGTCTGTGTGCCGGTCAGTCAGCTGCTGACAGAATCTCGCTAAAATAATGATGCCTGACATTGTTAAAGTAATCAGTAGGACAGGCTGTGACTGCTCTGAATGTAATGTAATATTATGCATAATCGCTCTTTCCCTCTGTTCGTAATCTACCGCTGTTGCCAGTGCTGCAGTTAGGAACCAATACGTCTCACAGCAGGCTGCCAGGTCATCAGATCAGGTATCCTTTGTATTTCACTCTTCATCGCTCTTCATCACAATAGCACAGTCTTTGAAAAAACACATAAACATGGGCAAGTTTGCACTAAATAATCATTTTGCCTCTGTTTCATGGATGATTCCTCTGTGCCTCCCTTTCTCAATCACCACACACACACACACATTTATTGTATTGCTGTACAGCTGATCTCCCTGGCCTCAATCATATTTTATTCTGCTTTTCCATAAAATGTGTTACGGGCCGTAACTTTTTCTAAGGCCAAGTCTTGTAAATGTTATATTATTTTGACATGGGAAAAGCAGTAGAGAACTGAGAGGTCTAACACATGATTCTTATTTTCTCCTCCTTTTTTTGAAAAAATATCTAAAATGCTTCTATTTCTGCTGGGAAAAGAGAAATATGGAAATATTTTTCACTGTCCAGTCCTGTCCAGCTCATTTTTTATGGAATGTCTGTCACACCCTTTACTACTGTTCTCTGGACAGAAGGATGCTCTTGAGCAAGAGGTTATTCATCGTTCAGCATATATCGGAACACATGGATCAGATTGAGCCGCTGCTCTGAGGGCAAAGTGTTTCTGTGTGTGAGAAGACAGATTTCAGTGAACTCACAGCACCAATTCAGGTTAAGACTTACATCCCAGAAGTTGCACACAAAGTGATTGTCAGTAACACAAGTTACACAATCAAGCCCATGCTCATTCTGAAATAGCATATCAGTTGCAAATAAATCTTAGTTACTCTCCATATTGTTTAGAATGGAGCCGATGGACAGTTTTTTTTTGCTTTGCAGACACATTTTTGATCAATGTTTTTTGTCAGAACAAACCTTGGGAAAAACATATTGTGTTTCCTGTTGTTATTTAACAATAAATTCTACCTTTTGTTTCCCCAATTGAAAGTTATTAAAGCATTTGGTTTTAGAAGCCAATTAATACAGCTTTGATTGGATTAATGGATATTGATTGGATAAATATGAACATACTTGGCACAAAAAATGAGGTTTGATTTTATGATTTTTTGATATCACAACCAACAAGTTTAATATGGAAAGTGTCCAGCTGTCGTGTATATCTTAAGAAATGTCCAGAAGGGATCCTTCACAACATTAATGTGTTTATTGTGTTTTTTCACAAAAAAACTAACAGTTTCATACTTTCACAGCAGCAGAGGAATAAGTGGAGATCTTGAGGTTATCTGAAGAGGTGGATACCAGGGTTAGGGTTAGTCAAAATATGTTTTTGTAATTTAGATGAACTGACCCTTTAAATAATATGATGAATATGTGTTGAATGTGCTTAACACATGGCAAACAAAAACATTCATTGAATGCTGTGAGGACCTGCAGTGTATGTTTAGCATATTTCTAAAAAGCAGTCATTTCTTTATTTATGGGTCCCTCCTGGTGAATCCATAGGTTTTCAGTGGCTTTTGGCACAGAAGCTGTGGATTCTTGTTCGCCTCTGGTAATGAGAAATACAAATCCATGGCTTATGTAAACTAAGTTTTGAAAAATGGACTGAATATGTTTACATTTTTATTAGTGAGAAGATGGGGCTGAAAGAGTTCATTCTTAAGGGACAAAGTTTTGTGTAACAGAGGCACCTGAGGAGGGGTTTCATGCATATGGAAATCCCGGCAATCAATCTGTAAATACTTTATTTATTTATTTAGTCCAAAAGAAATTTGGGCCCCAATGATGGTGCTGGTGTAAAGGTCAGAAACTTTAATGGTAGCTCTTTGAAGGGAATGGACAGAGTAACGGATAGAAATGATAATAGTAGAAATAGAAAAAAAATAGCAACAATTGGCAGAAAAAGAAGCAGTCACAAAGTTTAAAGGATTATAGTTAAACCTGGGAAACATACTGATGAAACACTTTCATTTCTGTTTTTTACAACTAAAGATCTCAGACTCTTTTTTTGGCTCACAAAAAGGCTTCTTTCTCTCAGATTCTGAGTGAAAATTTGTTCAAATGCACGTTAGTGAGCACTTCTTCTTAGCAGAGACAATACACGTTGGGCATATCAGTATGCTGATAAACAGTATGATAACTGCACTGTTGTATATTTGGCAGCTCACAGTAAAAGGCCAATAAAAAGTATAGAAGCAGTTTTAATACACAACACAGCTGCAACTTTTCCAACTTACTCATATGAAAATTGTTATTTCATAATACCAATATCAATCTAAAATCAAACTTCCATTTTAAATGATCATTTTATATGTCTTTTTTTTTGGCCTCCCAAGTAAAACTGTTCTCCACATTTTGACCTATTTTCCTCCTGTTAAAGGTCAAAGCACCGTGTAATGGGAGAGTTTTCTATGATGAAACCAACATGTGACAGAGGTCCTCGGCTGGATGTGATCCAAGGACATCATGTTCTGATGATTGTTTCTTTGCCAACCGAGCCTCCATGAAATCTTCATGTAGCGGCGCACAAAAAAAATTGTCTCCTGCGCTCAAACTCCTGGCACAGATTTAATGAAGTGTTCTGCAGAATGTGATACTTTTGAGTGACAACTGCTGTACAACATTTACTGCTTCCATCTCCTGCACAAAGATTCTCATTGTCTGATTAATCCATGCAGCTGCCATGTGACTGTCCCTGCATGTATATTCTGTCCTCATAGACACTTTCTGACGAGTATGACTGATTAAGAATAACAGTGTTAATAGATCAACTATCTCTAAAACTTGAGCAATAATTAAAAACTGTCTTTCCATGAACAGTTACAAACTTACAGTCAACATATAGGTAACTCATTTCTGTCTGTCAGATATTGCTTACTCCAAATAAAATGAGTGGCAACTTCCTCAGTGTGCAGAGTTCTGCTCGTCTCACTGCAGTATCAGATGTCTCTGTGTAGAAGTGAGTGGTTTAGCGCGGCACGATGTTACTGTCACATTCGATTTCACAGATGACTGCAGTCTCCTTCTCTGGGTTCCAGCTCCTGTACTCTTTACTGTGTGAGCCAGGTGTCTAAGCTAACATTTGATTCCAACGGGCAATTTCCCACATTATTGTAATCAATGAGCTAATAACTGACGTGGGCATGGAGATATGTTCTCCTCTGAATAACTTTAATCACTGAAAGCAGCTCAATTTAGCACAATTAGACAAATTGACCTAAGTTGAGGCAGATGGGGATAGGCTCAGATGACAGAGGCCGCTTCCTCACTGAAAGCGTGGAAGACTATATTTTTTTCCCCCTTTTTTTGGAAAGCAGAAAGGGCTGTCAATCCTCTTTCAGTAATACCTTACACAATATGATGTAAGGTAACATAGTGATGCATGTAGTTTGGTGAAACTATTTTGTCAATAAATAAGACTCAAAAGAGAATGAGAATGGTGCTCTTAGATTTCTGTCTTTTACAGCTGCAGTCGGCTTGTGCAACCATCAGGGTAAGATTTGGATCTCAGTACTTTTACAATACTGGCTGAATTAAAGCCTTTCCACACCAAGCACAATATATTTTTGTCTGAATATATTGCTCAGAAATGTATTTAAACAGATTCAATGGGTTCTTATGAACATATGCGCACCGCTGCGGAACATTTAGAGAAAGAAAAAAATATCCGGATGGGCGTAAAGCTCAGCGAACTTTCATTGGACTACTGAGATCCTTTATTTCAGCTGATGTCACAGCATGAAATAAATGAACATGAAGCTGGGGTAATGTAACTGATGTATGCTTACCAAGGTTATATGTGAGTACAGAGAGGAGCTAACTTTACCCATGCCCATACTGTACTTATTAAGTCACAGAAACAGTTTGATTGCAAACTGTTTATGATCCTGATCACCTTAATGTGTATGTTGCAAATATCTGTAATAAACTTGCCACTGTTACTAGTATGCTGAAGTAATGCATAGTACCACTTATCTCCTTTACAATCTAATACCAAGTAATACCCAGGCTTATTCTGCCAGTACCGACACTTTTTACACATTTCACTTCTAGTTTGACAACTAATATATACACACTGCAAAGAAATCTCCAGTATTCCTAAGGTTTTTTTCTGTATCATGTATTCAGAAGTGGGAAATAAAAAGTGGATTGTAGGCTTATCCAATTTAAAATTACAGCTGCAAAATGACAAGACATCAGAATTTGCAGGAAGAGTAAAAGTCCACTTTTCAGTGGCTTTATTCAAATAGGCCTTACCATAGAGCCATGGTGTATATGACTTTGGCAGACGGAGGGAGACGTAGCTCTTTTTAACTGAATTTAATTAGACTAATAAGTCTAGTATAATAAATCACCACAGTGATAACTGTGGTGATTTGTTATCACCACTGTTTCCTCACAGCGACAGGGTTCTGGTTTTGGAACCCAGCTTTCTGCATTGAGTTTGTCCATTCTTCCCATGTCAGCGTAGGTTTCCCCTCAGTGTCTCTGCTTCCTGGACCTGCTGCCTGAACTGAGAGAAGCAGCAAATCATGCTGTTCTCACCCTTTTTCCAAGTGCACATCTTGTGACTCTAAAGATTTTTTCTTTCTTTTTTTTTTTTTTTTTTTTTTTTTGTACAAAAGTTTAGCAACTTTGCTTTAATTAATTTGAGTATTATTTCTTTTATTGACACTGACATAGCTATTTAACCTTGAAAGTACTACTAGGAGAGTTCCTTAGTAACACTGTCACATGCATGCAAAAACATATAACCGTATGATAAAATAATGTCCTATGGTGAAGTGGTTAAAAAAAATTGCTACTATTTTTGAATTTTATGGACTTTTGATTAGATGTCAGTATTTTCCCTTCAGCGATTTCTGCCTCTGGACAATACTTACTGCACTGCACTGATTTACTACTAACCACCAAAGTGAAGTAATGTTTGATCTCACGGAGAAAAGAATCAATTGAGCGCTGCAGTGTTTTATTCCATGTTTAAACCTGGCTGATCGGAGTGTGAATGCTGTGGGGAGAACGACGGGCTGTGCGGGGCAGGGGGTTGACACCAGATCCCCTTTTACAGCCATTTGCAAAACAACTTTTCTTTATACTATAATGCAGTGTTGATCAGAGCCCCGCTGAGCCAGCAAGCAGCAGAGGCATTTTTAATTGTTGCAGGTGGTCTGGCTCAGGGAACATAGCTGTGATGCTCAGGGATCTGCAAATAAAACTCCAAAGCATGCATGTGCGAACGGGTACGCAAACAAGAGAGCTGTGTCCAAGACAGCTGTGTCTGAGATCCCTGTGCCAAGGTTTGAGGCCTGAGGTAACACCATGGCCTCCTTTTGCCTTATGTCACTGATTCAGATTCTGCAGAAAGCCACTGTGGGTTAAAACAGTCTGCATTATCATCAGCTTCTTAGAGAGTCCAAAGAAGGGTTTGTCATTATTGTTACAAACAACACTAGATGGAGGTTTCCTCTGAACATGTTACACCATATTTTAATCTTTGTTCTGATCAAAAATGCTGGAAGTGACAGAGATGGCGAGCTTTAAAATGTTGTACCAATTATATGATCAAGTGAGACAAAGAATGAATGAATGTGATTTTAAAGTAAAAGAACTGTAGTCTTGATTGCCATATTTCCTGAAAAAAATGTGTTTTGCCTAAATTTTACCCCAGAAGGTAATCACACCTCTGACTCCCATGTGAAAGTCCTGCAATTTATACACTTATCTTCCATTGAGACCTCCTTTCTTCTTTTAGACCTCCTACCTCGACTACTCTGATGCAGTTATTACACATTTCGCATCATTTAGCAATCCAGTGTTGTGAAGTGTACTCATGCTTAGTGTTACAAAAAACATGAAGTTCATGCAGATGCACACAGACCTTAAAAATTAAAACCTGTCAATATTTTAGGAGAGCAAGTGAGACTGTTAAAGTTTTGTTTTATTAAAGATTGTTTGCACAAAATTTTATTACCTAAAGGTCCACAAAGTGGATTTCTTTAGGAGTTTTGAGCCAAATTGTGTGGCCTTCATCAGCAGGGCTTTGCTTTGTTGTTACAAAGATGTTTTAGCTGTTATCATGTGACAAAAGTACATACAATTGGACACATAATAACAGGTGGTTGTTGACAGTTTTAGGTGGAAAGGATCAAAAATTAGCTCTTGTTCTTATGAATTTGATTACCTTCCTCTGTCTTTTCCCTTGACTCCTGGTCAACAACCTTTCACTCTTCCCACAACCATTAAATGTGATGCAATCATGACTTCATGTACCACTACAGTCTTTCTCTCAGCAGGGTCCTGTCTTCCAGATGTACTGTAGAGACCTTAAGTTGTTTGATGATGTGTAGTAACGGCTGACTCCTTGTGACTTAAAAGAGCCTGGCAAGATGTTCTTACAGCTAAAAGAGTCCCTCCTAGAAGCTTCTGTTGGTTTCTGTTAACAATGTCCACCTTAAAAAAATAAAAGAAAGCTGCTTTGAGAATTGACCAGTATTACTCTGTGCTTTATATAAAAGTTATACAAAAAGCTTTATAAAAGTTTGTTATTAATGTAAAGTTCAACAGCAAGATTAGAGTCACATGTTTTTTTCTGAATACACTTTCAGATTTGTTACTTTCTAATAAACTGTTTGACTTCTTCTTAATCCCTACAAGAGGCAGATAATCCATTAATATGAAGCTACATAAACAGAGCAGGAAGAGGGTGACACTATTTGTTCAAGTTTGTTTTGACAATTAACACTTAAAATTTTCTGGTAACAAAAATGTTCCATTTGTATCCAATCCTCTTAAGATGTACTATCTCCACCCCAACTTACTAGGTACCAAAACAATGCCATTGTACCTTTAGTTCAGACTGGAATGGGATAAATTTGACCCGCTGTTATGATATATTTCTGATTACTTTTTCTATGAGAGAACACATTCATAAAGGAAAGCATAACATATGTAAATCAGGTTCATTTGATGATGCAAAAACGTAGTTGAGTCGAGAGTTTGAAACTCTAATAATGATTTAGATTCACTGGTGACATTTATTGTGGTCTCTAAATGAAGCGCACTTCCCTAACTGCATGAGAGATGTGGTTTGTCTTGACAACACACTGTATGGAATCGATTTGAAAGAGCTTAACCAAATGCATTAGTTCCACTGTGCATGTCCCATACTGACACTCCAGCTCACATGTGCATAAGAGCTCAACATGTCAACAGATTCATCTCTGTGAAAAGGGAGAGAAATAATCTTTCCAGTCAATATACATTCCATCCAAACACTAAGCAGTGAAACTAATTCATCATTTTCAGGATGTGCATTCACTTATCCCATCCATAAATACACTCACCGGCTGCAGGACAGGATTCTGTTCGGGCATTAAGCAGGCTTTAGATCAAAACCTACCCACATTGGATGATAATCAATAATTTCACTAATAAACTAACATGTGCTCCTGACTGTAATTACTCACATTTTGGTGTGGAGATGTTCATGCCAACACCTCGGTTCAAACTCAGCCAGTAAGCAGTCATCACTGCACTGCTTTCTTCCACTGAACCTATCCGTTTCACTGCTGGCTCATCCTGCAGTCCCACCTTTTCCTCCAAGCTGATCATCACCACCCCCTACAATCATCCCCATATTTGCAGAACAAAATTTATGAGACTTGCAAATAAACTGTGGAAATTTCACATTCCGGCTTAACATAACTAAAATACATACAAAACAAAATGTGTTTTTAAGTGAAACAATAAAATAAAATGCTGCAATTCCATGAAAGGGATCTGCCAGAAGTGTTTACTGGATGTAATTTGTAGCAACAAGGACCGACACTGTTTTGCCACCTGTCATTTAGGTGAAGTTCAAGGGTCTGGCATGCACTGGGAGCTATTGCTGGTGAAATGCACACTGCGTGATGAACAACTTCCCTTTCCTGCCGTTCTGCAGCTGTAGCTGGGCCCACAGCTCCTCTGGGCTGTAAATCAGAGTCTTTGTACTCCAGAAGGATCCTATCAGCCACAGGTGTGGGCTCTGCCTGGGGATTAGACAGGCCCGTGCTGGAAACACTGAAAACTGAAGAGCTAGCTTTAGCCAAACACAGGAGGAGGGAAGGATAGTGAGACAACTGAGTTGGGAATGCAAAATCTAAGAGGAGGCGAGTGCCAAGGGTGTCAGGCAGATTGGTGTTTTCGTTACACAAACACTTCTCTGAGGCACCAAAAAGAAACCCTGTTCACTGAGGCAAACACCAGTGAGTAAAACAAAGAAAACACAAGCTCTTAGGAGTTAAACAAGCTTTCTCACCTCAGCAATAAAATAAGACTGTCAGTGCACAGCTGGTGCAAAAAAAGTAAAAAAAAAAAAAAGGTTTTAGTCCTATAAGGATACACAACTGCCCATTTTTGCATGTGTAATATTTTCTATGCAGAAAAGTTATGGCAGAAAAGTTCTAATTCTTCTTCTGCAAATTAGATGTTTTCTTGAACAATGTTATAACTATGTTCAAATGATTTGTGTCACACTTATTAATGCAAGGTAGCAATCTTCAGTCATCACTGCACTGCATACAGTTTTTTCTCTGTATTGCAGGAACATGACTGTGAGTTAACAACTACATAAATCAATATCTTAAGTAATTAAAGATCTGATCTGACAGGATTTTTTTCTTCAGTGCTTTATTTTTCTGTACAAACAAGTTAATTCCTCTTGAAAAGTCAGTGAGGTGAGGCCTGTTATAATTTAATGCATCATGTCCATATATGTATGACCATGCCAAGTATGAAGCTTCACTTGTGAGAAGCTTTATTAGAAACGAAATGTGACGGCTGAAGAGGACACTACATAACTGAAACAGTAGGGGTCCTGGACTGGACATTGACTGAAAATCAGAAACAGATAACATCAGTTGAACATCAGACCAACAATACTCATAACATCTAATGGCAGAGGTTGAGGGTCACTAGCCAGAAGTCAGTGAAGGTGTGAGAAATACTAAGGGGTGCATTCAGATCTGACACAGAGACCATTTTTGCTGGTTATGATAGCAGATGAAAGCAGGTATGGTATCATGTGACGAAGGTGCAAAATTTCAGGTCAGGAGGCAAGACTGATGATTTTTAAATGCAGTTCAAGATGCTAGTGTGACAAAATGGGAAAAAACCCGACAATGTACACTTTTCTTGGTTGTTAATACATAAGACATGTATCATCTTTGTTATCGATATTTTCCTTCGTAAGACACACCCCTCCCTCTTTAGCCCCATAGTAACACACACAGAAACAAACACCACAGCAGTTTGTGAGAAGTAAAAATTCTGTTTAGGCCCCTCACTCCTCTTAAAACCACTTCAATATGTGAGTTTATTTATAAAGGTTCTTGCATAACCTGATACCCCAGAAGTAAGATATTGCAGGGTTTTCGATTGAAATAAAAAGGGCCATCAGCAGTTACATGCTTTGTATTTTAGGCAAAATTTGTTTCTTTGCCATTTTAATTAGTCAGTAAGCTAACCTGTTCTTCAGAAAATGACCCCACCTACTGAGGTTTAACTTAACCATGATATCTGCCTACAGAGCAGCTCTACCCCCCAACAAATGTTTATTGAAGTAAAACTCCAATCTGCATGCCAAGTAATGAGGGCAGGGTGGAGATCTGTGGCAGGGTAGGGGTTACGAGGACTGTGTGCAGCCAAGCCCCCTTTTGGACACCAGTGAGGGGAAAATTCACTGATGAAATGTGGCACAGACCCATGGAATGCAATTTCAAGCTTCCACATCTGCAGGAAAGATGAAACCAGGTTCCTAATTTTACAATGATGATGTCAGTGAGAATACATGACAGAACTCGGCTGGGGTGCCAAGTCCCCTTCCACATGTTTCCTCCTCTACTTTTCCCTTTTTTTCCCAGCTTATTTATTTATACCAAGAACTGGTTCCTAGGGAGGTATTTCAAATTTCAGTGCTTTTTCTATTTTGAGGGAGGCAGAGGAGTTGGTTGTCTGCTATTTGGGATGTCAATGGTTTGATCCCTTGTTCCTCCAGTCTGGATGTGCAATGGATGTCCTTGGGCACGGAACTCAATCCCAAATTGCTCCCAATGGGGACCTACTCCCTTATGAGTAGGTTGGCACTATGTAGAAAGCCACCTGCCATCAGTGGGTGAATATGTGTGTGAATGTGTGTGTAAATGGGTGAATGCTGACTTGTTTTATGAATGGGCTTTAGGGGTTCAGGGGAAAAGCACTATGTAAATACAAACCACATTCCAATGTGTGTACTTGTGTACCAAATTGCAATTACCAAAGATAATGTAGCTTTATTCAATGGTTTCATTGTGTCTGTTTTAACAGTAACACAGTCATGCTACAAGCCGGGATTATGACTGTCCACAGTTCCTCCTGTGTCACGACTTACAGGACTCCCACGTGCTGAAAGCTGTGACATACTCTCCATTTTTTCATAACCATATTTGGACTTGTGACAGAGACAACTAATGCTAGAAAAACTTTTTTGTTGCTCATGCTAGACTTTACCCTTTCTTAACAAAATTACTGGTGTCAAAAATAGCAGCTCAAAATTCAAAAAGATAATGCTTTTCCCTCTCTCAGGGATTGAATTTTACAAACTTCTCTGGGGCCTGAGCACTTTCTGTTGGCCAAGAAGAGGTGTACAAATGGCATGTTTATTCATCTTTCAAAATAAAAATACACTACATACTTAACGTTATGGACAAGTTAGGAGATCCCCTTAGCGGACAAGGCATCTAAACACTGGTCAAGGTAAAGAAATGGGAAAAACAGTGGTTAAGAAAAAAGAAAAGGCATCTAAACAGCAGATTCTACGTTGTTATCACTAGGACAACCTTGTCTGTAGTGCACTGTCATTGTCATTACCGGTACAAACCCACACTGATGCATCCCCCTGCGCTGATTTGACACAGGGTCTCAGTACCCGCCCACTTAGTGTCACTATGTCTGATAACCTAGGCAGTGGTTGGGAATATTCTCACAGATCATGTTCAGCACTAATGCTGCAATAAACAAAAGACAGATAGATAAAGCATGTTTCCTCCTATATGGATAAACCAGCTGGCCGGCAGAGTTTTCACATAAGATGGAAATAGAATCAAAATGTATTTACCTACTCTAAGGAGATTTTCTGGAATGTCCATCTCCATTTATGTGGACTAATGGTTTCCATATTGCATGTGGGAGATGTATGGATCTGGGTGCATTGGGAAGAACACCTGTAACAAATTTTGTGCGCTGCCACTGTTTATCAAACCGCAGAAACCACCACAGACCTTTATTTATTTTGTTTTGACAGTTTGTTAAAAAAGTAGTTAGTACATCAATTGGTGTTCACTGAAAATAAAACGACACTGCACTTTACATTAAAGGGGAATTCCACAAATTTTATAGGTTAGGTTCATGGCTTTAACTTCTCAGACCTATGCCATACAGAGTAGCAGCATTTAAATAGTATTGGAGTATCTTAGGGGCTCAGAGCATAAAGGTTTTTAGTATTCAGTATTGAATTAAAGACTATAAATGCATTGCCAGAAGAGAGAAAGCATTTTTAGGCAATTTAAAGGACTAAAGCCTAGATGTTATATTTAAGTTGTATTTATGTTTTTTTTTTGTTACGTTGGTGCTAGTCCAGGAGGCATCTTGCCCCCACTATGTACAATATGAGAATGATGCAACAAGCTAAGCATATATACCAAATGTCTGCAAGTTTAGTTGTTTTATTTATCTTTTGAATTGTTTATTGAGTAAGGAAGAAACTGTTTATCAGTGTTTATTTGCAGTTTCTGTGTTTTGTCCACCTCTTTTGTTTCTTAAATGGTTTAGTCAGACAGAATATACAGTGTATTCCCCTTGTGTCTTTTAATTGGGTCAGTTTTGTGTTACGTTGAGGTGTGTTGATATATCTCAGTTCTGCTGAACTTAAGCTTGTTGTATTTGAGTTTGAAATTGTCTTGTTGAACTCTAAAGGCACAATTGAATCAGCAAAACCTTTCTTTTGTGTTTTAATTTTTTTCAAACATTATTTTCTTGCAATTTTTGTTGACTTGGCCACATTTAAGTACATTTTTATAGACAGCGGTCATGAAAATTTGTTTTTGTAGAATCTGCTTATTTATGTTCAGTATTAACAAAACCTGTCGCAGCTTGTTAACATTATGAATCTCACTGATATTGTGACATCAAATGGCAATTATTTGTACCTTTTTTAAAACATTGACAATGGAGAGTGGGATCACAGCAATTGCAAACAGAAGTGAGAGGATCACGGGATTTGCTCATGATAGCAAATTTATCATTATGTCAGCTGCCGTGTGTGTTGAACTCTGTCTGTCTTCTGTGGTCCATCAGTTTGCCAAGTTTGCACACATACTGCACTAGGAATCAACCAATCATCTTGCAAAATTTAAAAATAAAAAGCATCTTTTAAATTTCTAGAAAAATCCTTATTTTCAGTAAAGTATCTTTCTCATCAAGTCTTCCAATAAATACAACATGACAGTCAATTTTTCTGCCTTTGTCTGAAATTATGACCAGGTGAGTGTTTGCAAAAACAACGCCCCCACTGGTGGCGGGGGGCATACCAGACAGATAATTTTTGCTCTGTGGGTCGTTTTGGTCAGAGGACAGTCCTATCTTGATAGAGACAGAAACCAAGCTTGTAAGGAGACTAGTGGGAGTGAGAGTAAGATTAACCTCTTTTTCATCCAGTTATAAGTCTTAAGGGACATAAATGTTTTAACTCCAATTCAATTCAATTCAATTCAATTTTATTTATATAGCGTCAATTCACAACAAGGTTGTCTCAAGACACTTTACAT
>JAQNCA010000007.1:21820838-21837372 GCA_029783725.1 Acanthurus tractus
TGCTCTACATGTAAAGTGTCTTGAGACAACCTTGTTGTGAATTGACGCTATATAAATAAAATTGAATTGAATTTAATCGAATTGTTCATGGTGTTGCTTGTTGGTGGGTCATACTTGAGTGCATAACATGCCCACCAGCCCCACTGTGATTTTGCCTTTTAAAATTAGTGCTGTCAGGCAGAAGATACAGTTGCATCCTGCTGCTGGCCTCTAGAGATCTGTGCCGCAGCAGGAACAAGGCCAGCAGCTTAGCCACAGCACAGAGGTGCTAAACACAGTGACATTTCACTTATAATATGATGAGAGAAAGGAGATTTAACCAGCAGGATGATGGCAAAGGATAAAATGTCAAAACAAAAGATAAAAACACCTACAGTATTTCTGATGCTAACAGATAACTTTAAAACTCGCATGTAAGGACTTTGTTAGCTCCACTTTCTTCACCCATTACTTTCTCAGACAGAATAAACCTAAAGGGCATAAAACTGCTCATAGACACATTTAAAATTAAAGCACTGTCAACTAATGCTGAAAATATATGTTATTTGTTACATAAACACATTTTTGGTGATCAGTAACAGTAAGCTAGCCAGGCTAACTGACTGACCAGTAACTTGCCTACTTAAAAATAAAAACCAACTCACATTCCGCCAGTTAAATGCTTCTAGTGTGAATTAAAAGATCAATACAAAATCAGCATCAATTATAACACTGCACTGTATGTATAGTGAGGGTTTTTCAATGTAGAAAGCTGGTGTACCAAAGGGATTAGTGTCAGTGTCATGAGTCTATGAATGTCAGTTCTGTTACCATGACAACCACAGCAGTGACTCAAGAGCCGTACAACAGTAACAATAGCCATTATGAGCCTTATACCTACTTACAATAACGTACAGGCCTTTGAATAAATGCACAGACATGTAAAACAAACATTCTCTAGTCTGACTTACATCTAGTCGATGTTTTATACACTTCCAACTTCACCTATGGGCTTACAATGGCTGGGGGGAAACGCAGACACTCTCCACAAAAACATCAAAAAACAAACAAACAAACAAAAGAATCCCCATCAAAATACATGCAGAGGGCAGGGACTCTGCAGACAGTCACTACTACACACCTAAAGGGGCCTTTACATGATAACTGTGCTGGATTGATTTTGTATAGGTCTTTATTTTGTTTTTTACTAACTACATCTTTAATGTCTTTTTATATCAATTCATAATTTGGGGTCTTCAGAGACTTGGATTGTGCTGGGTGAGCAATTTTATTCTTTGTTGTTTCATGTTTTAAAAACAGTCCTCAGCTTTCAGTTGTAAAGGATTGTGCAACACTGTTTGCTGTTAAGCTCCAGAAATGGATGTCAACTCTTAGTCACTATTGGGGTGAGCAGATATTTACTTTTAGGGGGAACTGAACTTTAAGGAAAAGCCTGAGGATTAGGGGTTCGAGTTCAGGTTAGGGACTTTGGCCTAAAAATCAGCAAAGGCTACTGGAAAGAAATATTATCAAAACCACAGCCCAACAATTTTATTACCCTTACCCACAACAACACACATCTGAGATACATTAAAAGGCTTGCACAAGACCACTGACAAAACATTAGAGGCTGAACCCAGAAATGCAATCATCCTATTTTCTAGTCTTGGCACATGCCTTCTCTATCGAAAAAAAAAAAAAACAGGTATTTAACCTATTTTTGTAGTCCTTACTTGGTGTTTTTTCATGGATGCAGCTAGGTGACTTGATTGAATAAACACAGTTTACATCATTGTTAGTGGTCCTTTGCATACATGTCAGTGTTGTCACTAAGCACAACACCACACCTTTTTGTCAAAGACTAAGTAAGAGATGTTAGCAATGATTTAGGAGTTCAGAATTCAGGTCAATGCTTTCTGTCACGTTTTTTTGTTGTTGTAGTTGTTTGTTTTTAGATTTCTTTAAAGTACGTCTGAGATTCTACAGAGCCAGAAATGTGTTAATGCTGGACATAGTGGCCTGGATAAAAGTTTTACAATCATAGTAGGCATGTTTTTAGCTCAAGGCTTCACATCTGGATACGCAGCAAGATCCAACTTTTGCTGTGTGCTTGCTATGGAAGGTCAAAGCTTCCTTAGAGAACTGGAATGGCTACAGAATATTTAGTCTCATTACACATTTAATAGGTATTGTATATATTTTCTATAGTCGTTGAAGTATTTCTGTAGAATAGACTTGTTTATACCACTTCAATGTGAATTTATGGAGAAATCCCCCCCCCCGTGTTTGCTACCCTATAAAGCATTCCTCCCTCTCGCTGACATTACCACCACAGAACTTGAAAACAGATGCAGTCATAAAGGCATTTATTAGGGAGGCCTTAGTCCGCGCTTTAATGGGGAGGTTGCACCTGCTAGCCTGCTAGCCTAATATGATCCCTCCACTGCTTTGTGGGAGAGGGCTCCTGGTGTTTTAACACCTTCTGGGAGTCCCAGGTGCACACTTCAGCACTTGGGCCAATTTTCTCTCTCTCTCCCTCCATGTTATTTTTCTCTTTTAATTTGAAGAAAGCAAAGACCAGCAAGACAGTGGTGGAGAGAGAGAGAGAGAGAGAGAGAGAGAGACAGAGAGAGAGAGACAGAGAAGTTTTATAAAAACTTGGTTGAGCTGTGTACTTTGACTAAAATGCATTTGTGATTCTGACGATGTACTTCTTATGACTTTAAGTAACACCCAAGTGTCAGTGTCTGTAATTTTTGTGATGTGCACACATACACAAACACAGACAAGGGTCACATAATTGATTAACATTATGTTTTACTTAATGTAGGAATAAAAAATACTGTGCAACCTTGAAGTAAAAACATTAGGTTGTACACCAAACCCTGTGATCACTCACAAATACAACACTGTTAAAACTTCCAAAGACTGAAAGATACAAAATAACTTTGGGTTATGTTGACCATGAAGACTTTAGGTCATGCTTTTTATGTGGTTCTTTTTACAGCAAAGTGTTTATTGACTTCACTTAAGTGTATCTATTAAAGTTACTTATTCTGTAAACACTTCTGTTATTGATCTAAATCACTAATCCAAATGTAAATTTCTAGGCTGTTGTGTAAATAGTTTTTTGAATATATAATAAATACAGGAACATCTGTTAAACTCATACTAATTTCAAGATTAAATAAATGAACAACTTCTGGTTTGTGCTTCACTTTTGGTTAAACTTCTTCCACTCAAAGTATAGAAACACATTCAGATAATGATGTACTCACTCATTCCTAATATTAACATAGGTATGTGATGTTCCCTCCTTTCCTTGCGCCCAGTTACATACAAAACACATACTTTATGAAATATTTGATCAGTATTATTATATGTATGCTTACAATTCAAGTGCATTACATATGATGGTTAAATTAACCATGTGTAACCCGTTCTTGAACAGGTTAGTTCCTGAACAGTCCTAATATTTAGGGAGAAACTGTAGTTTGGAAATACTTGAATTTGATACTAGTAATAACAACAGACAATAGATAGACCTAGGCTTTAAAGCTCTATTTACTTTGCTGTTGGCTCTTCATTAACCTCATGATGTTAGAGATAATATTGTATGGTAAATAAAGCCTATAAAGTGCTTAAATTAGTGAAGTTTATGCAACGGGGAGCATTAATCATTCTTAAAACTTGTATCATGTACCAAATAAATGTCATTCCAGATTGCAATGATAATTATTCTGTACATGTGCTATTTTCTGTGTGATTGTTGATATAGATATGAATAAAGAAGTGGCAGAAAAAACTTTGGGGTTTCAATACTATATGTACAATAAATATGTGTGCAATTTTTTGGTAATCCAAAAAGTAGTTTTAGAGATGTTTAATGCTGTAACTTAAAGGGAAATTTAGGCTTAAATCTCAGAGGATCACCAATATTACTGGATACTATCCTGTTGCAATCATATCATCCTTTGCAATCATCTGCATCTATTCCATTCCAAAATTTCTGAACAACCTAATATTGTATTATTCATGTTTTCTGCATTTTTGAACACAGGCCATGGATGTAGCAGACTTATCACACTACCTCAGGTATCTTTGTACGTAGCAACATTGTCCAGCAACTGGTGGGGGAAGCCAAGACAACCAAAATCCAAACCTTAAAGCCATTTCAACTACCTCCTCTGATCAAAGGAGCAGCATTCGTCCAAGCTTGTCCCAAATGTCCGAGTTCATCACCATGCCCCACCCTGCAAAGAAAACTCTCACTGCAACTTCTGACCAGAAGAGAGTAGGTAGACCTTCTGGTAATGGAAAGTCTTCTGGGCAAGGTGACCATATTAGAGTGACTACATGGCATGTTAACGTCATATCACAACATCGAAGCTCATTTCACCACAAAAAGTGTTTTATGGGTATTATAATGATGTACATGGTTGTTGTTAATTGATAGGCAGTGGAGCCAAAGAAGCATGTGGACAAAGGAGGTGGTGTTAGATAAGAGTTTAATAATAACTGTTATAGTGGAAACTACAAGCTCACGGATGTGGTTTAAGGA
Source organism: Acanthurus tractus (assembly GCA_029783725.1). Lineage (NCBI taxonomy): Eukaryota > Metazoa > Chordata > Actinopteri > Acanthuriformes > Acanthuridae > Acanthurus > Acanthurus tractus. The sequence goes on from JAQNCA010000007.1 coordinate 21,825,379, forward strand.
CCACATTTAACCCTCTTACACCTGTTTTCTGCAAAGTAAACAATGCTGTTACCATTTTATGAGTCTGACTCATAGCTTACTTGAAAAGCCTTCACTGTGCACTTTAATCCATAACTTCGGCAAGGGCCATCTGGGATGATTTGGAGCTAATCATCTTTCAGCAATTATCAAAGACAGGGCATTTTCTGGTGCACACAGACAAACTGGAGCACACTTTATCTTACATAAAATCAGAAAGACAAGTAGTGAGTCCACATTACACAACTGCAAATCAAAAAAATGTCAGCTTTTGTATACATACATCTACATCTATATCCATATATCAATATATTTCTATACAAAAGACAGATGGATAGACAAATACATAGATATTAGATACAGATAAATATATTTGCATATACTGAATATGCGTATATTAGATGCATGCATGTACTTATGGTGCCTCTTTTATGGCCTGTACAGACAATACTGGGGTGATTAGAGGACTGAACCTTATGTTCATTTCCACTAACTTAGAAAAAAACACTGAAGAGTTGTGAATAGCGCACAGTCAAAATGCTATCTGTGGTTACAGTTCAGCTTTTGATAAATGTGTTTTTAAGTGTGTGTTAACCATCTACAGAGTCCATCATGAAATTATATTAACATCCCACATTGCAAACACCCACAATGGACATTTAATTTCATCTCTTCAACTAGCAAAACATTTTGGCCACAAAAGCTTAGCCCAAATGATGTGCTAACTTCAAAAAACAAATTAACTGAACTGAAGCCTGCGAGCATGCATTCAACTGGATAAGGGTTGGCCAAACGTATTTATTTGTAGGTCATGGGTGATTAACTCAGTGCATTTTAACAGCCATCCCACTCCATATGCCAGTCATTGCTGCAGCTTCATCCTTTGTGTTCCACACAGCTTGTCTTTAATCTTTAAACTTGTTTATTATGGTTAGATAACAGACCTTGCATCCCCAGGGTAACTGTTTTTGTTGACATATGTTTAATTTATGCATTTTCTCTGTTCACATTATCCCGACAACTCAAGTGAGGCATTTTTATTCAGTAATAATCAAAAAGGGATTTCAGTGTTCCATGTCAATTGTAACATTTTGCTAAATGCCGTATCAATGACTACGCATAGAGTGGCTCTTGAAAAAACCTAATGTGTTCTTTTGTATCTGTTATTTTTTTTCTACCTTACTGCAGAAACATGACAGCATGACAGTAAAACATGGCATGACATTGGAAAAGAAGGGTTGCCCAGTCAGACCAGCTGAACTGTTCAGCAGAGGAGAGAGGGGAGGTTGGACAAGACACATCAAGGTTAGTCCTGGCTAATGTGTGATTGCTGGAAAATGTAATGGACAAACCCAAACTCACCAAGCAGAAGAAGATCAGAGACTGTGGTGACTATAGGGTTGATGTAAAGACAATCTTATTCTTATTGCTGTCTGGTGCTTTATGTAAATTTCCCAAGTTACAAATTTAAACAAAGCAAATTAAGAAAATGCATATTTCCTTGTCTTTTGTAAATGTATTTTTCAAAATGTTTCTGAAATTTATGATACTCGATCACCATCACTCTTCTTTTTGTTTTGGCCATGTTTAATGAACTGAGGCAAATATTTTTATCAACAGGTGAAAACTAAGGTCTGGGATTAAGGAGTTGTTCAAAATGGCAGCAACTCCCTCTAGTGCTCCAGTTTGAATGACAAAGCATGACGGAGATGACAGCGACATGGGCCATGTTAAAAGCTTCTGGCTGTATACTGCTGCGGACTCTGGCAGTCACGCTGCCTGATGCCTCACTGCTCACATTACGCTATGCTGTCACTTTCTTCCACTGTTGGTGCCACTACTGAAAGTTTTTCATAAACTCTGAATCGAATCCACCTGTACACTCTGAGTCTACTCACCTTAAATGGGAAAGTTATTGTGTTTCTCCACTCCCTGCTGTGCTGAGGGCATGATGGTTAGAGATGAGAATCGCCACATCAACACTACCTTTTCTACGCTTTTAATCCATTTTACTGAACTTTGCTGACTAAAATAAGTCTTTCCTTTCTGTTATGATGCTGTGTAAATCAAGATAAAAGCAATCATGGGGTAGTGAAAGAATTAAAGACTCTTTACAGACAAAAGATCAATGTTTATTCTTAGTTTCCGATGAAAATTGCCGCCCATCAATCGTAATATGCACAATCACAGCCCTGATGCAGAAACAGGTTAAGTTCCATCAGTCATAAGTAAATGCTCCTTGTTTTTGCTACCTGTTCATTGACTTTATTATTTAGTCATGATAAAAGAGGAATTGGAGCTTTTAGTCTGATACTGTCAGAATGTAGATCATTAAAAACAATTACCACTGCAAAATGTAATTAAACAATTATTCACAGCAAAATGTAACATTAACGTTTATAGATTAGCATATGTGGTCTGAAGTGAGCTTTGGAAAGGTTCTGTTCACTACAGTAATACTGCATCAACACTATAGACAGTGCACTGGTTATCATAAATAAGACATTGGGGTTGAGTTTAAATCTTTTAATTTTATGTACATGACTTATCTTAATCTTAATGATTCCCAGTGTGATGAGAAATCCTTTTCCTCTAAATGTTTTTAGTTCAGATTCAGTTTTATAATGATATGGCGGCGCCTAGTGAGCAAGGTCAAGTAATGCATTGATAACTCAGTTTTTTTCCGAGTGACTTGAACACTGGCAGTGTTTTCATTAGCAGAGACTTACTTTGAATCACTACAATTCATAAAGCTTAAGTTTATCATCACAAAGTGGACTAAACTAACAATATGTCCTCCAGGTGCAAACACTCAGCTGCAGTGGTGCAAAAGAACTATACTTGAGACTCTACTTTATATTTTATTTAATCCTTTTTTTCTCTACTACATTTATCAGACAGGCGTCTTCATTTGCAAGTATCACAGCAAAGTAAGTATTTAGCTTATTAGCCTGATAATCACAATGAAATAACTGTTTGTTTCAAATAGCTGCTTGTTTTACTCTAAAATCAGAGATTAAGGCAGGGATTCAGAGGTCTAAATAAAGGCTGAATATCATATGATCAACATGTAAATATAATCAAATTTTGCTGGCTGAAAAAAACATTATTGTTTGTATTTTAAATTGGCCTCATTTTAACCATTTATAGGATTATTTGCACCACACGACATTTGTGTTTCTCACTTCAAAAAAAGAAACTAAGATAATGCTGAGGACACCGTAAACGAAATTTTATCAGCCCCTTTGATCTAAAAGCCCATATTTTCAAACCCAAACAAATTTGACCTAAAACTAGACTCCAACTTGTTTTCTAAGAAATATATGTGTTAAACCATTTTTCTCAGTATCAGGAGTTAACAGGTTATAGAAACTGTATATTTTAATACAGTAATGTAATGGAACAGTTGACAGTTATTAACTAGCAACAGTTATTACTTATTGACTGAATTCTCTAGGTATGAATCAAAACTCAGAGGCAGCTGTAAATTGTATGTCTATCTCTACCAAACATTGCTGTTTGACCAGAAGATGGCACTCTCTGTAATGAAAACACTTTAAAAATCTGCTCTAAGTTTCAGGTCTGTGTCTAAAGGCCAGTACACTTTGAACCATTATCTCTTAATGAAATGCAATACACAAGGGAAATAGAAAAAAATTAACCAAAAAATGTAATCTAAATTGACACTTTGGTTGTCTAAAAGCCCTGTTCCAACTAGTTCTTTCTCTGATTTTCTGAGGCTTTGCAAGGAGATTTTTCTTCTTCCTTCTCCTGTATTCTCTAAACTGAGATATTTCAGATACACACTGCTAAAAAGATACAACTGGCTGACTAAAGAGTAGCATATAACAATAAATGTCATTTTGATGGTGTGTTTGGGGACTGAGTAAAGCATTTTTGGGACAGTCAGAAACAAAGAAGTGGTTGTTACAAAATCATAGATTTTCTGACCTGCGTTGTAGGACAGCTGGGGCTGAGACAGGAAAGTTACTGGCCCAAAACACTGAGCAGGTTTTTCAGTTTAAGCACCATTTGTGTTTTTATCCTTCCTATTGAATCAAATCCCCAAGTGGTTTATTTTATGAGTGGGACCAGAGTCCTTCGGAAAAGAGGAGTATCTGCTCTGTTTATAGTTTTTACGAGATCAAACGTCTGTCATCTGTCATTTGAGAAGTTTGAGCTTTTTTTTTGAAAAATGCATTTGTAAGAAGAAGTTGTAAGCACTCACCAATAACTATTTAATACTGTTTCATTGTGCAAAGCGGCAGACAAAATGTTTTTAAGGGGTTTTTCTCAGCAGTACTGTGACAGTAGGCGTAACCTTTATTAAACAGAAGCCAGAAACCTGGTAGTGACTGATCGCCAGCCAATATGAGCCAACACAATAACCTTAATAACAAACATCACAGGCCATACAACAGATTCATGATATCAAAGTAGGTTGAAAAAAATGTTTTTCGCAACTATGAGGATGAATCATTCATCGCGTGCAGAAGATACACTCATATGTACATCAGCACCAGATACCAATGTCAGAACTTTTTTTTTACATCAGGAGAAATTGTTAGCATTAAGAGAATATTTTTCTGTAGTTACAACACCATATAGACAACTATATATTTTTAACATTTTTAACTATCTGAATGTATATATTCAATTCCTTTTGTGTAGAATACATTTTTATCAAAACATCTTTTTCAAAAAAGCTCTGAGCAAGAAAAATGGTAGAGTGTAGTCATTACAAAAAAACCTTTCTGGGGGACCTTAAAATACATACACTCAGTTTAAGAGAATGTATGTATATATTCATGTCCATTTCTGGGCCCTTCCAGTTAACACTCCATATGATACAGTGTCCTCATCTAAATTCATAAAATAACAAGATGAGTGCAGTTCCTCAATAAGGCCTTCTGTATACTCAGTCTGTAAGTGATGAATCCAGCCTCTTTCCTGCAGCAGTGTTACTCCTTTTCACCTCATTTTAACAATGGCCTAACAGCCTTGACACCATGAACCCCAGGGTGCAAACTCCTCGGCCTGCAGACTTTAAGTACCCAGCTACAAGAGATCTCTCTTCTCTATTTCTGATTTCTTTCTCTATTTCTAATTTTATGCTCAGAAATCGTGATTCTCGACCCCCTTTTCCCTTTTCTCTTGTTTGTACTTTTTTTATATATTACAGTTTAGTGGAGATCCTCCTGTCAAGTGTAGCATTTTACAGGCCCCAAAAATTTACTGCACACTTTTTCATTGACTTTGCCAAACTACTGTCTGCGGCATGTATTGAGTTCTGTGATGTTTCTGTGATGTTATAGTGGGTGATTATCCAACAGCTGCAGCTCAGTTAGCATGCTGCCTCACTAACACCAACAAAAGTGGAGCACGCTGCACCTGAGCTCAGAGCACTGCACTGGCTTGAGCCAAAGGATACATTTCAAAATCACCTTACTTGTCTACATGGGGCTAAATAGTCTTGGCCTGAATACATCTTTGATTTACTTGTATGAGTAGAAAGCATCCAGATCTCTTATGTCATCTATGAACAATTTACTCAGTGCTCCCCAGGGTGAGTAACCAGGGAAGGTGAGGCAGTTTTAGTTGCTATACTCCCCACCTGTGAAACAAGCTTCCTAAAACCTGAGGTCGACTCAGGGCTGAAAATATTACTGTATACTACGTCTTTCAAATAAGTTAGATTTGTATGTTTTTGTAACTAACAGTTTAAGCTTTTTCCTAGCTTTGTTTTTTATTGTTTTTTTTTTACATGCAATTTCTTTTCATCTTAAGTCATTTATGTGTTATTTCTTTTTTGAACATCTTTCTAATACAATAACTCATTTTTAATGTATTGTTATTCCCCTTTGAAACACTTTGAATTGCCCTGTGTTTGAATGGCACTATAAAAATAAACTTGCTATGGTTTGCCTTCTTTTCAATTCTTTTTTTTCCTAACCCTACTTACTCCAGCTCCAACTGGATGGCCTCCTCTCAATGTCAAACAGCATTGCTTCATCCTTCTGTTTTCGAACTGGTTATGTTCCATAAAAAGTAGTAGTGCAGTGGTTGTTACTGTTAATGCATTTAATGTTGTCTTAATAATGTTATGGAGACTGTGGTCGCTGCAGCAATGGGCAGTATGAGAACAATAATGTGTTTTGAACATTAAAGCATCTCAACATTTTCTTATAGAAACTCCAAATTTACAGTCTTAACCTAAAAATATGTACTATATCTCTTCTGAATAAACTTTACAAATACACTTTTGTTCTCTCTGTTCTTGTGGGTCTCTCCCTGTCTATTGCCTCATCAAGGGTATTTTTGTCATGTCATTTGGTGACCTCAACACCTAGAGAGGAGGGGGTGTGCAGCAGCTGAGGGGGAGGAGCCTGCGGTCACAGAGAGCACTAGTGATTTTGCAACCTGTTGCAAAGCTCAGATTGCATGTGGACTGAGGAACAACTTTGTGCTGATGCTACCTAGGCTTGCAGCACACTGTCAGATACAGAAACTGTTTTGCAGCCAAGTGGTCGTTATTCTGTTTAAAAGCTAACCACTAACCTGCAGCACTGTCATGGCTGAGAGGACCAGTCATGAAGAAACAGAGAAGCTAGGACAAGACAAAGAGAGTGGTGACACAGAACATAGAGACACTGTTGCTGTTGATGAATCCCAGCAGGTAGATTCACTTGAGGATCAGCAGAGGCCAACTGAACCTGAGGAACAATCAGAGTGTCCAGGCTGTCAGTCCCTGGGCATACTGACACTGCCTTGTGGCCACAAACTGTGTCCCAGATGTATTGAGCTGAGCCAGGGGGAGTTGGGTCAGGGTGGCTGCACCATCTGCTTCGGATCACAGTTGATGGACTCAATCCTGAAAACTCTGCTGGAAGCCCTGTTCCATGGTCGGCCCCGGAGACCTGGAATATTGCCTGGGGCTGGAGTTGAGGAGAGTGTCAGTGCGACAAAGGATGAGGGGAAAACTGTTAGTGAATATGAGGAGGTGGAGGAAGAAGAGCTGTGTGCGGAGCATGGAGAAAAGCTCAATGTGTTCTGTCAGGAAGAGGAGAAGCTGCTCTGCCAGGGGTGTCAGGCAGACGAGCATGAAGAGCACCAGTGCTGCTCCATACAGGAGGCTGTTCTCAATTGTAAGGTCAGTCACAACAAACAAGCCTCGCCCACCACTGGCATTAGTGATGTGGTTCATAGATCTAGAATTTCTCAATTTCTTTTTTTCTTTAGTATTAATGAAAATAAACCATGTTTTACAAAAAAAAAGTAATAACAGGACATTTAAAGATACTTTAACATATGAGTATTAATATTTTTCAAAAGGGTAAAAAAATATATATGATTATGATTGTGATTATAACCTGTATGGGTTTGTTGTTTTTCTGGGGTTTTTTTTTTGGTTTCTTTTTCTTGAGCTTAATATAGTCAAAGAAATTCCAGACTAAACCCAGGCATGAACTCTCCTTCACACACAGACTGTGTCAGTAGTGCATTCCTAACCACAGTCATGGGGCCGACTGCATAATGCAGTGGTAGTAAATGAAAAGCTAAATAAACACACTCTGGAGTCACAAACTTGATTAAGAATTTATTGAAGTTTACTTGCACAATGACAACACAACAATAATTGTAAATCAGGTCAGATTTGCCATAATGTATGGATCATAATGTACCACCTGATATTCTGTCTGTAGAAGGAGCTGCGATCTGCAGTCAGAAGCCTCCAGGAGCAGTTGGAGAGTTTAACCTCCATCAGACAAAACTGGGAGGATACCGCTGCTCACATCAAGGTACATATGTAGGAGGAACTAGATCTACTTTCAGTGACTTAAAAAATCATTACAAGGAATCTTCAGCAATTTATTGGATTTAGAGAACTTTCATACTGTGAGAAGTTCCGTCCAGGTGGCAATGATCAGACCACATGTATACACATTTCCCAGAGGTTGGACTATTAACTCATTTCTCTACACTTCTCTACACACACTTTTCAATCTTTGTTTGCATTTGATATTGCCCAATATTGTTTGGCTTTTAACATATTTTTCATGCCAGGTATAAGCCATCAGTTGTTGGCAAACTAAACATTTAGATGTGTTGACTGCAACATGCAATACCAAGAAACGTGTGGTGTTCTATGAATACAGAAATCTTCTAATATGATGTCTCTTAACCTTGATGTCAGAGCCAGTCTGTGCAAACGGCCCAGGTCTTGAGAGAGGAGTTTGAGAAAATGCACCAGTTCCTCCGTGATGAGGAGGCTGCTCTGATGGCAGAGCTGAAACAGGAAGAGGAGGAGAAGAGTCAGAGGATGAAAGAGAAAATTGACAAAATCAGCAATGACATTCAAATGTTGAACAACAGTATGAGAGAGACAGAAGAGGACATGGGCTTAGATGACTTCCTTTTTCTGAAGGTAATTCCTCTCCTCAGGATCCAGGATCCTTTCACGCTGTCTGTCCTTGATCCAGTGTAGTGCACTTCTTAAGCAAAACATGAAAATCAGTTTGCAAAACCACAAACTTCCATTCAGATGTGGAATTATCTTAAGGTGCAAAATATCTGACTTGAATGTTCAAATTTACTTTTTTCTAGATGTGAAAAGTTACTTTTTATGATGACAATCTAAGTACTTTTTAGCAAATATGTTTCGGTAGGAGACTTATTAAAATTTTAAAATATTAAAATTTCTTCAAGAAAAGTCATGAACTTTTTATCAGCATGTGTTGAAATCTGACCTGATGTGAATTCTTGAGGAAATCCTAAAGAAGGAAAGGTTGCAGAGGAAAATCATGCTCAGTAAATTCATGATGATGGACCATACGGCCAGACATTTTTAAAAGGAAAATGTTTTATTGTGTTACAAGCTCTTTTTGTACTCCTCTTTCTTATGCGTAAAGTTTTTATTTTTAGTTTCTCTCTCTCCCGTCTCTCCCCACAGAACTACAAGAAGGTCTCTGAAAGGTGAGCTTATTCAAGTAACATGAAGGCAAGCATATTCTACAAGAATTGTTAAATGATTAAAAAAAAAAAATTCACATCCCTTTGTATGGCAAGTCAGATGGGTGCTGACAGGAGCTTCATGGTGCACTTATTCAAGATTATATACCCGTACAACCTAACTACAACTGCTTACTTAAAATCAAGGAATTAACTACCATGTGTTGTACAAACACCGACACCAAGCAACGCACACATTGCATTAAATGTAGACCATATACTGCTGTTGGTCATCTTCAGTCCCTGTTGTTGTCTCTCCAGGGCCCACTGCAGGGTGGAGGAGCCTGAGGATGAATCAGGAACTCTGCTTGATGTGGCCAGACACCAGAGCTGTGTGCAGCACCAGGTCTGGGACAAGATGTTGAGGATCATTCAGTACTGTGAGCAAAGCTTCTCTCTGTGTCCACACAACACAGCAAATAATAGTTAACAAAAGATAATCGGCAGTTCAGATTTTTTTTTAAAAAGCTTATAATATTAACTTACCAGTTTTGCAGCCCAAAAAAAAGCTAAAATTCTTTTTTTTTAAAGTAATAATGAAATTATATTGTCCATTACAACTTTATTTGAGTTACACACTATCTATATGTGTTTTGATGTACATAATATTTAATTGATTAAAATACAAGTAGTATAAGCAATAGTGAGTGTGTTGCTTCACGAATCAAAGTAATTTATAGTTTTCTTCAGTGTTGGTTTGTGGATTACATAGAAACCATAGGTGTGTGTGATTTGCTGTCTGATTCACTTATATAATGGTGCATGTCTGTTGTTTGTGTCCTTCGAGTATTAATTCCTCTCTCTGCGTCTTTGTCTGTCATGTCCTCATGACCCTCAGTCCCAGTGACCATGGACCCTAACACAGGCTCGGTGTGTTTGGGTGTGTCACCTGACCTGTCCAGTGTGTTTGTGTGTGAGGAGCAGTCTCTTCCAAACAATCCAGAGAGGTTTGTGAGCCCACAAAGCATCCTTGGCTCAGATGAATTCAGCTCAGGGAGGAACAGCTGGGAAGTGGAGGTGGGAAACAACAGTCACTGGTCTCTTGGTGTGGCCAGTGAATCAGTCCACAGGAAGGATTGGTCCAACTCCGATCTAAATCCCAGTCCTGCCGTAGACTCAGATACAGATCCTGGTGGTGGCCTGTGGACTGTGTCCCTCTCCTCTGGGGAGTTCTGGGCCTCCCCTGGACCCAGCACCCCGATCAAACTGAGACGAAGGCCAGTCAGAATCAAAATTCAGCTGGACTGGGAGAGAGGTTGTTTGACTTTTTCTGATGCCAATGACAACACCCTGATCCATCGTTTTAAAAAGCAATGGAGTGGCACTCTGAGGCCCTACTTCTCCACAACATGTTCTAAACACCCACTGAAAGTAGCAGTAGGGAGGGTTACTGTTAACGTTGAATAGTATCACATTCTCAGACTGACTTTGAGACTGAACTTTGAAATAATTTTTAAGATAAAGGCATGTTTGTCAACCAAACAATTAGATTTCAAGAAAGGAATACTAGATATGGTGCCTCTTCCTGTAACACAACTGCCTTATTTCATCTAACTTACACTAAAAAACACTACTAGGCTATAGTCCCATGGTCTCCACTGAGTAACTATGGGATGAACACATGCTAAATTGGCATGACTCAAATGTTTTACTATTTAACTTAAGTGAGTACAGTATTTAACGCTGCCTATACACTGGGTGTAAACATATATTAATAAAACCAACAACAAGATCATGATAATAATAAAAATATTAATGATATTGATGATGATAATGATAATGATAATGATGATTGGTAAAATTAGCTTTGGTTCATTTTTTTTTTTTTTGCAAAAAATGCCAAAGTGTGTTAGAGTGAATGAAAATTTTAAGTAATTGTAAAAATAACAGGTTAAAATGTGTCACTCTAAACAACACACAGCCTATCAGGCTGTCATTGTGTTAATCGCTCTTTTTGAGACCAGCCATTAAACTCAGATATGTTTCAAAAATTTACTACATACGCTATCAAGTAAATTAGCGCTTCATCATCTGCGTAAAAAAAAAAAAAAAAATCTGAGCCAGTTGGCTGGTGAATAAATGTCACAATAAAAGCCACGTTCACTCTTATGATCCCAGATTGTATGTTATAGCATATAGTGTAATGCTACTACCACTCCATTTTAAAAATGTGGATAAGTGTTCATATTAACTGTCCATAAAATCCTGCCTGTCTAGTGCTGTGCAAACCTCTGACCTCAAGAGATGGATCCAGAAAGTTCCTGAAAAATAGATGACCAAAATATAAAAATAAAATAAAATAAAATAGCTGGGTCAAAGAACCAAACCAACTGTTTAGCAGCGAATTGCACCTTTAAAAAAATTTTGACAAAGCATTTTCATCCAAATTGCATGTTTACATGAAACCAAAAAAACAGAATTATGACCTAACACCATTAACTTAGAGTTTACAAAAACAATTAAGCACTTTTTTCAAATGAAGCACAAAGACTCAAGTTGGAGACATTTCACGTCAAAAGAATATACTTAAAAAAAAACAAAAACAAAAACCCAAAGCTTTATTATTTATTTGTTAGCTCCTCCTAACTATGAATTATGTTGCTAAAGCTTTTACAACCTATTTACTACTTTTTGGACCCTGTTTGTTCAGGGTCAATTAAAAGATGTTTGTGCTGATATTCTATATTTTCTTTTTCTCTGCATATGCCATGTAAAGACCAAAGCAAATCATGAATGTGTCTTAGCACCAGGTACTGTTTGAATATGTATGCCTGAAATCTTTTAACTCTTCTGTGCATAAAATGCTATTACCCAAAAAATAATAATAAAAACACATGGATGAGCAAAATGTGTTTCTGATGTATATATATAAATAGAAAACTAAACACTAGGCCTATGCATTTACAGGTTCAGTAAGGAGTCAGGTAGATAAGTGAGGCTGCCTGATCTTTAATGTCTTGGTCCTTT
>JAQNCA010000007.1:21853943-21888508 GCA_029783725.1 Acanthurus tractus
ATTCTCAAACGTGAATGAAGTCTGGCTGTGGCTACTTGAGACTTGGGGAAGAGAGGGACTCATATCGTGCTACGCCTAGGCACCCCTAGGCCGGGCGTAACAATCATCAAGCTCTCTTTGGACACATTTCCTGATGGTGATACTTTGTGATACTGTGTAATTATTCAATTACTTTGTGGTTTCCTTTAAAATAGTTTTCCCATTTTAAACTTTATTACATTCAGTAATGATAATGTGTAACAGAAATGGCTAATTGCTAAAAAAAAAAAAAAAAAAAAAAAAGGTGTCTAGCCAAAGCAGTGACAAAATCTTTGTGACACAAGATGAGTATTTGGAGCTAACACTTGGAGGTAGTCGATGGGAAGTTAACCAGCTGTTATAAAGAATGGAACAAGAGAAAGTTGCATTGATGCTTAAGGTTACTTTTTCAGAGATTGACCTCACAACCAGAGGCCTACGTGCAGCCTTCCAAATACTGCTGGAAACACATAGCTTCTGTCTGACCTATGTCAGTTGCCCACAGTTGATTAACCAATATGGGAGAGATATTTCACTCACACTTCAGGTGAACAGAACTGAGAAATTTAGTTATCAACTGTGACAGCTAAAGTAGAGCCAGCTGAGCAGTTCCTGTTAAGAACGGTGAGAAGAACAGATCACAAGATTTGGTTCCCAACTTTGTCTATTTGAATTTTTTTTTCTTCTTTTTTTAATTTTTCAGCCAATAGACAAGAGGTCTTGGTTTTATGTTTAGAAGTTTTAGAATAGCTGCTGAACTTTTTATAAGATTCTTTGAGACACTGTAATGTAAGTTTAAGTAGACACAAATATGGAGACAGAAATGCTACATTAATCCTATTCTTAGGTTTGATTGTGTTTGTGTTGAGTGGTTTTGCCATGAACTTTTCAATTTCCTCTTGTGTGTGGGTGTATGTCACAGGGATTTGTTTGTCTTTGTACACCAGAGGGTTGCACAATGAAATAAAAGTTGAAGGGCCCTATCGTACACCCCACGCAAATGCGGTATGCTAGTGGCGCAGGTGTGTGAGAATCAAGGTGTAATAGAGGCGTGTCCTGGCGTGTTTGCTATCTTACACCTGGCGCCAAAACCTGGTCTAAACGGAGGCATAAAACAACATTTATTTGATCAGAGAAACAAGGATTAAATAAAATTATCTATAACATGAACCCTGAGCAAAGACGTCTGTCTCCTCACAGCTGAGTCGCCTTTCTTCGTTTAAATTCAATATCAACAAGCGGCTGAAAGAATAAAGTCTGTCAACTATTAATTACCACATGTGTTTGTATTCACAAAATGAATTTAATTTTTAGGTGTGTGCGTGTGTGCCTGCGTGCATGCTGCTCCTGGAACAAGGTAGCAAAGGTTGACCTGGAAATTCCCCTGAATAAATTATAAACTTTCCCCATCCAATGTGCCGCTGGCGCACGGCGAAAGTGTACAATAGGGCCTGTAGTCTTTTGTGCTGTGAAGATAGGAGATACAAAATAGGTCTACACAGCTAACTAAATTTACATTCAAATAAGATGATACAAATACATACATACACCCAGAAAAACCTGGGAAAAAAATTGTAGCACATTATTTAAATTTATAATTATTAAATTATTATTATTAAATTCATCTTATTTAAATCATTTATAATTTGTGTGGGGGGCCAAAGTAAAAAACCAGCAACAAGACTTGCTTTATAATATGATCGACATCTTTACATTAAAAGTTAAACATCTGGCCATCAACTTTGACTACATTTGAGCACCAGACATCTCTAATGTAATACACATTACCCCTCTTGCCAAAGTCCTGCTCTCCATTTCAAAGCATTCCATGTCTTAACTGTCAAGGTCAAATACTGGTGTGAGCTGTGTGTGCCCAATTTGTGCAAATAGTAGAGGCTTGTCATATTGCTTTTTGAAACTCAGTATGCAGATTCCTCTTCAGCATCTACTTAGTCATTTTATTAATGCTCTCTGGCAATCAGTTTTGATAATTAGCATTTTCTTTATAGTTTTAATTCTTGAACCATCCTCTGATTGTAAATACCAATCACAGATCATCAATCACATATATAATAATGCATGTAGTAGTACAAGCTGCATCCAATCATGTTCACTGTGCAATATATTTATTTCCACTGCTGCTATCAAGCTCTCTAATGCACATTCTTACTGGCTCCTTCTAAATATATTAGTATAATTTATTGTTATTTTTATTTTATTTTTATTCCTGTTTTTCTATACCTGTATTTGCACCACCAGAGTTGCCTTTTAAATTTTGTTGTACACAGTGTATGATGACAATAAAGCATTCTAATTCTATTTCCAATTCTAATGTGGAGAAATGCAACATTAAGTGCTCTAAATAGAGCTGTCTTATATCTTTTTTCCAGTAGTGGGATTCCATAGGTGGGAAAAGATTTGATGTCCCCTGGAATTTTGTTCCTGTCATCCTCAGAGATTTATTTTGTTGGCTTATGATGTCCCATATCGCTCTCAAAAGAAATTCGCCCACACTGCAACTTTTCAGAGATGTCAGAGACTTTTCACAGATGTGTTTTCAAGAAGTCTTGCTTTCCATCTGTACTTAGACAATGTTCAAATGTGTTCTTTCTTCCTGACATTCCTTTGGTCCTCTGCCACTCCTTTTCCATACAAGGTTAATGATTATGTCTAAATTTTCCATGGATCCGAAATGCTCAATTACTTTGAACCTGTTTGACTTAAGGAAATTCTTATTGCATCTGCAAAAACAAGCACAGTTTTTCACTTAACCCTTTGTAGAGGCAAATAGACATAAAGAGAGCATTACTCTGGCCAAGGCAATATCACAGGAACGCTGTTTGTGACGCCTGATGGATGTCGATGCCATCTACAAAGATCATGTTCTGAAGCTCTTCATCAGCACAGAGAAAGCTTCAACCATGTGATTGTAAAAATGATCAGATAAGTGTTTGAATTTCAGTTTAGAGGATTTTTTTTGACTAATTTCAATCTATTTATATATCTTTGGTCTCTTGGTCAGGCTATAGACCCAGCTCTCTTCACTTTTGATGATCCTTGACATGATTTTTTTAGTTACCTTACTGATGGAGATCTACACACTTAACCTACAGTGCCTGTTTTGCAGCTGAAACAGTCGCAGAACTTTTTGATTATACCTAATAATTTCTCTTGTATGGCGTTTTCATTTAGTCAGTCTCCAGCATGTCTATTGATTTGTGTGAGAAACTTCAAAAAAATAAGCAAAATGACTGATTTATAAAAAATTTTTTTTGGCTTTGTTGTTTTTCTAAAAATTACGTCAAATAATGTCAAAATAAGATCTGAGTCAATTTTTACTGTCATTGAAAGCAAACACACACACAAACACACATGCACTACACACTCTTTATTGCCACCTATAGTAAATGGGTGTTGTTTATGTGAACGGTATGTTCAAATATGTTTTGAAATTTCCATCCTTAAATAAAACATGTCAAGCATAGTATTGAAAGTCTGAGAAAGTTGGCTAAGTTAAAGAGTCCCAGCTCAAAAATTATCTTGAGACTGCCACTTTTTTCTTTTTTAAAAAACTGCAGATAGGAGCCCCTTTTAATAAGCTTACCACTCTCAACCACTCTGTGCTGGCAGCTATTCCAAATCTGTCACTCTGTCTGGACTGGTTGGAATAACCTCTGCTCATACTTGTTCTGAAGGGGAGGAGCTTGATAAAAACAGAGTTTTTGACCTTGGCCATGCACTCTGCGCCCACTTAACACTGACCAAAGAGGTGTATTTGTGTTTGTCCTTGCATGTAAATCCATGTGTGCATATGTGACACAAGAAATAATGTTAATAATGGGCTAAAAATGAATAATAAATAACTTGATCTTGGCTTCAGTAGAATATATTATTTTTATATTGAATTTTACATTTTTATCATTTACGCTGCGGTAATAAAGAGTTTCCAAAATGTTTATGATAATATGCATTATGCATGTCCCAGGCAGTAAATGGTTTAGTTTTGAGAGAGTTCTTGTAAGGGGGGTTGTAAAGCTATAAATTTAAAACTATATGTTCCCTCATCATCACCACAGACGGGATATGAAAAAAGCGTGTGTTGTGATTCACCAACACTGTATACTCACCCTTTATGAATGGAGTCCTAACAGGTTCATGCGAGTGTTTGGTAAACATGTGTCCTCTTGAAAGACGATTCGTATTTTTACTTGATTCGTTTCATTTATTAGTATCACTTGCTTGTTAACGGTGTTGGGCAAGTTACTCCTGAAGTGTAATTTATTAATTTGAAAACTAATAAGTTACAAATTACACTACTTTTGCATTACTTTCACCAAAATTTGGCGCTTCGTTGATAAACTCTTTATAAAACATGAGTGGACACTCAGAGTTGTAATGCTTAACTAAACACAGTAACTAATAAGTTAACTGGCATTTTATTAGGAATGTGTTATATTACTCCACTACTGCCTAAAGATTAAATATGTCTGTAGCGTGTTACTTTTGCATGTGTTATTCCCCACACTGGTTGTTATTAATCTGCTCTTGGTTCAACTTTATGCTTGATCACTCTCAGTGGGTATTTAAACTAGGCCTCTCTCTCTGCTCGCTAGGTGGTGCATCAGATCAGTGAATGAAAAAGGGTGGATGCAACCTTTTTAGGGATGCAACGATACCACTTTTTTTCAAACCGATACGATATCGATACTTGGATCTGAGTATTCACTGATACCGATACCAAGTACTTATGCCATTACAAATAGTTACTTTGAATTTTATTATTTTTCCACAGATATTGTCTGTTGTTTGAACAACATTCCTATGTTTTTCTTTAACATAGGTTACTGTCACAAGTTTCACTGCAGAACAAACAAAAATTTAACAAAATTGTCATATACTGACATTCAACATTTGTGCTACTATAAACACAGCACTGCCACAGATACTGTAAGCTTAAAATTATCGCCGATCCACTTTGCAGTCAGGCTGATGAGAGACATTGGGTTGACGCTGCTGCTCTAAATGTCCGTGGTGAAGCTTAAGTTTTAACATCATGCAACAGGTTGTGGATGTGTTTTTTCATGAAGTCATGCAGCTTCGGTCGCACCGTGTCTGTGATATGGGTACGGCTAGGAATCTCATACCTCGGCTCCAGTGCGCAGAGAAGACGCTGCAATCCCAATTTATCGACCATGTACAGTGGCTGGTCATCCAGCGTGCTGCCGTAAAGTGGTATCGGTGGCAAACTTATGAGTACAAGTACAAGTACTCATGCCCGGTATCGGACCGATACCGGTATCAGTATCGGTGCATCCCTGAACCTTTCTTAACTTTTTAATGACCTATGGTTAACAATGTTTTTCTAGTTAGCTGTCATATTTTGAAATGTGTCATGTATGTTTCAACATCCATGAGACATTGAAATATGAAAAAATGTTCACATTAACTTGTTTTGACATTAGCTTGTAAACAAATAAATTCAGTACACCGTTCATCATAAACATGTGCACTTTCAATGAACACACTCCCCTCAGCATAGCATGCATGATACTGAAAATAGAAAAAGTTTTATTTTGAATTTTACCAAGTACTTTTAAATTTAACTTGTCAGAAATGCGTTACGCATACCTAACAACAATTAATTGTACATTGTTCATATTTTTTGTTTGTTTTTAATTGATAACCACTTCATTTCATCCTGATGGACTGTGGCTTTGTTTTTCCGCCCGTCCGTAGTTCTTTGGTACATTAAAAGTCCTTGAAGTCAGCTAGACAACTAATTAAGATAAACTGTCTGTGGTGACAAAGATGGTGGATTTTTTTTTTTTAATCTAACTTCAAAACTTTAGAAAACAAATAACTTTTGGTGTGTTTAAAAGTAAAAATGGTATGAGTTTAAATATGATGATAAATGCTTTCACTTGTTTTTTGAGTGCTGGATGCATCCACAGTCGTGACACTATATATACATTGTTGTGTACAGTAATGCAGTGAAATCTGAGTGTTATCAACAAGGTCAAACATTCTGCCAAACATGCTGCAGACCTTGCGTGGATGATCTCTTTAAATCCAATCAGGCTCTTATGTAACATTATATAAGATTATGCCAACTGCACAGTCTTACTCATTGTTACATATTTACCCAGTCGAGGGTAGGGGCGATGGGGGTGGTAAGAGAGTCCAACACACTGTGTCACACTTATTGATTCCTCCTCTTCAAAGCACAATCTTCTTTACACACACACCGCTCCTCTTTCCGCTTAGTTTCCCGTTGAGAAATTGACAAAAAAAACACAAACACAAACTGAATTGCTGTTCAATAATTCAGTGAGATGGTCCAGTTAAGCAGTTAAACCTAACTAACTGTATGGTAAAAATTGTTGTAATATTGTTGATATTTGCTCCAACTGGATCAGATTTGACATATGATTTTGAAAATGTTAGGTTGGATTAAACTATGGGTCATTAACCATTGCACCTGAAATTTTAGGTCATGGGTAGTTGTTATTTCAACCTAAAAAATTACCATAGGGTTGAATCCACATATCTGCATGTTCAAGGATAACATTGCATAAACTCACTCTGTCAACAAATAGTGCATGTTGCCTCTTGCTCTTTAAAGGAAGAGCAGTCAGCTGTTCCTCACTTTACAACGTGGAGAAATCAACCAGTAATAATGACCTGATTTGCACAGTTTCTTAAGTCAAAAGTTTCTTGAACACTTTTTTTGCAACCACTGATGTTTAGAAATAAATGAAATGAACATGGTAAAAAAGACTGTATTTGTAATAAAATAAAGATGTTTCGATAAAAAGGATAAAAAGATGCTGCTTAGTGGCAGAAAATGGCAGGAAAATAGCAGAGTAGTTTTGTTGTTCGTCACTTTGCTGGGTTCAGGGTTTAAAAGGTAAATTCATCAATGTTAAATAATAACCACTTTTTTTTTTTTACTTTTGTTGTATTTGTGTAGTATTTAGTTATTTATATCAATACATTTTTTTTGTAAACCTGTTGCTTTTAGCCATAAAGATTTTTTTTGTAATATCTGACTTGTAGCACTCAGTATAACATTTAGTTAAGATGTTGGCAAACAATGTCAGTCTCTCAATGATGGTACCTGAAATATCAGCACACACTGCCAGTGTCTGTTTTTAGACTGATATGGCCTGTTTGCTGAGTACACATCTGGCAATGGTATCGAGCCTTGAGCTGTGGAAAATTCCAGTTAATCCATTCACAGAATATACGGCATACTGAGAAATTGACACATACCTGGAAAAGAAAGCTGGCACACAGTAAAAGGATTTTTATCTTAAATATAGGCTAATGTTAACAACATACAACAGGATGACAGATTTCATTAGCTTAATCCATGACTTTGCGACTTTATTATCTTAAGATGTAACATGTTGGTTCCTAAAGTTATCTGGAAAAACTTCATGAATGCAGTCTACACTTCCTTGATAGATGTAAAACTAATATTGAAATACAATTAAATGGACAGATATCACAAAATTAACATTATTGGTACATATGTTAAGGTAATACTAATAAATGACAGATGAGGTACACTGTCTAATCAAAAATAACAACTTTAGTTGTTAATTACTATTTTTTTTTTTGCTATTAAGTTTAATATTTTGAACACCATTTGTGTATTCTAAAAAGTGCAACTCAGACTTCATCTGTGTTTTGCATACTAGAGATCAGCCCCAACTACCCATGGGCTACTACTAAGGGGTTTTCATTATGTGCAGCAAACACACTGAGGCACACTGAGGCTTGTTTGCCTTGTGGTTGATTTTGCCTCTTCATCGTGTTGTTCAAATGTTGTCATTGATAACAAGGTGGCTGGCAGCTTTGTGGTGATGAAGAAGAGGGGAATGCTGTTTTAAAATGAAGTCACATTACTGTATGCAGTTCAGTTCAGAATTTTTTGTCTTTTGTTTTGGTAACTTAAAATATATGAGAGTTTTTTTCTGGGAAAAGGAAACTTTGGACACTACACAAAGTTCACATAATATTTAAGAGTGTTTTACCTCTCCATTTATTTTCAAAACTGGCCTTTTTGTTGTTGCTTTACATGCAGATCCCCATGTCTAGTTATTGTGGTAACACACATTTCTTGCTCACTAGTTTGTTGTGTGTGGGTTGATTATGTGGCTTGATTGTCAATTGCTGTGAGACTTCATGGTATGATGGCCCTAAGGTACGCTGCAGGTACAAAGCAAGTTTGACAGTGACAGTTTGACGGATTATGGGTATAATGTCAATGGCAATAAACCTGCTTTGATAACCCAAGCTGATTTGCTGATTCTGTGTGTGTTCCTACAGAAAGGGGCATTTGGTGTGTAATGTGACACTTTAATATGCCAAATGAACAGATGTTGTCCACCTCTGCCTATGATTAGCATTAAAAAATATATAGAGCTAAGAAAAAACCCTTAAGGGATTAATGCAGTAGAAGATTCCTTTTATAAAAAATTGATGGTTGTGTAATTAACTTGATAACTAAAATGGATAGCAGGTCATTCTTGAGCTTTTACAACTTGATGTAGCAGATTTAATCACAATATTCAAAACCAGCATTCAAGTCTTGTCTGGTCTTAAATGAAGAACATGTGGAGACCACTTTATTCTTTAGCTCAAGAAAGTGAATTTTTTAATTGAATTTTTTCGGTGTTAAATATCAATAGACTAATCAGTTCTTTAATCAGTTTTCTATTGGCTGTAAAATCGGAACAGTAGTGTTTAAAACATACTTCAAGGCCAAGCATAAAAATTTGATCCAAAGGGGTGACATTAGGTGTTAAAAATTAAATCACTTTTCATTTGTAAGTAAATGTCATCTTGATTAATCATGTGGTTACATTATCATGTATGATCTTAAAATGAATCCAAGACCTCTTTTCTATCTAACTGCATTCAGAAGATCAGTCAGAGGATCTCAAAGTTAAAGTAAATATTCTTGCTCAGACTCTCTGTATCACTGACAGAGGGTTCCATAATGAAAAGATAATGCATCACAATACCTATAGAAAATCATAGCTGGTCCCCTGCACCTGCAAAAAAATAAATAAATAAATAAATTACTCTAAATGTATCCCAAAATACATTATAATGGTGTATGATTTCCAGAGTTTTGTGAAACCAGGCACTGGGTGTGTGGGCATGGGAGATATCAGCTACTACGGAATGCAGACCAACATTATTTTGAGAGAACAGCTAATTCTTGGTGAATGGTACTGAGGGAGCTGTAAATAACAGTGTCATGGCGACCAGGTCAAAATCAGAGAGTAAGATAGGAGTATACATTGATTTAAGGCTGAGAGAAGGTAGATTGGTAAACGTTATGAAAATAAATACTTGATAGTTCAGTTGCTCCCTTAAAGCAGCTTAGTTGTTGTATAAACTTCACTCATATCAGAGTCAAAAGAGTATCACTGTTTAATCTATTTGTTTTTGCTGTTTTCCATTTTATAAATTTTAAAGACTCCATATTTGATGCTGAAAGTTACAGTGTGGATGTGAAGCTGACGTCATTTGGACAACTAAAACACACATGCATTCATTGTAAGCCATACAAATAAAAAACAGGCATGACCTTTTCCTCCGTTTACCTTTTTGCAGCATTACCACCATCATTCACCTTCATATCATAATTTTTATAACTGTACACAGAAAAGCTCTCTACTCCTGTTGGTCAATGTTTGAAACACAAAGGGGGGGGGGGGCTAAATTAAAACTGTCTTTTGGTTAGGAGATTGTGAGGCCTTTGCAAAGCATTGTCTGTTGTTAACCACTATAATACACTACACAAGATGAGATGATCAATTGTCCCACCCAAAACCAACAACTAGGTCTCCCTGTTCTTATTGTGCTTATGTCTTTCAGTATGAACCCTGCAAGTTATGTCATAAAAACTAATTTATGTTTTGCCTTGTTTCAGTAAATGTTCACAGATGTATATATAACCTCGAAAAAGTCATGTTTCATTAGATACAAACAGTTCTTGTTAAGAATATGGGCCTTAATGTAAAGGAAAAAATAATTTAATGACCTTACATGATAATTAAAATCTTACTTCTATCTCAGTCATCTGCTCCTTTTCAGTAACCTGCCTGCAGTCTGACCACAATCACTGTACTGAATTAACAAATAAAATAACTAAAGAGTAAAAAATAAAACAAGCATGACTGCTTTGAAACTATGAGACAGAAAAGAGAGAACTGCAGTTTGAAAATCTGTGAAAATGCAAAATGCAACCTTTGCGTACTTACAGAACTGGTATTTACATTTTTTTTCCCTTGAGTAAGCACCTAAGTGAGAGAGTGCACATGGCAAATCAGGATAAGGTAATAAGTAATGTATTATTGAAACAATTATTTAAACAAGAAGTTGTGATATAAATATGTTGCGCAATAGTAAACAATGACTTCAACTTTACATTAATGTACCAAATGAACAATAATAAAATCAAAAGAGCATCAAGAAAACCATGTAAAGGGATGAATAGGTTTAGTCAGAATAGCAGAAGCAATGTTGACACCAAAAAAGGGATTGGAAATAGATTAACAACATGATAACCTATGTTTCCTAAATGAAATAATCATTATTCATTACAGGGAAAAAATTGACTGGTTCTTTTCCCAAAAGCACAAGACATTGCGTGAATGCAGCAGTGTCCCAGAATGTACTTGGGTGATGCAGATCTGACACAAGAACCATTTAAAGTTGCAGATAACCGGCAACAGGTAAAATAAACCAACAATTATTAGGCCTTCATTTTCAAGTTGTAAGGTCAATTAACCCTAACCCTAACCCTAACCCTACAACAGGAGTTCACAAACTTTTAAGATAGAGGACCTAGGAGAGAACTCAAGTTTCTTGCTGGGACCCAAATTACAAAAATACATCATGCATTGCCATGACATCTATATTTATAAACACAACAAACCATGAAATGAAGTTGCATATAAACTATTTTGTTGAGTGCAATAGAGTACTTAGACTTATACTTGAGTATCATAGCAATAATCAATACCTGCAATGTACACTACTCCTACGAGTAAACTGACTGTTGCAATTAATAGTACAGTTACTCACAAAGCATATCTAATGCTGAGCAGTTTTATCCACTCCAAATGAAAGATATAAACAATAAAACCAAAAGAAACAATAATGAATGCAATGAATGCAAAACAAATAGAAAGAGAGAAGCTTAGTGTTTCATAAAAGTCACTCTCACTCCAAAGCTAGCCCAGGCTCGTCCTTGATATAAGCTTTATCAAAAAAAGAAAGTTTTAAGTCCACACCAAGCTGATCAGCTGATCGCATTTCATCTACCACCAAGCCTGTATTTTTTTAACTAAGAATGTAATTTAGTTTTAATCAAAATCTAAATGTAAATATTATGAACAGCATCAACATCATTAAAATCACAGACACAGCATTTGGCACAACAGAAAACATTGTCAGAGAGGGCGAGTGAACATTGATTGCCCCTTTTCTGTTAAGTGTCCGACAATCCCTGCAGACAGTCAACAATGTATTGTCTGCTTTTCCCAAGAACAGACCATCTATTATGGGGCTCTGCTCGTGCTTTGCACACTAGCCTGTATGAGCCATGCCAGTCAGATCACAAAGAGGTCATAGATGCGTTGTCTCTGTCGTGCTGGCATGGTATGGCCTCAGTGACAGAGCAGACTACCCACATCAAAATAAATGGGATAACCTGCTTTTTTGACAGTTGAATTGGTCTAAATGAGGCCATAGAGTTCAACAGAGGGTGGAGTCTGACTGAGATCCAAGGTGAAGTAACTTTCTTTATTTCTTTTCGTCAAAAAAACAACTTGAATTTAGCCTTATACCATATTGAACAACCAAAAAAAGCTTTAAGTAGGTTTTTGCTAAGAACCAAACTGAAACTAAAAAAACTGAAAATAAGCTGTAAAAAACTGTTTGAAAAGAAAATGCTATGAGAAAATTGAGTTGATGCGAATTTTAGTCTCTTTTTTTTGCTTTAATTTAATTAATTTTGTATTTTTTTGCATAGTTTTTACATTTTCAGTTTCTAGTTTTAGACAATGAGACGTCAAGTTTATTTTATTGTCATCTTGCAACACAACATTGCACAATAAACTGAAAGTTGTTGCACTTTCATACCCTGTTATATATTCTGTTTTATCTAGAAATAAATCTTTTTGTGTGTTCAGCTGATGTCAGGTTTCCGATATCCTAATGTCAGTGACTTTATGCTGGCCGATTCTCTTGTTTTTGTTCTTCCTTAAAGTTGATTCTTATTCCTAAAGTCAATCTGGGCCTCTCAGATGGGAGAAGAGAGAGTCAGAACTTAACCATCAATCATCAACATTTGTTGCAGGAAGAAAGTAACACCTTCTCATCAGTGTCGTCAACATCTGCCAGAGAAAATAACTTCTGTCCACCATGACTTTCCATAAGTGATGTGTGAAGTGATCTATGGCGGCGGAGTGAGCTGGGAATTCTCTGCCCAAATCATTTACCCTAAGCCTGTGAGCGGTTCATGCTGGATTTTGGAAACATGTTGTCCAGTGTTCAGCCAATGCCTGGCAATGGTGGCAGGTTTTGTAGATTTTCTGTGAGTTTTTAGCGATATAGAGACAACAGATTCCTCGGTAACTGTCAAGTGTCGATTGCCTCTGTTTACACCTGAAAGTATGGAGCTGCAGTAACTGCAGTATCACAGTGAGGAGGAGAGAGCATTGTGTTGTAGTGTTATAATGCTAGTTTAGACAATGTCACATCTTAGTGGCCATCAAAGTAGCATCAGGTCCCAAATTGAAGTTGTCACAGAAACTCTGGCTGTGGGCCTCAGACCACATCATACGTCTGGAGAACAGGGACACCTAACCTCATGTCAAGGGGCGTAACTCTGACAGACACATGGAGGTTGCACCCTAAAAAAGTCAACAGATTTCTACCTGTTTCAAGAGGACAGATGTAGAATTGGCTTCCAATCAGTAAACACATTCTGTTGTCTTTCAGTGTCTTTGATATCACAAGATGAGCCACCCCTTGAGGCTGCAGTATGTGCACATGTGCCATTGTCAGGAAGGCTGCTTTATGTCTTCCCTCTACTTTGTCTCATTCCTCCTCTATTACACTCAGTAGAGTATAGTTCCATCTCCTGAAATTATGACTGGCTGTTTTTCTTATTCTGTGCTCACCTAGAGAACTCAGGACTAGCAAAAGGTATACTAGTAATAATTGTTTGACTTCTGCTGATGACTGAGTTTGAGCAAAGCTGCATTTTACCATGGAATATATCTAAAATTCAATTTTAAAAGCAGAGTCAAATATCATCAAGTTTGTTTTGTTTTGTTTTGTTTTAAGCTGGGAAAAATAGGTTAGCAAGTTATAAAAGGGTAATTGGCTGGCTCACTTACAAAGAATTTCTCGAATTCCCCCTATTACCAAAATATGGACAGACAGGTAAAATGTTCCCTTGGCTCCATCCATACAGTAAAGTATTATTTAAATCTATTACAATTAGCAGATATGACAGTTGCCTGATAACTGTAGAGCTGACAATAAAGCCCTGGGTAAATGAACTGAATAATATTTAAAGCAATATTTTATTCAATTTTGTTTTGGGATTCATCTTTATGAATGTTAAAATCACCAGTTATAGAAACTTTGTCAAAATTCAGCAAAACAACAGAATCAGAAAATTTGGACAGGAAATCTGCATTTATATAAGTGGGGCTGTAAACAACTACACATAAACTTGGCTCTGAGCAGAAATTCTTGACACAAGATACTCAAAAGAAAACATTTTTGAAGTAACTTTACAACATCCCAAAAACTATTTAAAAATTACAGCATTTCCTTTACCACTGTTTATTAAGACACTTGTGAGAGAGAATATAAAGAGGATAGAGCAAGAGTAAGTCAATACTGGATGTAGCCATGACATGAATTAAAATCGCAATTCTGTTGGGTGTAAGTGACAGTCAAATAGGATTATTATTGCAAGGGTGAAACTGTGCATACCAAGTAACATCACTTATGTTCCTGTGGTGGAAACTTGGCCTTGATGGTGCCATCCTGTATGGCAGCCTAGCCAGTAGTAGCTCTGTCTGTGTTTTTTCTGGAGTTTGCTTGGAGTTTTGCATGTGGTGCTTCCATGACTGTGCAATCCATGGGTTGCTGCAATGATTCCCAGGGTTGACCTGGTCGGCTCCTCTTTTTAGTGGCACTTTTCAGGAACCTCGTCTTGTTTTTTTTTTTTTTTTATGAATGTTTCTGTCCTCTTAACCTGTAGCTCCTGTGTTTTTACTTGCTGTTTTCATTGTTGCTGTATGTACTGAGCTACTGGCAGCATTAGAACCTACCTCCCTTTCTCCCTACCTACTTACAAACTTACCTACATACCTACCCACACAACCTCTGCTTTGCAAGATTATGTGCTATTCAAGATGACACCCACCCTCTGAACTTGTGGGTAAGAAGGGGATATGGAATTGTCAGTAGTATCAAGAAAAGGTATCAAGTTTGACCAAAATATATTAAATACTTACAAGAAGAATTTCATTTTCATCACTATAGAGTTTGCAAAAGTTTAATGTGAAACAGCATTTAATTATTATTAAACAGCCCAAAGTGAAATGAGTGGATTAGTGGAAGTAAACATGGTAGATAGAGTTGGGTGTCATCCACATAGCTGCGAACTTGAATACCCAATTTCCTCAAATGACCAAGAGGTATAAGTTGAATAATAAATAAGAGAGAGCCTTAAACCAAACCCTTTGGACAAACTAAGTGCTGTCAGAGAGATTTGATGTAACTATACAAGTAGTGCCAGTTAAAAGACAAGTATAGATAGGAGCCCAAAGTAAACTTCCATCAAAGGGTCATTTGGAATTTTTATCAAAATTGCCTCAGTATTATAAAATGAAGAAAACCAGACTGAAAATGGTCATAAAGATTACTGTAAATCAAGTTATGCTGCATCTGATCTGAAACTGTTCTTTTCAATATTTTTGTAAGAGAAAGTAAGTTTGGAATGGTGCAAAAAATTACTTTAATTTTTGGTATCAGAACTGAGTTTTTGAGTGCAAGCATTATTGCAGCTGATTTAAGGGATGTGGAAACAAGACCAGTAGTATGGGTAGAGTGCATGATGTCAATTCTCTAAGAGTCCAGGGATGATAGACAGGTTTTAACTGACAGAGAAGGAAGGGGTTCAAGTCGACAGTTGGATTATTTGGATTAATGAATGGTGCCAGATATTTCAGCAACTGTTGGGATTTAACGACTAGATAATGAAACAAAGGAGGGAAACATGTTAAGGCAAAGTGAAGTATGTACAGTATTGCTTGGAGAGGTCAATTGCTAGTGCATGTGGTCAATCTTGGAATCAAAAAAGGGTCATGAAAGTGTTACATTGATCAGCTGAAAATAGGTCAGAAGCAAGAGTGTCTGGTGGGTGTAAAAAAAATTGTTTACTGTCAAAAACTAGGTTCTAGTGTTCCCTTCAACTGACCTAGTTAAATTTGCATAGAAGAAAGATTTGGCCCTAAAGTGCAGTATGGGCTGTCATAAGCGACAAGTCGAGTTTTTGCATAACGACATTCAAGACGACAGCTTTTAGCTTTAAACTGGCAGATTTCAGCTGTAAGCCGGGGGGGTGTAGAGGGAATGCAATGAGGTTTTAAACAAGAAAGATGTAGTGAAATACAGAATCATCAAGGGTGGATAAATTAGCCTTACTTGGGAGATTATCAATACCATTGAAAAAGACAAGTTAAATAAACTCTTTTTTGTTATCGAATGAGATGGCACGTCCTGGATTTGCTTTGTGAAATATTTCACCGTAGATACTAACTTAATGTCCAGAATGAACGGATTAAATGCTGTAAAAATTACACCAGAGCAGCAAATAAGGTCCAGTCTGTGACCTTTGGAGTGCAAAGAAAATCAATATATTTCTGTAGTCCAAAACTGTCCAGGCATGATGCAAAGTCCTTTGTAAGACAAAAACTGACATTTTTCCATGTGTATATTAAAATCTCCTAGTCGTATTTTATTGCATGTCGTTTTAGGTTCACAGATCATTAGAAGATAAGAAAAATAGAGGATTAGTTTTAGAAATTGCTATTGGGCTTAGATTGTCATTATTAAGTGGCTAATATAATAAGCAATTGCTCATTAGTTTGTAGGACAATAAGCTAAATTGAGACATGCCCAGGTGCAGAAGACACTCCACTTTACACTGTTTTGACAACAGACAACCCCCCCTGCTGGAGGCATTGGATGTGGAGGTGTAAGCAAATAGGAATAGGTTGATTGAGCTGTGAAGAGTAATTTAACTGCTGCCATATTTCGGTAAATTACAAGATATCAATCTAGTGATTGCTCAGTAGAACCTAAATTAAAGGTTGCTTGTTGGTAGTGAGCATGAGATGGTTTTAGTAAGGTATGACACTAGCTTGCCTGTCTAGGTTAGCTAGCACACTGCAGTCAACAGTGCCAACAGGACCTTCTTGAGGGATAACAAATGGAAAACCAGAAGCATTGTGTTAGTTTAGTGTCATCGAAGTTGAAGCTCTGAAGGACCACAAAACAAAAACAAAAATAACAAAAACATGCCACTGAACCATGTCGTACTGACAATATCCGTGGGGGATGTTTTTTTTTTTTTTTTTTTTTAAATGGAAATGACTTACAGGTAAAGATGTAGCACTGGCGGGGTTGGAGATGGGGAATCTTAAATGATAATGGTTGGCAGCCATATATTGAAATAACAGCATTACTAGTTGGGGTATGAAAGACAGAGTAATTCAAGCAAACATAATCCAAACAAGAAGCTTGTTTATTCACATTACATGGCTGTCTTGTACCAAATGCTAGCTCCAGAGGAAAACAACAGCAGCAGATGGAAACAAATAATTTAGCAGCCAGGTATGAAACAGTTAAGAGAGTAGTCTAAAGCACACAGGATTATTATTAAAAAACAGGCAAACAAGTTTATAAAGGTGGCTCTAAAAATAAATTAGTTAGCTTGAAGGAGTAGGGACAAGTGGAGAAAAAGTACAAGAGGCCTAATACCAATACTATGAGGCCTAATACCCTGATGTGTGTGAATAAATATATCTCCTTATTCTTTTAATCTACAAACTTTCTAACAATTGTTGCTAGTAATGATTAACTACATGTGTGACAGGACAAATTGTGCTCTACTAAAACATGACAGGAGATTCATTACGTATTATAAAAAATAAGTGCTTGAGCCATGCTCTGTTATAAAATCTGTTGAATTTGGTTAACTACCCTCGGTAATGCATGCAAATGCCTAACTATAATTGATGACAACTCTGTTGCCCCCCCAATAATAGATTGTTTTTGCCTGTTTTGAAGGATGAATACGTGTGTATGGATTATCTAATGTAACATTTTTCTTGTCTAAGAAGTGTATTGTGATTATGTGCGACCCCTAATGAGTTGTACAGTAAGCATGATGGACTTTGGCACTGTAGACTTTGGTTTTCTTGTTTAATCCTGAAATAGTTAACTCCTTCTGTTTCATGTAACCATGAATTTTTTCAATATTTAACCATGACCACATTTTTTTTCTCTTTAAAACATTGTTTGTGTGTCTTTACCATTGTTACTACAGCTCCTGTAGGTAACTAAGAGAACTAGGTAAGAAGGCATTTAGTTGTGGATTAATTTTTTTTTTAAATATGAAACGCTAAAATATGTACTTATATCACCACTTGTGACATAATCAAGTTCAAAGTTTATATAGTGAAGTTTACAATTTATATGTCAAATTTACACTACAACAGATTTGTAAACAGTTCACAACATAAATTCACATATGTTGTGAACTCGGAAGATGGAAATATGTAAAAACTATAAACCATACAATACATTTCACACTGATAACATTATGGATATAAATCCATAAATCTACAGATTGCCATCTTTGTGGGGTTTTCTTTTCTTAAGGTCAATAATATTACAAATGCCTGATAGCAGAAAAATGAGGAAGAAAAAAGTTTACCTGCTGCTTCATTCTGTCACTGTGCGCAAAGCCGAGGGAGGAGGGGAGGGGACGAGGGTATGCACTACATCTGACGTCAGATTCTTGCTACAAAGATAAGCCGTGAGGTTTAATATGAAGAACAATGTTTGTCTTTTTGAGAACAGTGATCGAGCTCCGGCGAAACTGCGTCTGTGCGCACACGGCTGAGCACCTGAGGGATAACTCAGCAGTCGAGGCCGCTTTGCAAGATACAGCCGATACACCACCCTCATTTTCTGCACACAGTCTGGAGCAGTCTGTCAATGAGGCAGGGCAGAAACTATGAAGGGAGCGACTGAGACCGGTTGCGCGTAATGAAGGGCAGTCTGAAATAATTAGTCTGCGGTCGTAGAAACGCAGAAAAAGGAAAATGGGAATGGCTAGTGAGGATCTGCTCGTGACACTCCAGATACTACCTGGTTTCTTTTCAAACTGTCTTTTCCTCGCCCTCTACGACTCCGTGGTTCTCGTGAAGCGCGCTGTGTCGCTGCTCAGCTGTTCCAGGTCCACCGGCTCCGGAGAGTGGCGTCGCATGCTGACCTCAGCGGGGCTGCGCTCCATCTGGAATAGCTTTCTTCTAGACGCCTATAAGCAAGTAAGATGCACCGATTTAAGCTGAACTTTGAAGTTGTCACCTGTCTACAAAACACTTCAAAAGTTTTTAATCTGCACATCTAGTCTCCCACCTGTCGAGGCTGCAGAACAATTTAAGGGTCACACTTATAGCAAAGTCCGTTCGTGCTGTCTTGTAACTGTTCTAACATACATAAATAACATGTTTCCGCCTTAAACGTGTGGGTGGATGCTCTTCTGTGACTGAATTAAGGTGATCTGATGATCGGTCCATTGTTTTTCTCCTTTAAATACTCTCTGTTGTCACACTACTAAATAAAATTTACCGCTTATAAATAATATTCTGGTAAGCACCTGAACTGCAGGTTTTGTCATTTTCTCTATAGACAAAACAGGTGGATAGCAGCAGTCGTCCTTTACGATACATGTTGAAATTTAGCATTTGGTGTAATATTATTCGATCTTGTCAGAGTTCACGACACGGCTGCGGCTATGAAGTTGAACCCATTGACATTGTTTTGGCACGCAAAAGTTACCGATCTGTTCCCTCCGTTTATTACTCTACTCGCTTCGATTTCAGTTAGATATATATTTTCTACCACATGACGCCTTGGGAACTCAAGGAGTCTAAATGGTAAATGTTTGGTTGCACTTGTATTTTACCGTCACTCCTCTGTTCAGTTTGTTGTGGTTGGCAACTAGAGTGGGAAATAATCTCTCAGCAACCTGTCAGCAGCTCTAAAGTCTACAGTATAATATGTTGTATCCTGCTGACAGGTTGGAAGTCATGAATTCATCTTAATTCGATAGTTAAGATTTATGGGAGTCGCTCTGGTACAAAATGTGAGTTCTAAAACAGATGTACTGGTATTCATATTTCAAATGTATATTTGTTTAATCTGTAACTTAACTTTTTACACAAAAAAGTGGGGCTAAAACTGGGGGGAGCATTCAGCTCTGAATAATTGTTATTCAAAATATTTCTAAAGCTCCTTAATGCTAATGGTTCACCCACTCATGCTTTTTTTCTGATCAAACTTCCAGGGGTGTGCATAGCCTGCTTGATTGACATCTGTTGCAGCTGTCTGTTAGTTTTATTGCAGTTGTTTGGGAGGAAATACTACAATTCTTCTAGGATTCTAATTAGTTCATGAAGTTTGGCTTTGCCATCTAAATTCAAGCCTGTGCTGCATACACATAATGCCAGCAGAATAAGGAAAACAATAAAAAAAAACTGCTGTTATTTTGAAGTAGGGTTCACACTCATGCCAAGACTGGCTAGCTCACTGCTGACCTTGTTGTACTCAAGTAAACACTCTATAATTGGGTGTTTGTTGGTTTTTTTCCCACTAAGATAAGAGATAGGCCAACAGAATATCTGTGTCAGAAACACCTGTGTGGATGTCAAGCTTAGTGATAATCAAAAGCAAAGAAAGCCCTCAGAACTTGACAGTGTCTCCCTCCCTCTCTCTCTCTCTCTCTCTCTCTCTCTCTCTCTCTCTCTGTCTTTCCCTGTATCCTTCTTATATCCGTATGAAGTGAAGTGAAGTGAAGTGATGCACCTCTACTTTGCTGTTCTTGTAACTGTACAAGTACAGTGGGGTGGTCTACTGGGAAAAAAGGTCTATATACTGGAAATATTGATGTGAGGAAGGCTAAAAAGAAAAGTACACAAAAAAGTACCACAAACTGTGAAACCTTAATGTCAGGCCCAATATGTTAAAATCTTTTGCAAGAAATAAATTCCTGTGACAGATTATGGCAGTGCCCACTTTGCACGTCCTTGCAATGTGTGAGTAAACATAGATCCTTATTTTTACCCCCTTAGGTGAAACTTGGCTGCGAGGCACCCAACTCAAAACTGGTGAAGGTTCCTGATGGCCCACAATGGAGTGGCAATATCAGTAATATGACCAATGTGCCACCTGATGCCAGAATTCGAAATGAAGATGAGTGCCACCTGCTGGATTTTGAATCATCAAATCGCCCTCTGGTGGTCAACTTTGGCTCGGCCACCTGACCCCCCTTCATCAGCCACCTGCCAGCTTTCCGGCAGTTGGTAGAGGACTTCAGTGATGTAGCTGATTTCCTGTTAGTGTACATTGATGAGGCTCACCCATCTGACGGCTGGGTGGCCCCTCCTATGGGCTCTTGCTCCTTTAATGTCCGTAAACATCAGAACCTGGAGGAGAGGCTAGGAGCGGCACGCAAACTCATTGAGCACTTTTCCCTGCCACCACAGTGTCAGCTGGTAGCTGACTGCATGGACAACAATGCTAATGTGGCTTATGGTGTGTCCAATGAACGTGTGTGTATAGTACAGCATAGAAAGATTGCCTACCTGGGTGGTAAGGGCCCTTTTTTTTACAATTTAAAAGATGTGCGGCAGTGGCTGGAACAGAGCTATGGTAAACGATAGAAGTGACGAAAGACGAGCACAACTAAGGACATGTCCCATATGTTGGAAGGGATATCATTTTGTAGCTAACACGCATAAAATGCTAAACCAAAAGCTCTGTTATGGTCATTGTGGTGGAAAATATATTTACTCAAGTTCTTTCTTAAGTGCAAATTTGAAGCACTTTACTTGAGTATTTCTCTTTTTATAATCCTACTCCACTATAATTTTAAGGGAAATATTGTACTTTTTACTCATGACATCGATTTGATACCTTTAGTTAAAGGTTTCTTTGCAGACTCGGATAACAACAAAATATAATCAAAAGAAAAAGCATTTTGTATTATTATTGACAGAGAAAAAAACTTTGATAATAAATAGTGAGTGATAAGCTTTAACTTCACAGACAAAAGAATGATAGTGATGAACACATGAATGCATCATTAATTATTTCTAAAATAGGACATTCTGCATAATGAGTACTTTTTTAGCTTCACTATATGTTTCTGATCACTTTTGTATTTTTAGTGAGGTAAATGTTGAAGACAGGGCTTTTTCTTGTGGTAGAACATTTCTGCACTGTTGCTAAGTGTTCTTAGTTAAAGAGCTAAGTACAACGTCCACCACTGGTGATATTGTGCCAAATGGCTGTAATGAATTAAGTCCCAAAAATAGCAGTGACTTATCCATTCAAATTCAGATGAAAATATGAAATGACCCACACTGGTTATCCACAATAATGGGCAGCAAGTGGATTTCAGACAACATTAAAGTTAAAAGTGTATGTGTATAAGATTTATTAATGCCTTATGTGCTGTGGAAATCATGTTTTTTGGAGTTCCATTAAAATTTTTAAAAATAGCTAAAACAGGAAATAAATTACAAGGTCCTATTTTCAAATGTTTTATAATGTGGTACTATGCAGTTTGTCAAGAACTTATTTTTTTAGTATGCTCCACATCAACCCTCCTTTCCCTTTGGTTAAATGCCCATTCATTTAGTCCATATTGATCATTCTCCATCTGACAGCTCTATATGCGCAACCCCACCCCCAACCCCCACCCCCAGTGCCTGTATGAATATTTCCCCCCTTGAAGGTTGTCATGTCTGTTTTGTTGAATCAAAATAGATTTAATGTCACTTTCTGACACTGATCAACATTGGAAAACACATGTTAAAGTGAAAACAGATCTTTTCAACATGATCTTTGTTGTAAGTATTCAAGTCCTCCAGGCAACTTTGGGAGCCAGTTACAGCCTTCAGTGTGTGGATAAATCTTGGCAAGTTAGACTGAGTTATGCCTTTCACATCTGGAAATTTCTCTTAATAAAACTGCTCAAGCTCTGTCAGGTTGCAAGGAGATTATGAGCAAATAGTCCTTTTCAGTCCAGTCACAATTTCCTGACTGGTGTGAGATATATTCTTTGCCTCAGTCACTAAAGGATCTAAATGCTTTTGTTTTTAAGCTGTTCCTGTGTAGCTTCAGCTACATGTTCAGACTTATTTCACCCTGTTGGAAAACAAATCTTCTCCCAAGTGGCAGTTTTTTTGCAGACTGTATGAGGTTCTCCTACAGCTTGTATTTGTATTTTGTGGCATTTGTTTTCCTCTCTACCCCTAACCCTGTAGAGGAAATCCCACAGCATTATGCTGCCACCACTGTGCTTCACTGTGGTTTACACTGGGTCACACCAGACATAGTGCAAAGTTCTACACGTCATCATAAAAATGCCATGTTTAGTCTGATGGACAAAAAGCTCAGTTTTGATCATCAGACCACTGAGCTTTCCTCCAGCTGACTAAAGTCTCTCACATACCTTCTGGCAATCTGTAGCCCAGATGTCATGTGAGGCTGTGTGCCGCTTTCCCATAAAGCTGCAAATGGTTAATCACAGAGGTAAAATTATCAACATTTACCTCTCTCACCAGCCTCCTTGCAGGCTTACGCGGTTAATGAGGACAGTCTGTTCTAGGCAGATTTCAGTCTGTGCCATACTCTTTCCATTTCCAGGGTTGGAATTATAGGCAAGCCAGAGGGACCTACAACTTCATAATAGACTTTAGAATGACCACATTCTGACTTGGGTCAGGTGCTGAAAAATTGTTGTCATTTCTAATGCTGCTGCTGCTGATAATATAAAGAAGGAAAGACACAATATCAAAAAGGGATTTGTTCTCAAATCTCAACAACCAGTTGAGTGTAACTGTAGCAATGTGGGTGGCTACAGGACTCCTGCTGATACCACATGAAGTTCAGGAGTCACTGATCATTTCTGCCAAGTAAACCAAAGTATAATGTACACCAGCAGGCAGTACAGACCTTCCTACACTGAAAACTTTTGTGAAGCAGGTTCAGAAAGGTTTAGAAAAAAGGTTTTTAGAACAGAATGGATTTAGCAAAAATCTTCCCTCAGCAGTATTTCAAGGTGGTAACAGTCACTTGCCCGCTCCGTGTAAAACTTGGGCCAAGGTGAATTTCTTTGGAGGCGATAGCATAATAAATTCTCTCTGTCTCTTTTTCCTCTCCCGAAGCTGTTTTTTTAAAAACAGTTTGTTTTATAACAGATACAAGTTTCCAACATTTTTTTAGTGAATTGGAGATTTTTTCTACCCTGAACCTTTCCAGCATCCTTCTTACATGACAGGTCAGTGTCAAAAAGCCACATTCAAATGTTTAATTGGAAATTTAAGACACAGAGAATATGTTGTATAAATTAATGTTTGCTTGCGTTGCAATGTATGACATTTATTGATAATTGCACTTAATGTCCAAAACAGTGAAAAGAGACTTTCAGGAGATCTTTTACTCTGCATCTAATAATTGAAGTCTCCCAGAAATCGCTTTAATATAATACTGAGTTGTATGCAGGATACTTTTCTTTCAAGCTAATTTAGTCCAGATGAGAGAAAAGAGGTGTTGATTAGAAGTCGATATTTCCATCTGAGTCACCTTTAGTAAAGTGCTTTGTAGACTCAGAGTTGCCTGGGTCTGCCTTTCAGGCTCCATACAGATTGACATTATTTGTAAGTAGAGGTTGATTTGGCCTCATGCAGCTTTATGTTTTCTCAATAAAACAAGTTTTCATGTCATCTTCCACTTTATTTACAGTTAATATTTTCCAAAAATATTGTTAAACATGGTCAAATATTGAATACAGTAAAGACAGTTCATTGTTATAAAGATGCAAAGAGATTATTATTTATCATTTCTATTGTTATTATTTTTTACTTTGTTGTGCATCATTGGCCCTGTTGAATACTTGTTATCTCGTGTCCTAAACTTTAGACCCGATTAAAACAAGCACATGCCAAACGTACTCAAACTTAGCATACATTTACAAATGTTTGCAAAGAGGTTAAAAGTGAAGTAAGGACATTTAGATTTGATCTAAAGGGAGTTTGACAGTCCAAAACGTTGAACAGTTGAAGTAGTAGCAGAATGTCCTGAAAATCAATATAAAGTTCGACACTATACTGTTCAAAGAATAAGTTGTTTTTGAGTAGCAAGCTATAACCAGGACCTGCTACTCTGAATATAACTTTGACCTAACCTGACTTTGTCTGTGCATTGAGTCAAGGTTAGTCAGAACTGAGCTGACCTGTGGAAAATCTCATCTCCTCCTCTTTTATGAATGAGGTTTAACATTGATGGTTTTCACTTTAAAGTGTGTTTTATGTCCTAAACCTAAACTTCAAATATAAACAGCTCAGCTTTGAATCTTGTTTTTTTGATGACATGAAACAAATATCCTTAAATATTTAAATACTCCCAATGTTTTAGGGTAAGGAACTTTTGAAACTCAGTATGTTTGTGTGGTTGAGACAGATACAGAATGTGTCAAAAGGATCTATCAGTGTTAATACTGAAGTGATAACATTTGAGCTCCATACAGAAAACAGATGATTTGTTCTGTCACAATGACAAAGGTGTGCAAATGAAAACCTTTGGCGAAAGAGTCAGTGACTCGGTCTCTGGTTGGATAGTGAACTTCACCTAATCAACATGTGACTGAACCATTACATCTGTTTTTTTATTCATAAATCTGCTAGGTTTGTCTCAGTAAACAATACATTGAAACTCTGTTTTCCATTTATCTACTGTGCTTTTTCATTATTGCGTAGTGCATTGTTTTATTTGTCTTATATTTTAAAGGATAGAAACGTGGAAAATAATGGAGAATTTTTGCTGCTGGAACTGTTTTAGATGTTGTCTTAATGTGTTAAAGGACCCTTGAATGTCAGAAAGTAAAGAGGAGGTTAACCAACAAAAAAAATCTAAAAAAAAATTGTCAATTTTTTTTCAAACAAGGCAGGATTTGTTTACATTTATTTTTTATTTTTGCTTTATGTGCATGCCAATTTACTCCCAGAATTTTTAATCTACAAAATATTTTTGTACAATTTAAAATTTTTTCAGCCGTTGTAAATTCTAATTTTTGCACCTTGAAAAAAGAACCATATTAGACTGAAAGCCATTTGAAGGCTCTTTATCTTGGATAATGTCTATAATATTTACATGTCAGAGTGCCCCATAAAAACACACAGTTAAATGCGTATGAACTCTTTTAATGGAGGAGTGCTGACATATTATTAACATGTAAATAATAAACAAATGATTGAAAAAAAAGTTTTTTGCTGTTCTTTTCTTTCAGAATACCAGCAGCCCTCTCTGTTCTTTAGTCAACTTCCTCTCTGACCCTGAGTCCTCCCTCTCCCTGTTGAGCTCTCTCCTTCCTCTCTCTCCTTCTCTGCCCTCCCCACCACTCTGTCGTTTTCCTACTTCGGAGAGGGGGTTAAAGTTAAGATTAACGCCACCAAAAATATCATAGACAAAGCTTGTAATTATGAAATACAAACAACATACACCACTGCATAAATTATAATCTTCACTCAAGCAAACCAATGCAGGGTACAAACTGTTTATATTGTTATAATGTGATGTTAGAAGTTGTGTTCTGTGTTACAGCCCATATTAAAATGGCAATTTAACAGCCGTCTACAATTAATGTAAAAAAAAAATAGTAAAAAAAAAAATAATCAAAGACCAGTTCTACCAGTACTTAAATCAATTAAACAGGCCTGTTGGCTAATATAAGATAATTTATAAAAATGCATTTTTCTTTCCCACTCTTGCTATAGATTATCTAATGTTTTCGTTTAGTGGAAACAGCTGGAAAACATTTGCTGGATGCAGGCTTGTCTTGCCAGCCTCTTTATGCTACATTAAACACTCACTGCTAAAGTCCTTCAGAAACACTTTTGTGATTGATGTAATGTGTCCATCCATTAAAGAATTTTTTTTGTTTGTTTGTTTGTTTGTTTTTTTTACTAATGTAACATTTTATACATTACTGATTTCATCAGAACATTTCTCAGTCATGGTAAAAAGGCCCCGTGACAGTTAATGTCACACTGCAAGCTTATGCACATACTGTGAAGTTTACATCAAGGCTTAAATAAAAGTCACATATGTGTGTTTATGTTTCAAAGAATTCATGTAAGTCTGTCCCATTGTGTAACATGATAGGAAAAAAACGCAATATCAGTCATGACACCGGGTAAGTAGGTGCAATGAGTGTAGTGTGGATGGTGTGTGTGCTCATGTCTGGGGTGGAAAAATCATAGTTATGTTATACTGCTAAGCTAGAGAGTGTTTATATACTTATATTAGCTATTGTCCATCAACAACAACATTATTATTAAATAATAAAGAAACATGAATAAGAATAAAATTAGTTATATAAACAATTTGTTTTACCTTGAAATATGGCCAGATATCCCTTCAGATTTCAAATATCCATCATGTTTTCAATTGCTAACAAACTGGAAGCTGTGAAATTATCATTGTTGAGAAGGTATAATTTGTCATATTTTCAACCTTAGGGGTTATACAAGAAATAAAAATTTGTTCTTCTTGCATTAGTTTTCTCCTCTCTAAATTATCTCTTGAATAATGTTAAATAGCACAGGGAATAAGGGGAAAAAACAAGGAAAACAAGGAGGCAGAGGGAGTGAAGAAAAAATGAGAGAATGTGAAGGAGAAATAACAGGAAGCTGTGAGAGGACATCCAGACCTAATATTAAGGTGATAAAAGAGGTGAAGAGACCATTATGGCTAATGCTCAAGAAGAGGTGAAGAGAGCAATATATCTAACGCTCAAGGAAAGATAAAGAGCAGAGGAAGATGAAACTAGAGAAAGAGTTGGCAGAGAAAAATAAAATATCCATACAGGCCCACAGCATTGCATCAGGATCTTAGCACACACAGAAAGTCCAACTCCTTTGATGTAACCTTTCTCTTTATTTCATGATGATCATATTTATGTATTTTTTAAATTGAGAAGATAAAATGGATTTGCCATTTTAATGGTTATCTTTCCAGGCTGCCATGTTTCGTCTGTACTGTGGCCAAGATCTTGGGACTGTTAAAGTGTTTTGTGGCTCATGTTGCAAAATGTGCAGTTTTTGGCAGAAGTTGCTTTGATTTGATGTTTTTAGAATTTAAGGGCTGAGTTCGTGATAAGACTGAAGGCTAAATTACTGCAGACCTTTGAACAGCTTTTATAAAATATATTCAAAAAGTTCTTGCTTTACGGAACTAAATAATATATTAATATATTAGAACCATATTTTGAGTTGGGTGGACGCAGAGGCTTTGATTCCCACATTCATAGGGCAGAGACTGTCCTTTTAGTGTGTTTTTTTTTTCTTGATAAACCTCAACCTCTTGCCAAAGGTAAAGGGGCTAACCAGATGGTTGCTTGGGTGGGAGGGGGTCTGCTATTATTTTTCATGCATGCCTCTTGGTCCTTGAGGCATCTTGGCCCTAAAGTGATGGCAGACTTCAGCTCTTCTTTGCCAATGATGTGCTTCAGCCTGTTCTTGCCAGAAATGTAGTCTCTTCTATTTTTGTCCAGGTCAGCTTGGATAGTGCCACTGATGAGGATCTAAATCAGAACTACTTTTTAATGGCTAAAGCTAATTTTAAAAAAAAAATCATGGAAATCTTAGTGACACGAAACACCTTTGAAATAAGCTTTCTATGAAAAATATCCTTTTTTTTTCAAGATTGTCCAGGCCAACAAAACCATTCAAGAAGGTTTGAAGGTCCAGGGTACACAGGGCATCTCACAGTCGTGATCAAACTGATTATTATGGTGGTTTTGACAATTATTTTATATAGTTTGGTCACTAGTGGCAATGAATGATCCAGGTGTCATCATACCAATATTTCAGATTCTCTAAAACTTAAAATCCAGCAGTCTACTTATATCAACAACAATGTACACACTGTGCCCGGAGAAGACTAATGATTTGAATGAGGAGTGTATACAACCATTAAATATCTCACACTGATGGCTTCCCTGGGCCTGTCAGTCATGTAAAATAACAGTCCAACAAACTGAAAGCTAATGGTCATACTTCCAACTGCAAAAGTATTGTCAATAATGTTCTGAATATTTTTTCACCCTTCGTAGTAAACATGGATATCTTTAAATGGTCATAGAGTTTTGGTATTTCTGTTTTTTTATTTTTTTGTTTTCTTTTTGGAAAAAAAACATGTGTGATCTGACTCTTCATCAGTCATAACAAAAACTGCACAATCCACAATCACTCAACACAGATGTTTTCTTTGGGTGACTGGAACTACAAAAACATATTTTGTCAAAACTCAGGATTTCTAAAGACATAAAAAGTTCAAGTGACATAGAGACTTCTGAAAGTTTGCTCTGGCTGACCCCTTGCTCATCCAGGCCAAACTTTTGTACATCCAGATTTACCAATTAAGACCAAGGAGAAAAAGCGTGGCAACAGGACTGAAGGTAGTAAAAGAATAAATTAATGAAAGGAGTGCGTTGGTGAAGTCGGCACACATGCTACTGCCTTTCAGATAAACCTCCCTCTCTCTCTCTCTCTCAGTATGGTTGTTACTGCTGTTTCCAAACCCTCATTTTGTTACCTTCTCTCATTTATTGTGCTTTAGTGGGAACAAATGTGAAAAAAAAGTTTACGGGGCACACTCTGGGAAATTACCCTTTAAGTGTTTACGAAAATTGCACCCTATGTATTCACATGTCCTCCTACACATAATGTCCAGCCAGACACTCAGTAAAGCTGGAAAGTGTGACAGAATACAACACTGGAAAGGAAGAGACTAATTAGCTACACAAGTTTAAGCACCAAAAACAAGAAAAGAGAGGCTGAAGTGTGCATGTGTGTGTGCGTGTGTGTGTGTGTGCGTATCTGTGTGGTTTTCAGAGAGCCTTCCAAAGTAAAAAGGACTAATGGTAAAAGGACTCTCTACAGAATCCTAAAAGGAGCCTCTTTTTATCGTGTGCTTATCTACGTATCTCCTTAGCTGTTTTGCCCTGAAATGTCTAACACACTGATGAAGTTTGATACATGCCAATTCCCTTGTTCTAATGGCCCTTGCTCTCCCACACTTTGATTAGAAATTTATTGTCATTGTACAAAATACAACGAAATTCAGTGCACTCACATGCACTGATTCTCAATCCTTGCATGCATTGGAAATAAATTCCCCTTTCTACCAGTAAGAAGTACTAATGTGTTTTTTTGTTCCAAGGGGGGGACCTTGGTAAATAAACGTTAGCCCATGTCAGGCTCATTTTACTGATAAAGCCCAAATGCACAAATTGCCTCAAGGAACATAGAACCTGTACTGCTTATGACACCCTATGTGGGGAGAACAATTTAGCAAATCAAAAGAGGGGCAAAAAAAGGGAATCTCTTCTAAGGATGTATAGCAGTAGGTTTTAAAAACCACCCAGAACATCACTGGTTCTTCACATTATCAGGTTGAGTTGCCTGTGCAGAGTCCAAAGGATGCTGAAAGACAAAAACCATCTAAGCCACAGCCTAGTTACCCTGCTGCCGTTTGGCATAAGATACAGAAGTATTCCTTGCTGTGCCAGACTACAGAGGAGCTTCTTCCCTCAGTCTATTTGAATATTTAACTCATCCTCCACACTCCAATAAAAAATACTTGATATTTCTTGGTTTTAATTTATCAATCCATCAATACATGTTGTTTTCTGCCTATCTTCGAGAATACAGACTTTATCTCATGTAATCATGTTGTGAAATGATAAAACTAATGAATGTTGCATCATGTAAACAGAAAAGTCAAATATTTTAAACTAACAATCATGATGACAAAATAAGGCTTAAAGATAGAATGTATACACATATGAATAATTTGGAATGGGAGGACATTGAGCAAGTTCCAGATTTTGGCAACCCGACAGGATCTGGGCAGCACAACCTCCTCTCTAACACTGAGATCTGGAAAGAAGCCAGACTACACAAAACACAAGAGAGGCAAGGCTACAGCACATTTTTCACACAGAAAGAAGAAAGGAAACAAACACACGGAGGGGATAAAGCTATAAGAAGAGAAGCTAGATGTTCTCAAAAACAGAGATCAATATTCAAAACATCTGGGCTTCCAACAGCAAAGTCCCAAGAC
Organism: Acanthurus tractus; assembly: GCA_029783725.1. Lineage (NCBI taxonomy): Eukaryota > Metazoa > Chordata > Actinopteri > Acanthuriformes > Acanthuridae > Acanthurus > Acanthurus tractus. The sequence goes on from JAQNCA010000007.1 coordinate 21,884,493, forward strand.
GGCTGATGGTCCACAACAGAGAAGCGTGAGTGAAAAGAGAGGACACAAACATACTGGAGGGGAGACAGGGAGAAGAGGGAAAGAAAAAAAGCAAGGGATATGCACACAGTTGGACTCTAATGTGATTGTGAGATTACAAAAAACAGGAGGTCAGACAGATGCAAGAGTTTTTATAGAGTTTACAGTATTCTCACTGGAGAGAAAATCATGGATCCAAGTACTATTAGTCAACAGATTTGAAATTAAATAATGGTAATAGGTCAAAGAATAAACAACAAACCAAGAGTTAAAGATGAAAATTTAGATTCATGTTTATATTCAAAGGCCTAAACAGAGTAAAAATGTCTCTTAATAGGAAGATTTTTTTTTCCAGGAGGAGAAAGCATATTAGGAAAAGGTCCTGCATTCAACTAACATCTTTAAAACTCTGAGGACAGACAGAAGCTCTGTATTATGTTGGTAGTGAGTGCAGTGACTGATAAGGTTTAAGGAAATTGGAAGTGTGAAGGGCTTGCCCGCTTAAAAGTCATCTGAAGCTCCTGATCTTGGGTTTTAAACTAACATTGTATGTTTTCAATAATGAGAGGCTAAAATTAGTGTAAAATTGTTTATGCAGACTAGACAACCAGCATTGTCATAGTCAAGACCATGCTAACTGAGACCTAGACTTGACTTGGACCTGAGTGTGATGAGACTGAGACTGGGCCAATTTTTTTAGGATCTGAGACCAAGTGAAGAATAAGACCAAAGAAGGGTGAGATTGAGTCAAGACCAAGACTACACAATCATATATTTATGTGATCATGACCAATTAGAGGATGTAAATTCAGGAGCCACACTCACACAGATTTTGCTCAGGTCAGCAAGGCTTACTTCAGGTGCTCAGGAACCAGTGAAACCTGATGAGAAGTGGGCTACTGGTACAAAAACAAGACATCCATGAACAAGGAATAAGAATAAGGAACTGCTGAAAAGCTACCACACCAGAAACCCCAGTGAGAAGGGTTACATGCAGAGGATGTGGCACCTACGGAAACTTTGAAACCCAACAGCTGGACTAACATTAAAACAACTTGTACAACTCAGTACTCCAACATGCACAAATGGCAACCAAGCTATGTTGTCTGTTCAAGCTATCGACACCTATCTGCTGTTGGTCATCAGGTACCCCACAAGCATATTAAGCTGGCCAAGGGTGAAAAAGATGGCCCCAAGTAATGAACTGCTGAGTGAATACCTGAGGCAGCAGAAACCCAAGGAGGAAGAGAGGCAGGAATCATCATGGCAGGACAAACTCCTGCACGTTATGCACCACTGGCAGATACAAGAAGTGGCCGATATCCAAAATTTCCTACCAGTGGCTGGAAAAAGACAACACAGAGGTACGAATCACTGCAGCACAGGAACAGGTTCTGAGTACAAGATCAATAGCAGCCAGGGTCTGCCATAGCAGGCAGGAGTCCAGGTGCAGGCAGTGTAAAAACACCCCTGAGACATGCCAGAACAAAGAACAAAGAAAGGAAGATCCGCACACCAAAGCGCAACATTAATAAGTAAGTGATGTTTTGAGCACCAGGCTTTTTTCTCAGACTGCTTTTGTCCTGCTGTATCATGTTTGTTTGTGTGTGTGTGTGTGTTCGTGTGTGCATGTGTGTTAGTGTACAGGATGAGGGTGTGTTATTGTGGAATATTCCTTTGAAGGTCTGCGTAGTTAGGCATACAGTTCAGCCAATCGAATTTAGTTATGTGAGTGTCTGCCCAGCAACGGTGACAAGTTTCTATAGTGATTAGTCACACCTGCAGTTCAGTGAAGAGACACACCCAGGGTGGCGTTTTTGTCACTGACCAAGAGTGTGCATCTGTTTGATTCCGCTCTTATATGTCTGTGACTAGCACAAGTTTTCCTACTATACAATCATAAATTGTGTATGTGGAGGGGAATATGTGTTGATGAGTGCAAATGTAAGAGAATTTTCAGACAAGATTTTAATACACACAAATCTGTTTTTTGTGATTTTCTTGAGAACAACTTGGCAAGGTGCTACCAAAAGAGAGCCACACACTCGTGATGTGTTTTTCTGCAGGTGCTCCCAACAATCTGTGCTGTAGTTCCGCTAGAGGACATAGTAAGAAAAATAAGTTTGACAAATTATACTTAGTGTTGCCTATGTGCTTTGCACATTAGGTCCACTGAATGAAGAGCCATATGTGCTTTTTTTATATAGACATATCCAGCATCTGGTTTGTGTATGCTGCCATCTTGACAGTGACATAACCATGGTCGCAGGTCTAAAGTGAATTAGTGTTTGCACACAGTGACAGCAACATGGGTAGTTAGATAGACAACATGTGAGACAGTGGCCTCCAGTTACTGACAAAGCGATCTTAAATGGATGGCAATCTTTATCAAAACTATTTTCGACATCAGACATCTGTTGAGGCAATAGATGAGATTTGGATGGAAGAAAGGAACTAGAGGAATATCTGTCCACTCGAATACAGGCCACATCTCAGGTGAAGTCACAATACTGTGTAACATGTAGACTAAGGTTAACAACTAATTTACTGACTAACTAATGATAGTACTAACAAATACTGGCTGTAATTATTGGAACAAAGTCCATTCTTTTAATATTCTTGATACACCTTTGGGGAATATCTCAGTTCTCTGAATGCCCAAGGAGTCTACATTCAGCATGTTGTCTCAGAAATGGGACAGGAAGTCAGAGGCGCATCGTGGCCTATGATGCGCAGCCCCATGGCCCCTACACTCTCTCAGTTGCTGTAAAGGTGACAGCGGCTCTGACCATCTTCACCACCGGGTCTTGCCTGCACACTGTGGCCACGGTGGCGGGGATCAATCAGCCCGTTGTCAGTTCCCGCACATGTGCAGTTGCATGCACCAAATACCCAAGCCATCACTTATGTGAGCCGTTAGGGAGTACACTCCATTAATATCCAGGTGATCTGAGACTCAAATTGCCCGGTGACACATGTGTAAGCTAATTCCCCTGGGTCTGCTCATGACTCATTCATCCTGGCGAATTCTGTCATCCCTACAGTCTTTCAGGGGGACACCCCTCTGAATGGGTGGCTGCTAGGTGACATTGGATATTAACTTAAAACGTGGTTGATAACACCATACATCACACCAACAACAAGAAGGCAGCGTGTTTTAACCATGTTTTCAGCAGTGCCAGGTCAATCATCGAACATACTTTCGGAGTGCTCAAAATGCGTTTCAGATGTCTGGACCGTACAGGTGGTTCATTATCATACAGCCCTCATAGTGTCAGTGCATTCTTTGTCGCATGTTGCGTACTACACAACATAGCCTTACGCTGTGGATGCCACTTTGACCTCACGAAGGAGACATTACAGGACTTAAGATGGAGAGAGGCTGAACTGCATGTGCCATATCAGCAGGGAGAACCGTTTTCTACATTCGGCAACGGTTCTCAGAATATCTGGGCAAACTTGATTGACAATATTAGCAACTTCCTCCCAGGCTGTTTTTGCATCTTCAGCCCGCATAGGTCTGTTCGCGTTACCATATATTCTGGTACTGCGAGCTTGGACCTCCTGGACCAGCACATCAGTTTCCTCCTGGAAGAGGTTTGGCCGCCTGGAGCCGCTGCTGCTGCTGTCTTCCTCTATGGTGGTGTCAAGGTGAAATTGGCAGTGCCCCTCGCCTGCAGCACATTTAAAGGCAAGGAGATGCATTCATTTGATTGGTGAAGATTATATTCAACTGTGTTGAACCCACCTATGCCTTCTCTCCTCCCTCTTTGCCGCTCGTGCCTGTGGGAGGGACAAAGGCGTGGGTGTGCTGGACTGCGCCGTGCACGAAAATTGCAAAATGTGTTGGCCACACCCCGTTGGTGCGGCTCAGGCGAGGCGCAGGGCCCTTACTGTAGAGAGATGACACAGCAATAAATCCGAAATCCGCAAAGTAGTCAGCTTTATTTTTTACAATTATTATATATGTTTTAAGGCTGTAAAACCCCTCACCACAC
>JAQNCA010000007.1:21890116-21913350 GCA_029783725.1 Acanthurus tractus
GACCAGGTGCAGGTGAGCAGGAACACAGGTGGAGTGAATCTGGCCTGATTGCACTGCTGGAGTGGAGGCAGACTGAAACTGTGACAAGCATGGAACTCCAAATGCTGTTTTTTTTATTATTATTATTATTTTCATCAAGTTGATTACAACTGTACATTCACCATGTTCACAGACACAGCTCATACATGAATGTCAAGCAAGAAATCCATGAAATTGGTATTTCTGAATGTCTTTTTTCAGTTCCTGTCTGCAGAGAACATTCCACTTTGGGCAGGTGCAGTGTAAAAATCTGCAGGACATGTACATCTGCCAAAAATGACAGTTTTCCAACATCCTTTATCCTATTTTTCTAAAGGAATTTATCCTCTAAAGTCTAAGGTGAAATAATTATCAGTGTTTGTGTAGACTGGTTCAAATGGATCTTGCATGTAAATAATCCTCATTGCTTAATGTACAGGCTTTTGCTGGATTAGTGCACAGAGGCCAGATTAATAACAGGTCAAGAACAAACAAAAAAAGTTAAAATAAAGAGAGGCTGTTTGGATCAAAACCTTTTATTTTGATTCAGGAGACTGAGCATACACATGCCTTTCAGTAGGGTAATGGACAGCAATCACTTTGTTTCATTTTATTGTATCCTCTGTATCATTTCATATTTGGTAGTAGGCAGCACAACACATTGTAGAGGTGTTTTCAATTCTGTGGACAGGACATTTTCAGGTAGTTGAACAGATACTATTTAAAAAGACTGCAATGACTTCCTGGCCTTGTTCACTTCCTACACTCCACAAACCATACTGATGTTCTCAGTACTCAGTGGCCCTAAGAAAGTCTCTTGGTGTAAAGGAGATGTTGTGCAGCACCTCACGGGCAGTAATAACTGTAGGGATAGAGGTGTGGTTGACCTACAGAGCCCTGAAAATAGCTCAATCTTTAATCTGTCTTTGTCATGCCAAAAGCCTGCTCTTTTGTGGAAGGACTAATCACGATGCACCTTCCCTTGCAGTGCTTCTCTGTATCAGGTGATCATCTCTACATGTGTTTTAATACAGGGGTAGCTGCTTTTCTTTGCTTTTCTTGTAGACAAGGTGAAGACAAGCATTAAAATAAATATTATCTGATGAATATTGATGTTTTCGAAAGGCACTTTACTCTCACCTGACCAAGGATACAGTCTCTCTGTAGACTCTGCTGTTCTTCAAGACTTGTGTCACAGACAGAGCTGGAAAATGAAACGGTACTATGGGCCATGTGCCAACCAGTATTCTGTAATCAATATTCACACCTCATGTGACCAGCAGTGTGTGTACTTTAATGGCAAAATCCTCATCAAATCCCCCATGGAATGTAGCCCCAACCTGTTGTCAGCCAAGAAGTCTTTCTGAGCGTTAAGTACAAAGTGAGGCTGGCACATTGAAGTTGAGGGGGTGCAAAAATTGGGTAAAACCTACTATCAGTCCACAAAACTGAGGAGACTGTTACTTCCTTGTTTTTCATGGGATAATATTTGTTTTAGCTAGACAACTTGCAGCTATAATTGTGCTATGCTTAGGGGTTAGGGTTGGCGTGCTGTATTAATAATATTTTAGTCTAAACAGTTTTAAATCATTAATTTAGTGTAATATGCAGTTCAATGAAACTGGTTTTTATGTTTCAGTTGTCCTCTTCTGCATCTTTAATGCTCCTGTTCCTGCTTGAGCATGTCCCATGTGGCAATGTGGCAAGTATACAAGCTCCTGATTCTTGTGCAGAATATTAAATCTGTAAACCAATGTTTTTGACTTGTACCTTGGTGATTACTACGAATAAATAAATGTAAGTCACTTATTCTGTCAGATTTTGCTCCAGAGACAAGATAAATGCAACAGACCATGGACAAACAGAGACTGACAAGAGTTGTGCATAAAATCGATCCCTGTGGGACATGTCAGGTCCATTTTATGAAAGGAATGTTTATCAATGGCCACAAAGAATTTCATTAGGACCAGGCCCACTAAAGAACTGTGCCTAGGAGACAGAACTAGTATTTCAGTAATCCAGCAAACTGTTTGGATCTGAAATATTGAATGCAGCACTAAGATCTCGTTGCAGAGCTTTTTCTCTCTATTCTTAGGTCATTTACAGCTTTAAATAGAGCTGTGTCTTTACAGAACTAGTTGCTGCAGACATAATGGTTTTTCCAAAGTATCGTGTTGTTTCAGAGGTAATCATATAGCAGTTTGAAAACACCTATCTAAGACTTTTCTAAAATCACACTAACTTTCTAAAATCATGTTCAGAAAAGTCAGGTTGGGGATAAGCTTGTAGATAGATATTAAAAAAGGAACAAATTATATGCCTGCCTTGTTTTGGTGGTATGCATTATGACCATTGTATCTGAGAAGCAACGCTTAAAGAAGTGAGAAGTTATGGTTTAAAAAAAAACAACATATAGATACAAAGTGTCTGACTTTGTCAGCAGAGACTTCCTTACAACATACACTAAGGAATGATTGAGCCAAAACATTCTATTGGTAAAGTTAATTCAGTATTAAATACATTATATTTAGTGTGTAACCATAATCTTACAACACCTTAACACAGTAGTTTTGGCAGGGATGCAAGCTGATGTGATCGAGCAGTACAGAAATCTGCCAAAAGTCAGCCTGCTGATAATGTATTCCCTCTTTTAAAAATATCACAAAAAAGAGACGTTTTCTAACTACCAGGCAGTCAACACTTGATTAAATTTATTCCAGAATTTTAAAAAAATATGAGTTTGTTAACTCTGGGTGAAGAGAGAGTCCGGGGTTTTCTGCTCTGAAAACAAATAAATTTAGAAATCAGTGCCTGTTTCCAAGGTAACTTGCTTTGTAGTTAATATGCATGTTGGGGGTGTTTATTCAAAAAAACCTGACTTTTGTCTCCTGCTGCAGCACCTGAAAGAGGAAAAGGAGGTAAATGGACTGAGGTTGTGGATAGGGAAAGCAGACCAAACTGGGAGACAATATTTGCAGGAAAGCTTGAGGTTAATCCTCACTTGGATGCTTAGCCTCTCTGTTTGTTGAGATTTAGTATCTGTGTATCAATGCATCATTTAATGCCGCTTTGATTTGTTGGTAGAAGTGGGTTGTAGCAGCTGTCAGGTGGCAAGATGGTCTTCCTAAATTTCTGACATAGTTTTGTCTCTTGCCATCTTTGGCCGCAAGCCAGGACAACTGCTCTCTCAATGTGCAATGTAGGACCACTGATTTGGATCCCAGCAAAGATATCACTGGGTTACCTTTTATATGGGACAGCCAACAGTTACATGGTGTATACTGGCCTTTAGGTAGACTAAGAATTACATTAAATGCCACATTCGGCATTATGAACATCTCAGAAAAACTTTGTCATCTCATTAGTCACTACAGCCATTTTAAAGAGAGTTAAAAATTTAAAAATCAGTGGCAGGGTATTTACGAATGTATTTTACGCAACATGTAATGCACTGTATGTGACACAAAACCGTAAATGTATTTTGTGTACAACAGATCTTGTTTCTGGTTTCTAACCAAAACCCTATTCAAAACACCAACTGACTTTGAAATTGGAAGCCGAATGTTTGATATTACCAACTAATGTCCAGGTTGTAAGACTCATTCCTCTGCCTCTGTAGTACGCATGGTAGTTTCACTGTTAGAAACTCAGATTCCCAGGATGCCAAGATTAATTAATTAAGAGTTAAGGATTATGTTTAAAAGTTGTTCTCTGTACAGCTGCAGAGACAATCCATTTCCCACTCACAAGTAAAACTAGTACTGTTGTTAATTAAAAAAAGCACAGAGTTAAAGTTAAAGAAGTATTCAAGCAGTAGTAGGTGTTTTTTTCAGTATGTAGAAAGAAGCATTCAACAGGATTTTATCTAATAAATGGCTTTTCCTATCATCTAAAAAACCTGATCAACATGAAGGGCCTTTTTTAAGCTTTTGCTTTCAACAACAGATGTGATGCATCTTTGATAATATCCATGCCTTGGGTTATAGTTGAAAAGAACCAGTTTGTAAGGTGTAACAAAATGTGGAGGCACAGCCACTCTCACATGCTGTGACCTCAAGTTGCACTGCAATAGTTTGCATTTGAATGTGGAGCAGTCAGAGGCCTGTTTCTAAGGTCTGAGGGTATCATGCTTTTTCCCAACACAGGAGACAGGATTAGTTGCTGCCAAGAAAAAGAATCAAGCATCTCATGCCTTTTGTCTGCAAATGAGGGTAAAATAGAGCAAGAGTACAGCATAGGGACAGGTCAAATAAGAACATAATAAGGATATTCTATCTGTTATGGTTCAAGAGAGATGCATGTTAAGACAAAATTTGAGATCATTTTTTATACCAGTTCGTACATATAGTCTTAAGCTTTAGGTAATGATAGTAAACATAAGATCACTGTACATGTAGGCGAAAAGAGTTAACCGCCCTTGGTGGCAGGACTCACTCTAAGCTTTAAGGCAAGAAGGTAGAACATGTGGTAGATCTTCAGAGTCAAGTTCCTGTGCCTTTGTGAACCCAGTTGTGATTGTTCAAGCATTTGCTTAGGTGACTATATACAAACAATGATGGATAAGTTTTCCTGAGACTACGGAACAGCACCTTTTTACAGGGAACCTAATGTTAGCTAGCTTTCAGGTATCAACAAAGGTGTGCGTGTTCCAGCAGAGCTCTGCCAGATTAGCATAACAGCAGTTAAAGTGAATTTCAACCCTGCCCAGATGTATGTGGAAAAACAATGGCAAAAGAAAGAAACTTATCTTACTTGTGGTTGGAGAGTTGCACTAAGGCGTAACCAAACACTCTCTGAGAGTGTGTGTCCCTCCTGATACTCAGGGAATACCAGTACATTAAATGTGTCTTTTTTTCTCTGATGTTCAAATCCTGAAAAGAGATCTGTTTACTTTTACTCCATATATATTCTTAAGTTGGTACTCTCTGTTGCAGAACGCATGAATGTGTTAAATTTAGATAATCCTCAGAAAGAGAGGCAGGGAAAGGGTGAGCACTGTGGCCGGACAGGGACATGCTCTAATGATGCAGATGATCAGGTGAGGTATGAGAGTGTGAACATGATAAATGTAAGTTTCTAGCCAAATAAGTAGATCCTAAGGCACTCCAGGAACTGAATCTTGTGCATGAATTGAGTTCAGTCACATTGTCACAGAAACTCTGATCTGCTTCTCTTTAGATTAAGATATGAATAGACAACACCAATTCTACTATGAAGCTTTGTACAGGAAAATACATACTTCTAATCAGCAGATGTTGTTTAAGGCAATTATAAGTAAACAGCAAGCAACTGACCAAAACAGAAGGAAGTAGGGGGCAGTGATTTTCCAGAAGAATCTAACTTTTTTTTAAAAAGAAAAAAAAATGTAAAACATTTCTAACAGTCAGTTGAGTCCTCAATTTTTTTTTTGTTTTGAATGCTTGTAATGAAAATGAAAACTGATTGAACGTTAAAAAAAACACTTAAAAGAATTCAGGGGTAGGGCTCTTGTTTTAAGTCACCCTTGCACCTCTCCCTGCAAGTCCATACCGGGGTTATGGCCTTGGATCTTCTGGTGAACTTGTGGTGACCATAGAGTAACCCTAACCACTAACCCTAAATCTAGTTTTGGAATAGACCTTGAGTCCAGAGGAGTAATGTGTTGTCAAAAGTATGCAGATGTAAATCACAACACTAAAATAAAAAAACTGACTCCTGACACAATTGTCGTCAAAATAAAGGGGAGACAAGAAGAAAAAAAAATCTGGAGATTTTCATCAAAGAGTTCAATGATAAACAGCAGAATGCAAAAATGATTTAAAATTACAAAAAATAATATTTAATTCCTCTATTTTTTTCATTGCTTTATGTTGTTTACACCCAGTACCCAGTAAAAACATTTGATCCTTTACCAATATTCCTTATTGAATCCGGGTTTCATTTTGGATTTGAAAATTGAAATTCACTTTTCTGGCTGCATAGAGGGCCACCTCTCCCAGTGTAACACGAAGTGTTCTCCTTAATTAGTTTAATTAATTGGGGGCTAATTTAGATCATGCCATGTCATGTGCATTTCATCTTTTTTAAATTGTGAGGCTGTTATGACTTCTTTGTGTGTGTTTGTTTCACAATTCTAATCATAAATGAGCTTAAAATGGGGAATCAATGCATGCAAAACACAAAAAAATGTCAGCAAAGCAATTCCAAGCCATGTTTTTTCAATCTAGATGCGAAAGAACAAACCAGTGCAACAGAATTATATTGAAGCTGTGACAAGATACAAATGCTACTAGGATTTTCCAGTTGCCACTGAGACCTGGATTCAGATAAATAGATTATCAGAAAATAAATGAATGTCTGGTTCTTGAATTAAGTTTTATTTTGTGATTAGCTGATATACAATACATTCCATTCTGCCAATAGTTGAAAATGGATATCTCAGTGTACCTTCATGCCATGTCCTTCAGTCTGAGGTATATATAAACACAGGAGTACCAACTGACTTGTATCAGAGATCAAACTCATCTTTAAAAGGTCCCCAAAAACCTGTTTTCTCAAACAGTGTTTCACAGTGAGTGATGGGGTCCTACATGGTGACAAAGTGATTTTGGTTTGAAAATGGTGCTGGCATTTACTTTTATGCACCAACCAGAATTTAGCAGCATCTGAATAAAAATCTCATGACAGCTGCTGGGTTGTTTGCTCTGGGTGCACCTGAAATTATATCTCATTAGACCACACCCATAGAAAGCAAGTTAGCTGAACATAAATCCTGGTTTATTTTGTAATTAATCAAGGAGAAACTAAACACTTGAAACCAAGTTTTCAGGGGCTCTAAAACTGCTTAATTAGTGGATTATTCTATGTTGAGAAAGAGGGCAAATAATAAAGTGGTAAACTATCACTATGAGTAATTGCATAATTAAATTTATCCAAGGACTACAATATGATTTCAGAGAAAAAAAGAAAATTTTATTTATCAAACGGATGAAAAAAAGTTATGAAAAGTAACAATTATAACATAAAAATGTGAATTTCAGGCAAGAAAAAGACTGCACCTCCACGTCATTGGATGACTATGGCAGATGATGGAAACATAAATGGACAGTAAAATATTGTTAAGATGTTAACTCATGATAACGAGGTGACAAGACATGACTTGAGGTGACCTATCCCACTCAAAAATGACACAAAAACAAACAAAAAAAACGCACAAATTTTTAGCTCTTTTTAACTTTAACCCCATCCATTGTAGCCTCTTTGTGTTTCTGTCTTTTTCATTATTCTTATTTTATTTTCTCTCAAAAAATAAATCAATAAATAAATAACACTAGTGTAACCCAGAACAGAAAAAGCAATGATACAGAAGGAAGGGCACCTTGTATTTGTTGGACAACTGCAAGTAGTTAAATATTCATGCAACTTTAGAAACATCTCTGGTTAGATCTCTAGGCTAACAATACATTTTTATTCTTTATGAAATATCAATATGATTCTCCACATTCTGATTAAAGTTTTTCTCCATGTAAATTAACAGTTAATAGATTTTGTCATGAAATACGCTGATAAACCATATTTTCAGTCTGTACAATAGAGGTACTAAAAATTACAACTGTCATGGTATATGTACAATTTCCTACCTACAAAGTACAACAGCTAGCATGTAATAAAATATGTAAACAAATTTCTTGTTTTTTGACACAGTTGACTGTGACAGCAGATAGAATTCACACTTCCAACATTTGATTTATTTCTGTATACACATTTGTTAACAGTGTTGTAGTACTGCATTTGTTTCCTGACACCTCCATAAAAAAAGAGAACAATAGGCAATGAACCAACATACAGTTTTGCAAAAAGATAAAACCACCACTGTGCATCAATATTCAACCTTTTCTTCAAGAGATAGTTTTTTTTCCAAGGTTAACATTTTTGTAGGGTTCAGAAAGAGGAGAGGGCTAAGTTCGGATCTGATGATGAAGAATTATTTGAGAACATGGTCCAAGTTAAACACTGTATACTGGACTTTTACTGTACTGAACTTTACTGTAGAATTAGGATGGCATGCATTTTACAATCAGTTGCTTTTTATCAAGATAAACAACCACTTCCTTCAACAAAGTGAGTCACTTTGTCTCTCAGACAATGAGAATAATTGTGGTGAATCTGATGCCTTAGTGAACAGATTCTATGAGATCTGCCCATGGCAATTTGCTCACTTTATCATTTTGTACACAGAAATACTGTAGTTTTCTTTTCTTGCGGTTCTTTTTGTCATTTTGTTTCTTTTGCGTAAAGCAAAAATAAGTTGGGCACCACACTTGTATTATGTATAAACCATAAAAATTTCTCATATTCTGATATAACAAGAGTCCTTTTAAGCCTCACAATGATGGTGTGCCTGACCCCCTCTTGTTAAGCACTACATGTTGCTTACATGCTGAAAATGTAGAAGATTATGAGCCTTTTGTAATTAACAATTTTACAAAAAAGTTTTTTGTTCAATGCCAAGGATCACATAGCTCTAAAAGTCACTTAGGAGAATGATGTAGCTGTGAAATATTTCTATACTGATAACGTCTCTGACCAGATAGAAGAGTTAGGTCTCTAAAGTTGCTATTTAGCCTTGTCATTATGCTTACAATAGTAAGTGTGCTTTATATTACAGTACATATCATCAGTTCAACTACTCAGCACAGTATGAGATTATTCAAGTTCCACATTATACCATCATTTGTCATAGCTCCTCACAAGGAAACTGATAAGTAAATGTTCTCTTAGTGCTTTCTTTCTTCACTCTCTCGTGTTCACGAAAGTCTCACAGTCACACATAATACTCCTTATCCTTATTTTTCTGTTTCTTGTTGCTGCCTTTCAAGCTCTGCTGTTTGTCCTTCATGACTGCGCCATTGCTCTGCACAGCTGAGTTGGTTATGTAGTTTCTGCTCTCGTCCACCTGGTAGGAGCCTTCATCCCTGTTCCTGTACTTATACATGGCATACAGAAGGATGAGGATGCACAGGGCAGCGGCCGCCACTATTCCGATGACCATCCCGGTGGTGCTGCTAGATTCACGGACCACTTCCGAGGGCCCTGGAACTCGCCTGACGCCCGGCTCTGTGGGGAGTGCTGTGGGTATATTACGGAACATTGGGGAGGTTATTAATGGGCCCCTCAGCTTGGTGCTGTCTACCTCAAAGGATGTGGGCAATGGAAGCAACACTAGGTCGGGCTGGGGTTTTAGCTCGCGGTTATTCATATTGCCAGCCGGCTGTTTGGCCGGAGCATTGTGGAGGGTTGCGGTGGAGGCAGAGGTGGCGGTGGTGCGGCTCTGGTCGGCGGTTAGTGGTATGGCGGTAGTCGTAGCCCTACCGCTTCTGGAGATTGAAGGTTTGTTAGGTCTAAGAGTCTTGGGTGTGTGAGCTTTGTAGCCACCTTCAAAGCCTGACGTGGACAAGGTCTTATCTGTTACCAAGGAGAAGGCCGTGTAAAAATCTTCATCATCAGTGGGGGGCAGGTTAGACTTGAACGCTTCCCCAGAGCCATACCCCGATATCACCAAGCCATCATCATCACAATCATCGCTGCCTCGGTCCGACAAGCAAGGTACCCCCGCCTCAGTGGCCTTGGACAGGGACTCTTTGGTGGTCTCAATAATGGTGAGGAGTGGGTGGTGGGTTGAGGGAGTTGGAATGAAGGGTGCACGAGGAGCTAGAGAGGGGTGCGCTAATGGATCCTCAAGTATTGGGATGACTAACTCAGCTCCTGGGGTTGAAAACAGACAGGTAGTCATGTTATTTTGCAGCATGGGGTTTTATGAATACTGAATTAAGTACATCTAGACAGAAAGTGCAATCAGAAACTTCTGAGACTGTTACTGTTACACACAATCTGAGTGCTGCAGAGTCATTTGCATGTAACAGGTACAAGCAGTATATTTTGTGAGTGCATACAAAGGTGACATTGCTTAATCATCATCAGCACACTGAGGCTGCAACCAGCACACCAAACAGTCTGTCCTGTGAAGAGCCTGTAGTCTCCAAGACAAAAGAAAGCTCGTCAGGTCAGGATAGCAGCCAGGGAATGCTGGTGGCTTTCTTTGACATTTGTTGGGTAGTGCAGTGAGAGTTAGTCCCTAGGCCAAGGACATCTGTGACATTCTGAGGCTTCTGAGGGACATTATAGGTTTAGACCCAAGCTTCAAATCCATGGTGAGATTACAAATACACACATACAAGTGGATATTAAAAAACGTGTACTTGCTGATGGGGATTAAACAACTGAAGCTTGGAATACTTAATCACAAAAGTTACTCCTTGCTTCTGTGACACGCGCACTTCTGTGCAGCACTCTGCTTGTGTGCAAAGACAATCTGATATGTTTTTGATCACATCTTTTGTAAGAAAGCTGGCATATACCTGATATAAATTTAGATATAATTTTTAAAAGGCTTAAGAGGTGTTCAAGGATGAGCCAGGAAATCAGGCAAATTTTGCCCAAAATTCAACTCCTCACTGTTGTTAGGTATCAACACATTCTTAATCCTAACTTGTCATAAATGGAAGCTTAGTCTTGACCCCCTCTTACCGTTTCTTTTAAATGCATTATGTACAGCTTGACCGTCTGTGTGTGACACAAAAGCTTTCAAGCTAGAATGTCTTTCTAATATGTAGTTACATTTTGTTCAATGGTTGCTCTACTAAATAGATATGGTCACAGTTCGGTTACATTTAGACTTCAGATCCCCTCAGTTAGGTCGAGGTGACAAAACTATTGTAACATGTTAAGAAGACAAATTTTGCACATGCTACTATGAGTGTTCTTGTATTCCTGTCAATGAAATTTTATAGTATTTACTGAAAGCCTGCTGTGCACACTAATGCTCTAGGGCTACCCAGTGCATTAAAAATTATGTCAGGGGATCAGGATCAAACTTTCATATGTGATAGGTAAGACATGAAAATGGGTTTTAGGTATGAATAGATATTTTTCAATATTATTTAAACAAGGAAAGTTACGTGCTTAATACAAATAAATAAATAAATTAATATTCAGAGGAATAGTTAGATCGGAATACATTCATGTTGTAGTCATTCCCTATATTTCTCTTTCCACCCTTTATTGGTTTTGAAGGATCTCATAATCAAAACAGCACATGTAGTAACATTAATTTTGATGAGATAAAATTAGGTAATCAAAGCAACAGATTGCTGTTACAACAGAAACACCAATCTGATAGCAGAGTTGGTGCTGAATGGCTCACCGAGAATCTTAAACCTTTTATTTATTTATTGTAATTCAGGAACTGTAGTCATAATTCTCCAAACATTTCTTAGATTCAGAGCTGGGATCTTGAACTAAGAGCCATATGTCAGTCAGAGGATATAAACAACCAATCTCTCCAATCACACTTTGGTTATGTAGCAATGTTGAATAGCAAACTGAGAAAAAGAAAAATGAGTAAAGTTTTTCATCAATAAAGTAGGAAATGTATTATTTGAATAATATCTAAACATTTATATAGTAATGGGCAAACTGGCACTCACTTAGAGTTTACCACCAAGCAATTTATGATCAGATTGGAATAGTCGTTATCATATCCATGCCAATGTAATTAATAAGGGCCAGTGCTTTTTTAAGTGTTAGTTACCAAGGCATCCAGATAGAACAGATAACTAACTGGATTTCAAAAAAAGTTTTGTGACATAAAAGGGAGCAATGCCTTGCTATGTAGCTTTTTAATTGGGTTTGACTGCACTGTGTCTTCATGATTTTTTTTTTTTAGATTTTTCCTGCAAGTAATTCTTTCCAAAAAGTAGCTCTGGGACCAAGAAAATGAGAGTGAATTATAACTAAGACTTTAGGTTATATGTCAATGGCAAAGTCACCTGAATGTTCACTCTGAGAAATACTGGTCTGATTTAAAGATTTCATTACATGTCCTTCCATAGAAATGTGCGTGACAGTTTTATTTTGTTGTTAGCCTATTACTCATCAGAAGACTAGAAAACCATTTGACAAAACAAAATAAATAAACTCAAATATAAATAAATACTTAAATAATTTTCTTTTGTCTTCACCAGAGGCAACAAATCTGCCACAATGGAAAGCTCCTTCTGTCTGTTGTGGGGTTGTTTTTTTATTATTATTTTCTGATACACCTGCTAACAACAGATAATGCTAAAATGTGTTTTTTTTTTCACAAAATGATCATATATGACATCTTGTTTCATTAAACAGGCTTGATCATCATGACAAAAAAGCAAAAAATTGTGTTTTTTAAATTTAATTTGAATTTTTTTTTAAAAACTCACTACAAGAGATGCATTTAGTAAACTACCTTATACAACAGTAGCTGTGGGTATCCCAACTGCTAAAACTTGGCTACCAGTTCAACACTAAGGGGATTATTTGTACACATCACAGTAACAATAGCAGTCTTTAATTAATTCTTTGCCAGTTACTGATAGTACTCTATTTTTCTGGCTGTGTTTGTCTCTTTGACAAAAGTAACTGCTGGTTGTCTGCAAAAAAAATTAAACCATAGACTAGCTGCTTGTTAGACATTTAAATTTCATTCTGTTCAGTGTTTGTTAAAACAGTGGATGCAATGTGGAGCACGGCTGCTTTAGAGTTCTTTGACGGAGTTGAGCCTACCCAACACAGAATTTAAATGACAACAAAATATTTTTAAATATTACCATGCGTCTAACACTGTAATTATGTTACTCTGTATGTATCTCTTCAGTCCTCACAGATTCTGAATGAAACAGCAAATTTAAAACATATATTTACACCAAATGAGTAAAGCGTGGAGTGAACATTCAGTGCCACGACCATGGAGTATGCGTACTCTTTGATGCACATTCTAAATTATAGATCAGTGAAAGCAGTTATTACTACAAACACCACCATTTACATTCACAAGCACACAACATTCTAAATTTTAAACAACAAAATACATTAAGTCCCATTCAAATTACTGATGCTCAGAGCTTGTTCAAAGATGCAGCTTTAATTGTTGCTTCAATAGATGTTTATAGGCTTATTTGTCTCTGATGAGGTCAATTTCTCATAGGTGATATATGTAGCATTTTGTTGTCATGTAGAGTATCACTGAGTGCTGAATAGTGAGTCAGCTAATAATTCATTTTTGAGGATGTTTTTATCCAACATGGGATATAATTTGTCAATTTGAAATTGCATTAAAACTTATGGTGCAATGATAGGATTTGATTTGGTTTGTGTTTCCAATTCACTTTGAATAAGAAGGGTGATTGATAAGTCCATGGCTTAAGATGAAAGGAGATAAGTTATACACCTCTCATTACATAGAGGTGCAGTTCGAATCTTTAGATGGTTATGAAGCAAGTTTGAGGGTAATAACTTTAATGGTCTTTATGTTCCTGGTAATTGCAAATTGCCAGTAAACACTGTGGAAATGGTCAGCATTCATTTCATGCTGACATTTACTACCTTCACTTTAGGGGCTCACAAAAGAAGGTTTGCACTGAGAGGTAGAAACATCAGGTGCTGGTACCCCTTCTTACAGCATGTTGCTGAATGTAAACATGGAAGAAAGAGAGGACTGGAAGGCTCCTTTTTTTAAATAGTGCTGACTTTTACAGATTTTTAATTACCCAAAACAGAAACACCATAAAAGTTATGGACCTCAGAATTTTTGCAGAATTACTACAGTCAAATTGCTTGATTTGCTTCATGTAACACCTTGCATAATCATTTTTCACAAGCTGCATCTTAAAAAAAACATTAAAGAGAGTGAAATATAAGTATATTGTCAACTTACATCAACAAATTGCCCGCATGATTTAGGCATGAGGAAAAGAATTTACAAAGGAAAAGTTGTATAAGAATGTTGGATAGCCGCTTGGTACCGTTACAGATCATTATTATCCATTGTAGATTGTGTTCTATCTTATAACACGACGGTACAGGGAGGCAACAACACATACATCCACACCACATAACAAAAAATAAACACCATAATTCTGTTTTTTTATGTTTTGTTTTTTCCTGGTAAATAATTTGTTTTTACAAAAACTGTGTATCTACATTTTTTTCATTGCAATAGACTTCATTGGTATCTAAAATCTATTCATGTTACAGTTTTTTGCTTAAATTGTCATTTGTTCTTTAGTGTAGAATGGATGGATGACTTTATATTTTAATATCTCTAAAGACAAGGGAGAAGGTGAAGAAGGGGTGGGACCTATGAACATACTACATAGGAAATGAGGGTGATGAGGGTGACAGTGTAAGTCAGTTGCCATGTCCATGTAAAGGCAGTACGAAGCGGTCGGGCGGCATTAGAGCTTTTGGCTGTAAGGAAGGGATGGGGATATACAAACAATGAGCAATATACATGCCCATCTACAGAAAAGAACAGAAGAACTCTAACACTGACAAGTCTGACAAACCCTAAACTGCAACTTCTTAGCCATGCAATTCATTTGTTTTTTGTCTTACAGTAAAAGTATTATTCAGCAAAGATCAATTTGTTTTGTCAAAATAGATTTAATAAAAATCTGAAAAATGGAAGATATGTGAGAACTGGATCTGGAACTGCTTCACCTACTAGTTTGTGAGCTTGAGAAAAGGTTTACAGCATTCCTGAAGTTAGGCTGATTGTGTTTTTGTTTTGACTTTCTAGTTTTTACATTAAATATTTGTCAGAAGTGCATTGGAGGAAAAAATCACACAAGTTAGTCACTGAAGTAGTTCCAAATCCCAAAAAGTCAAATTATATCAAAAAATATTTCACACTATGATCTAAATATTATCTGATTGACAAAAAAACAAACTAAACATACTGAATAAGCCATAATCAGAACCAAAATGCCAGAGATCAATTGGATAAATACAAAAAATGTGACGAGTCAAAACTACCAAATGAAAAATGTTAAGATGAAAGAACAAAGCCATTTAAAAATTTTGCACACACTGCAACCAGTTGCACACAATAGAAAACAGACACTGTTGAGAGAGGCACTCGACTGGAGGACGGGCTCCTCTCTCATGTGTTTCTTGATGACAATCTATCTGTAATGTTAGTCTTTAAACATGAAGCGGCCGTGCAGTCTGGGTGTACATCAAAGAGAGACGGTACTGGCTGAAAATGGGTTATTTTTATTATTTTTTTGGTTTTGTTTTAGTTGTACTGCAGGATGTTGATGCATGCTTAAAGTAAGTTGCATTTAGGGAAAGTAGAAAAGAAACAACACAGCAAACTGGGGGCAGGTAAGACTGACCAATGTTAGAAAAACAGGAGATGGACACTGTGTCCCAATCCCTTACTATAAACAAATAGTTAATTCACTTAATGTAACAGTATGTACTGCCAAGAAAGAACATGTGAAACTTATTATACAACATGTGTGCAGACAGACTTCAGTTAAACTTCAACTTTAAGTGTAAAGCTACAGCCAAATCTCATGTGGTTCTGTTGTGCATTACACTGTGACTCATTAGTAAGAAATATCGCCACTGTCAACATTTAACAAAGTCAGTATGCAAACTGACATGGATGAGTATATATTTTGTTACTTTTATGGTCTGAATGCACCGCATACCCCAACCCCAGCCCCCCGAAATAAAAAAAAGTAAATTAAAAAACAACAACAAAAAAAAAGTGTAGTATGCAATTGGGACACAGCTGAAGTTTAACCAATAGCACTGGGGAAGTGGAAAGAAAAACACAAAACATATACTAATAAAATTTTGTCATGAACTTGATGTGAAATGCAGTTTATTAAGGATTTAAGTGTGATAAAGGGTCAAAAGACAAGCTTAAAGCTGAAATCCATAATATTGTGTGTGGTTTCTGTACTGCTGTAGATGGCAGTTGGAGCTGGAAGCTGCAGTTTATGTTAGCCTGCCAAAACAAAACTTAATCCAACTTGTGTAATTAGAAACTGAACGATTTCAGCTGTTGAACTTGATGCATGAAAATGCAAACATGTTTTACATAACGCCTCACTCACTGGCACTGAGACAGGTGTCTGATGTAAGAGCCAAGAATAACACCTGAACCCAACTTGATGCCACACAACAAGGGGCGCAATAAAGAGGTAAAATGAGCACTTGCTTTATTTGGACTGGGGGGTGTTGTTGTGCTTGCAATGCTCTGCCTGCACGAAAAATGCCAAAACAGGCACTATTGTTTCCTTAAAATGGTAGTAAACATCTGTACATAGATGGGGAGAGTGCAAAACAGATGTTCTGTCAGAATCACAGCTACTCAGTGTGAAGTCTGCTGTTATTCTAGTGGAGAATCAGCTGTCAAACTTAGGCTTAGGCTTCAACAAACAAACTTAGTGTGAAACACACAAATTTATAACCTCAATTAAAAAGGATATCTGATCATTTTAATTGACTGAAAAATATTACGGAGACCAGCTTTAACCTCACATTGTCTTTCAACTTATGATTAACTGTTCTGTCTAATGCAACCCACATGGTGTTTCCATGTAGGTAAAAATATAATCAGGATAGAATTCCATAAGATGGCAAATGTCTGACTGTCCACGTGTTGAAGTGAGCATTTTGGCACTTTGCTCTGTTTTTTTTTAAAATCTTTTTGCATCACATGTGTGTCCCAAACAGCCTTTTTTAAAAAAAAAAAATCTCACTGTTGAATGAAATAGATAGGACTGTGCTTCAAACTTTACCAGATGAAGCATTTATGCAAACTTTTGAGCCAGCTAAAAGTTCACTACTATCTGATCAAAAACACTGGTGAGCCTACCTTTACTTGACACATTTTCTTAAAACAATGTTGTAAGTCTTTCTCTATATGTTAAGGTTTATGATTGGCACTGTCAGTTTACAGAAAATAACCTACATTCGTTTTGGGCATTCGCAGGAAAAATTTGTGATCATTATAATCATTAGTCATAATTAGTTTTTGTTTATAGTATATTTCAGAATTTCTATGATTTCCATAAAAAAATGATACATATTTACTTTTTGTCAAATAAAACTACAGTTTACAATTGAATCTACATAAGAACCATGTCAATTTGCCATCTCATGAAATAAATAAATAAAAGAAAGGAGAACACGACAGGTTTACAACAGAGAACAGATCACTTGATAACTTTTTCAGACAAACCAGACAGACAACAGTCTAACTGACAAAATAAAGACAGTTTGGGGTAAAATAGAAGGCATTCAGTTGGAACTTTAACACGAATGCAGACAAAGCAACCGAGTTAGTGTAAATACAGGGGCATGAATTCAAGGATCAAGCAACCAGCATGCAAAGAAATGATTACAGATTACTTAAAGCAAAAAGTTACAGTGGAAAATACTAGAATTTGTGGCAAAATAAATCGTTTTATGCCATCAACACGAAATTTCACATTTATCAAAGTATTAGGGAGGAAGCTGACAGGTGAATAAAATTAAATTGAGACTAACTTAAATGGGAAGAGCTCAATGGTTTAAAAAACTTACAGCGCCTGCTTAGGACGTAACAGTTGATAGCAGGAAAAGATTTTTTTTGCCATTTATTTTCCTCAGAAAACAGAAGGGATGTTATGCCGCATGGTACAAAGCCGCATGGTACCCCAGAATATATGGGAAACATGTATCACCCACCAAAACGCCATACCACACATGATAAAGCCAAAATACAAGAATGTGTTTTGGATAATTGGCGAAAAGACGGGGATGATGTCTCAAGAACAAAATATAGAAATGAGGGAACAAAACAAGAACTAGCATTGACTCCCAAAATGATACGACAAAAACAAAATTTCAAATCAAAGCATGCCACTGTCAACGGCAAAGTGATGTTAGGGTTAGAATGTTGTGAATTTCTGTGTAAACATATGACTGGATGACTGGGGCCCTATCTTTGTCTTTCTTCACAAATCCCCATGAATCTTAGGCTACACAGCACAGCTGTAAACCCATTTACAACACAACCTTCCACGTATTGTTTGAAAAAATTTGGGAATGACCTTCCATAGGAAGAAACTTATGTTACTGCTCCACTATGAACATTTTACCTGAGGGAATTCAAAATTGGTTGTTAATGTCTGACATTAAGCTAAATAACTTGTTTTGTTGTTTAATCACAGCGAGTGCAACTTACTAAAACTCTGTTCACTCAGCTTTTGCTTTGTAGAATGACCAGACATCACGTTAGATGCAAATACTCTTGAGCTAAAGTTTGCTTGTATGGTGAACAGGGCCGAGCTAGAAAATAAGATACTAGTTTTCTGACAGTATCATATCAGTAAGTTTGCTTCAGTGTTTTAGGATGTAATCTGTATAATATTTCAGCATTACTTAACAGCAAAATGTGCAATAAACCCACAGGTTCACTAAGCCAGCATCAGTGTTTCACATACTACATGAACTACATGTTTCTATTTTGCAGAAATTTGGCAATAATAAATACTCAGGGCTTTCAAAATAAAGCTTACTAAATTTACAATTTCAGTTTGCAATTTGTTCATGTTTGGGCACTAGAAGTCTGTGTTTAGATTGTCCTGAAAACAGCTTCCTCAGTACAATAAACATCAATGATTGACTTCTCACAGGAATTAAACCCTCCTGTCTCCTGTGGAAAGTCCTGCATGTAACTAACCACCCTAACCCCACCCAACCCCCACCCCACATCCAACTCTAGATAGACTTTCTCTCAACACCACATTAATTCCTTGTTACTGTCCTTATCGCCCCCTGCTGGCACTGTAACTTAAGTACACATGCTTTTTATTCTTTGGGTCTAATATTCTCAGGTCTCATAAATCTGTGGATCTATTACACACTTTGGTCTAAGACCAGGCTGAATATTCTAATGTTGTTCATGTAATAAGTGACTAACAGATGAGTGCATGTATTAACTGTAGCAAGCTTCTTTATTAATTTATTTATACAAATATTGGACAGCTTTAAATTATGCCACTTACACATAACAGAGGCCATTAAAAAAGGTGTTATGTTCATGGATATTATATTTTAAATTATGTATAAGCATTCAAAAAGCATTATTTCGAAACATTATGTTTTTGTTGTTTGCTTTTTTAAACAGATGACAGAAACTAAAACATTTTTAAACAAACTAAATCTTAAAAAATCTGCAGAAAAATGATCTTACTGTCATGCACTTCAGATAGGTGACATTTTCATATTTAGTACTGAAGTGACAACATGACTGCTTGCTGTTTCCTACAAAAGTTACTAAAAACAGTGGAAATTCCCAGATTCTTTCAAACTGATTCTCTGTCATCACAACACCTAAACATTTTAGAATTTTGAATATTTAGATACAAAAAAGACAGAATAACAAGTACACCTAAAAGCAAAATAATGACCCAAAAAAAGGAAAAACTTGTACACAGAAATTCAATGATATCTGTTCTCTATTACATGTACCAATGCAAGCCTGTGAATATGGAGAAAAACACAAACGAAAGCAAAACAAAAAAGACGTTACTGTAGTCTGGACAACACGCTGCATTTTTGCAGAAAACAAATCTGAAAACAAAGACTGTCAAAATGTGATGTTTTAAAATGAAAGTCAGTGGAGCGGTGAATGGCAAGAGCAGTGAACTTAAACACAACATGATACATTTTGCAGCATCAGTGCAGAGAACATGGAGCACCATCATACAAATTTTGCAAATTTGCGATGACATGTACTAAGTCTTATTATTCCTCTCAGACAAAATTTGTATACATATTGGTGACCATGTTAACCACTTTGAAAGACCCCATGTGCAAGTGTAGCTCATGATATTAATGGCCTCCTGTGTTACTGCTGTCAACTAGCAACATACTGAATGAACTTTCTGTATGATCGATGTACCAGTTCAAATATTTTCAATTTGAATTTGAACTTTGTATTTAAACAATCCAGCTTTCCTTGGATTGGGTAATGTGTGGTGCAGCTTGCAATGCTTACTGTAGCTACATTGGCTGTTGTATGAAGTTACACTTTGTCTAACCATGGGGGTGTGATGCTTTGAGGATACATTGATCCTCTGATGCAGATGAGTGAAAGCACAAAGAAAGCAAGCAAATGCAAACTAACCTAGCCCACCTGCATGGCTAGTTTCACACTCCTCCAGGTCTTCGTCATCACTCGAACACTCTGCAGATGACACATAGTCATCTGTTGTATGCTTCTTGGATGGAACGTTGGTCATCAGAGGTCACAGCCAGAGTAATGATTTCCAAACACGTATCCACAAAAATCCATCAGCACAAACAGCACAGAGGACACACGAAGACAAGAGAAGATATACAACACAAGTTCGGTAAGCATGAACGTTTATTGTAGGCCTTGGGAACAGTTGAAATGAAAAGATCTTAACTCAAGGTTCACTCACTGGTCTTTCTTCAGAGCTTTCAACTGCAACTTATTCTTCATCTTGTGTGATTCAGGTTTACTCAGGTGTCAGGCAGGTGACTCAGTTGTTATAGTCTAAAGCTGGGCATAGCTTGCATAATTTCAGTGATTCTAACATGTTTTATAGCTGCAAAACTAATTTTATTGAGTAAGGCTACTGTTGTCGTTTATTTTTTGATGTATTGTACAAGTGGGAGTGAGGACCACTCCTCTGCTCCCGACCAGCCTACAGATGTTCTGATGAATTTTTAACATGTCAAATTTTGGTTGGCCCTCATCAGCCTCACAAAATTTTAAAGAGCCACAGTTGATTACCCAAAGATTTTTCTGGCCATTAAGCTAACAATGTATGATCTTTATTGTTGAGTATAGCTGGTTTACCTCAAATTCCGTCCGCAAAATAGGCAAACCATACTGTGGTGGTTACCCAGCCTTAGTACGAAACATGAATCACTTGATAAAGGGTGGAAATAGTAATCTTTGTCTCTGCTTAAAAAAAAAAAAAAAGAGGTCTCTAATCGGAATATCCTCCATGATCTTCCACTGACTCCTGGTTGATAACCTTTGGCCTCCAGTGCATTGAGGGGTTTTGGGCAAATGTTTGCAGACAGCCCATGTTCTTTCCCTTTTTTCCCCCCAATTTTAAATTGTTCTGGAAAAAGTCATAAAGACCCACGAAAGATAAAACAATCACAAACAAAATAAAAACAAAAAAGACTAAAAGTGCAAGTTTTAAAGCAAGTCTAATGTAATTCTTAACTGGTGTATGCTGGATTTCCTTTTATGGACCTGTAACTTCACATGTTGTACACATTTTGTATGTTTGCAAGTTAGAAGCCCACAGAGGTCATGTGTTTATTTATTCTTCAGAAGAAGTGGGGAGAAATTCAACAGATGACTATTTTATTTTTAAATGGAATACCTTCAGTCTCTGTGGTTAGACATGTCCATTCAGTCTCTTGTCCACGATCCTTTGACTTTTCCCCACAGCTGTCAACGGTGATGTCATGGTGATCTTATACACCACTCCAGTCTTCCTCCTCCTCCTCCTCCTCCTCCTCCTCCTCCTCCTCCTTCTCCTGTCTTTAGGGTGTACCAGTAGAGATCTTAAGGTGTTGAATGTTTTGTGGTAATCACTTTTGTGACCTGAAGACTCTGGCTGGATGTTCCGACAGTTCAGCAATCCACTGATTAACCACTTCACCTTCCACTCCTTGTACTTGTTGACCTGGAGTGCCCCTTTATGTCCTTATCTATGTAGAAAGATACTCTTCTTCGATCTTTATGTTGTGGGTTCAAACTGAGATATTGGTCTGTGTGAGTTTTACTGTATACTGTGGTCTTTGTGTTCCTGTCAGCACTGGCAGAAACACAGGTGTCTGTGAGAGACCGAGGTTGAAAGCTCAAGAAAAATCTGATAATTGGACCTTGAGTTAAGAATTTGTTGGTGTAAACAAACCTGACATATAAAACTGAGTGCATGTCAAACAAAATTTCATAGAAATAGAAATTCTATCAAAATATAAAGTTTACTCTGTAACTGTCTAACAACAACATGCAACTTCAGTCCAGCTCTGAGAACAATCATTAGGCAGTAATTAAACTGATATTGATCATTCCAATGTTAGTCCTGTCCCTGTCATTCAAGAGGCCGTTTAAAAATTCTAAACATAGTCAGATAAACACATTAAAAGCTTTTTAAAACATTACTCCAATTGTGTGTCTTTAGCCCAAATGTTAATGTCTATTTTCACTTACTATGCTGTACCGTTAGGAGGAGGTCAACCTCCATGTGAAGGTAGAGAATAGGTTTGAATTTATTTGCAATTTTCTTGTTTGTTTATCTTAAAACATTTAGGAGTCAGGAGCCATTTACCGTTAAACAGTTTGTGCCTGCTGAGTTTGTAGTGACAGCGTTGATAACATAAAATCAAGTCCTTTTTTAGGCAAAAATACATTTACTATACGTTTCCAATGTATTTTTGTTCCGAAAAAACATATGAGGCTCAAGCAGCTTGAGTTAATCATATCATATGGATATCATATGTCTGTTGTCGGGTTGTTCTTATTATTGAGACAAATTTTACGTGCATGTCTTCTGTCATGTGTGTAAATTCCCCATATGTATAACTTATGGAAGTCTCAGCATACCTGCACAGTTGAGGAGGATCTGGGTTTCCTTGTGGTGGTGGTGGACATCATGGTGGTGGTCTCAATGAAGGTGGTGGACATCTCTGGAGACATGGCCGTGGTCTTGGCTGAGCCTGCCACACTGGGCACATCACCTACCAACCTCACACTGCCATTAATCCTGATGTTAGGGTTGCCCTCAGCGGCCATGTTCAACACCTTGAGGCCATTGTAATAAAGTCCAGAAAGTTGACCCTGAAAGGGCCGGCTGCGATCGCTACCACCAATCGCGACTGTTGCTTGGGTGTTGAAAATTGTTAGCTGCCGTCCTAAAGGAGACATCCAAATGTAAGACTTTTCAACAGAGAAAAGCACTAGTTTTGCCTTACCGTTGTTCTTTTGCTTTACCTGTTCATTGAGAACAAGACAAAGAATTGTAGTTTTGTAGATGCACAACGACCAGTGTAAGCAGTGCCTCGACAGCTTTGTATTTTCTGACCTTGAAGTTCATTTAGCCTGTCTTAATGGTATTTTGATGGCCAGCACATGGAGCAAGAGTAGGAGGAGAGGCCAGACAAGGTGGGAGGATCATTTAAATAAAGGAGTAAGTTGTTGGTATTTTGGGGTACTCTTAATAGTATCAATACTAACACACTTACATATAGCTTTCAAATAGGTTAACATATAGTTTTATCTTTGCTTTTGGCCGTGCTCTCCCTCCTCC
>JAQNCA010000007.1:21922662-21932840 GCA_029783725.1 Acanthurus tractus
CCCCCCCCCCCCCCCCCCCCCCCCCCCCCCCCCCCCCCCCCCCCCCCCCCCCCCCCCCCCCCCCCCCCCCCAAGTTTAACTGAAACTTAAAATCTAAGATCAGTTGTTTAAATAAATAAAAAATTAAAGATTGTCATGGCTGGTGATGTAAAAATTAGAGTAAAAATGTGAATTAAACACATCAATGCTGATTTTATAACAGTCAATTTTTAACTCAGATAGTGAAAGATGTCATATGTGGAAACGTGAGAATGAAGTTGTTGGAGCAATATTCACTGTCAAGAGTTATTAAATGATAATGGATGCACTGATTATGGTTGATGAATTCTCTGTGCAAAGTGGTAGTGTTAACTAGAGTAGTGAAAGAGGGCAGCTCCACAGAGTTAAGAAAATAAGGGCAGCAGACATTACTTACAATGACTGACAAATTAAAATAGCTTATCTGATATAGTTGTAAATGAGATCCTAACAAAAGCTGTTCCAGTGTGTTCTGAAGGCGGTCCACTTCTAATCTACAGCATACTTTCTCAGCATCAGTATCAAAACAGCATATTGTGAACTCGAGTGGCATTGGTTATGTTAAGCAGATGAATTAATCATCAAAAAGTCAGCTGTGGAACTGAGAAAAGAATTAAGCTCACATCACTCTATTCACATCTGTAGAAAACATTTTCAACTCTTTCCAAATACAAGTGCTACAGTACAATTTAATCTGTGAAAACAGCTGTAACATCTGGGACAGTTCATAATGAGGTATCTGAGGAAGTAGAGGATCTGTGATGACAGGGACTGGCGCAGATTCAGTGTGACTGGACGTTTTTCGTCTCAGTCAGGCAGTGATAGCAAAACATCTTGTGAACTCCAGTTCCTGCTGGCAGTAGATTCCATTCTGCTCGCTGGCGGTCAGAAGGTCTTAATCTAAGACTGAATCTGTCTGTATTTTCAGAGGAAAAAATCCTCATATATATAGCATATATCATCATCAAATCCTTAATCATATTTCTTGTTCCTTTATAGACTTCACTTCTTTTGCCAGTTATGTTACACTAAGGAAATTCCAGTTGCTTTGATAAGTCAGAAACTGTCAAATTGACACAAACACACGTATAATTTTCAGCCAAAGCAAGTTTACAGTTTATAGTTAGCAAATGTCATCATGCAAACTTGACTGTTAGTATTGAGGATGTTCATCATTTAGGTTCCTTTATTTAGGTGTTTGACTGAATTGTAATTAAACTAGTATAATGAAACTGACGTGTTAAAAAATTGCTTCAAAACTCATCAGTTAAGGCCCAAGGACTTGTGATGAACTTCACATAAACACAGAGCCACTGTCACAGTGCTGGAGGGTCATTATGAGAGCTGGGGGACGTGCCTTCCTGTTTGCTGCCCCTCGTCTCTTCACAGTGTCTTTCAGAAAGAAATCCTTACTGTGTCTGTATGATGAAAATATGATTTTATTAAACCATCCACTGTGGTTTCATTTAATCACATGGGATTAGAAGCCAAAGTCTCTGTGAGCAGCTTATCTGTCTCCCTTCCATCTCTAAACACACACACACACTGCACTGAACAGCGACTCCACAAAGGTTTTATGTGGCAGAAACCCATTAAAGATCTGGGATCTATAAGATTGGTTTTTGTTCCCAAATAATGTTTTACTAGCTGAAAAATGTGTTATTTGAAGTAATTTTTTCACGGATTTGTTTCTTATTAGCTTTAGCAGACAAGGTAGACTTCCTATGGCTAGAGGAAATAAGTCCCACCCCTTCCAGGTTAGAGTTCAAGAATACTGAGTGAGAAACTACAACAAAGACAAGCAAGTGCCAGTATAGTTGAAAAGTTGTTTGACTTTATCATATGAGTAACAATAGGTTAAGCTATTTTGAATGCAAAGCACACCTTCAGACAACACTTGTTGTCCTGTTCCCTCTGGTTTTTCAGTTTGTCTTAAATGATCTGATCACAAGTGGAAACACACCTAAGACTCATTGATGATGCATTTGAGATCGGATCACTCAAACCCCATTCGGAGGTGATCTAAGACACATGTGGCCACATTCTTTAAGCAGCAGGAACAGCAATCTGTCCTGGGCCACAGTGAAGGACCACCCATTCAACTGATGTCCTCTGTGTGAGTAGAAGTAGAAGTCACTCTTGCGACAACAATGTCATTAAAGTGCGAGACAACAAGCAGCAGCCGTGATTTCCCATAACCAATGCACATTTTGGTTTTGCTCTAAATTGTGTGCTAAGTGAATATAGATTGTTCTTATGGATGTGTGGTCATTATTTCATTTTTACACATTATTTGACATCATAACAGAATTTGACCCGAAATACTATCGGGAGGAGTACAAAGAGTGTGATGAGGCGCTCCAAAAGAGGAAAAAAAGCATTGCATTGTCTCCAGAGGGCTATTGTAGTAAAGATGAAAAGGCAAAAAAGCATCCTCTTCTTTTTGTAACAGCTAAAAAAGTAAAGTAAAAGCTGATAATAATGTGCAAAAAAGGATGGGTATTCTTCTACTTTATTTTTTCAGTTGAGTAGGTGTGGTTTAGTGCATCATTGCCCCCTGCAGGTAAAACACAACAACACTTTTGGTCTTTGCAAACGGAAATGATGTATGTGTTTATTTCCATATGGACAGGGGAGTGAGATCTGATCACAAGTGATCAGTAGGGATGTATGTGGAGACGCATGCCTGTACGAGGAGGGAACAAAAACGATTAGCACTGTCCACTTGTTATCAGATCACTCAGGATAGATTGAAACAGCATGTGGAAACAGGCTCCAGGACTCCGTCGTGAAACACATCAGTCAGTGCTTCATCCTCTACAGTACACCAACCTCTACAATGCACCCTATTTATTGTTTCATTAAAATAAAAATTGTTGTCCAGCAGACTCTAAAAAAGTCTTTTCTTAAAAAAAAGACAAAAAACTATAGCATACATTACAGATGAAATATCACAAAGCTCTGATGATGATCCAATAGGTAACGATTAATGCATAAAAAAGGGAATCAGTTTGTATCAGCATCAAGAGTTCAAACCAGTTCCTCAACATAGACGATGTAGAAACACAGTCTGAAGTTTACCAGGGTGCAGCACTGTTTTCAAGCTCTGCCGTGAGATCATACTGCATCACTCTGAATGAGTAAACATTGATTTTACATGCAGTTCTGAAGTATCAGTATGCTTGATTTTAATGTAATTTGTTAAAGCCAGACAGTTATATGCTTTACTTGTACTTTATTTTACTACAATCAGATAATATCTTTAAATTGTGTGATGACCATGAAAGTTAATGAAATTTAGGGTTAAAAACTTTGACAAAGAAAAAAGTGAGAACCCCTTTCCACATAAAATTGTGCTAAGTGCTTTGCCAGTCCTACATTTATTATCAGACAAACCTGTGTTCTTTTTCAAGTTAGCATGCGTGCTGCAAAATATTGGAGATACAACTGCATTGTGTACATAATTTATAATTTTTAATAATTAACTTATCTCAAATCTTTCAACTAATTAGTCAGACTTGGTTTCAACAAGCAAAATTCTAAGTGAGCTGTGCCATGCTTTAAAAACACTTGTGACACAAGGCAGGAATTAAAAGATAATGTAATACTGTTCATCTGATGAAAGCAGATGCTGCCCAGTGATCTTCCCAACTATGTCATAATGGTGTGATCCCATCAACTTTTCATATCTTGTTAGCTGATACTGTCAGATCTGCTAACAGTTAAGCTTGCAAACATGTTTGAGCAGTGAGGACCTAAAATTAAGATTAGTTTTAGACTTAATTGAATGATTAGATTTGTACCTGTTGGGAAGTGTTCATTGATCGACCAGTTATCCACCTGCAGTGTAGCATTGCCTCCATTCCTGGTGAAGCGGACAACATGATACTTCCCATCATTCACTGGGGTGCTGCTCTCTTCCACGTTGATATCCACTGTGCCGATGTTGAATGTCACTCCAATTTTGCCTTGTTGCTGAAAATGAGAAAACACAATTACTGATTATAAAAACTTAATGTTGGTTCATTTGGGTTTTATTTCTTATTGAGCCAAGCTCAAATGTCTAACATCTCTGCAGTATTTACACACCACCCTCTCTGTGGTAGTGTAAATACAGCACTGTACATCAACTGCAATGTCCTAAGGATGCTGACTGTCAGAGTTCCCTTCATGAAAACACATTGCTTTGTTAGGTTGCACTATATTGTGTCATTTTTGTTGATGAAGTACTGATGCAATTCAAGGGCACAATGTGTTTAAAGGCATCATGGCCTTTTGGGCTAGACAACCTTGCACAGTTTAATGAGTTCACTTAAAACTACATTTGAACATGAAACACTCTTGCTGTGTTTACTGGCCCTGCTTGAAGAACCTGCATGTTATGATTCCATCATTAAACTATGTGGGGACCTCACCATGCGAGTAGAACAAAGAAATGCCTTGCAAATTGCACCTCAGCGTGAAATCTGGCCTGAATCTGAGTCCCAGATGAGACCTTCAAGAACTCAGAAAAAAAAACACACTAAACCCAACTTCCCAGAGTCCCCCAGGTTTCACACCTAAGTGTGAACTCTTTCAATAAAACCCATCTCTGCCCCCATATTTCTTTCTTCTATTTTTCTCTTCCTCGACCCCTCCCTCCCAGGCTAGGTGTCAGAGGAGCACTTTTTCTCTGCAGTTTCCACTCAGAGGCAGAAGACACAGTCCTTGCTTTTCTTCTCAGCCCCAAAGCAGAGAACTTCTCTTACACAACTTCTCCAGTAGTCCTGCTCAATGCACATTGCTACCCTGCACTCCTTTCCAAGAGCAGCGTGAACAAGGAGCGAACAAGTTAAGTCAGCACCAGCAGCCAGGACACAAGGTCTGGAGTATTTGTGGCAACACACTTTCATTAGGACAGTGTGACTGTGTGTAAATGTAATGTTGTGACATTGCAGATTATTAGCAGGGGCCAATAAAAGGGTTATCAAAAGTTCAGTCTTGGTGTCTGTTCTGTTGTTCATTTGAACTGCAGTGCTGTGTACTGATAAAAAATACACGTTAAAAAGTATCAGTTACTTTAAACATCTATGTAATTGGCAAAAAGTGCAGTTATTATGGCCAAGGTCCACACCAGTTCCTGAATAATCAATATTTTTGCCCCAAGACTTGCGACACATTTCAACAAACTCACTTCACTGCAGCCTCTGGGTTATCACAACATCTAATTCCCTATTTTCTTTAAAATATGCAAATTTACTTTATTCTAGCAACTCAGAAAACTTTTCCTTATGTAAACCCTTGACATTATAATGTATCATGGAAATAATGAGTAAGATTAGCCTTTATGATGACTGGCTCAAACAGTTCCCAGTTTGAAAATTATTAAACAAAAAAACTGGGATGTAATCTGTGATTTAAATCCCTGTAAGCTGATACAGCTCAGCAAATAGTGAGAAGTCTTGGGAAAACCTGTTTCTTGTTCTGGATGTTGACAATCTCAATAAGCTATAACATAATATTAAAGTTAATGTGCATTACCAGAGAAAACACTGACTTTTGTGAGTCAGCACACGAAGTAACATTACTTTAACATTTTCAACACCTGAGTTCCCAAAGTTTTTTGTGACTAATGACATATGGGTATTTGTCAGCTCTGGACTCCCATGTGTTGGAGTCTGCAAGGATCTCCTTCAACAGACCTGGTTTGACTCAGACTTCATGTTGATGATGAGAGACACCAAGTTTCATGTCTACAGCTTATGTCTACTCTTCACAACAGAAGAGCCAGGAGACTCCAAGACTGAAAAGGCACATCAGGTCAGGAACACAACCAAGAGCATACTGGTGATTTTCCCAGACATTTGCTGGATTGCACACTGTGAATTGGTCTCCAGGGTAATCCAAAAGAATTTTCACTTCCTTTGAATTGAAGATTTTGCAGGACTTGTAACAGAACATGACACCGACTTCTTCTCCCTGCCTGCACAAGATTTCAAGTGCTTGCATGTCAGTATGGCCAGTAGTCCATTACACTGATCAACTTACATAGGCTGCCATTAATTCTACTGATGCCACACAACACAAAGATACAGCACTGGGGTGTGGACAAAAGCCATTATGGCATAAAACAGTGATATTCAAAAACTAGGTAGTTTCTCTTTCTTTTTTCTTTCTTTTTTACCCCTTCTTTTTTCTTATTTTTGTTAACAAAATGCAGCCCCTCTAGAGATAATTTTGTTTTCTATCTATTATGGCTTTGTCATAATGGGTGGCACTTCTGCAACTTAAAGCTGGCTGACACACAGGAAAAATTAATTCCATGTTGTTATTTTTTTTTGCACACTTTTGTACAGTTATGCCAACAGACTTTAGCACCACATCCATGCACTCATTTTTGAGTAAAATTCATCTGCCAAAAAAAACCAAAACAATAAAAAACAAATTTAAGATGAATTTGGCCACTAACCAGTGTTTTTTCTATAGATATCAAATTGATATTGTTCTTGGGAAATAACTATGTAGTAAAAACTTGACATGAGGACAACACTATTGCAGTGATAAACTTACTATGTGTAGCATGAGGTAGTCACCCAGACCAGATGCACTGTCAATCCTGACCAGGATGCCATCTTTAAGGGAGGTGCTGAAGCCAACGGTCAGCCTGTCCGTCCTGGTGCTCGGTCGCTCACTGGTTGGCCAGGTGAATGTAATGAGGCCTCCTCCTTTGCCAAAGATGTATGTCGTCCCAGCTGAAAAAAGCAGGAGAGAGTTTACACAATGAACTCAACTTGAAACAACAACATCATATACAACTTCTGCCACCAGAGGTCTCTTGATCAAAACATGAGAACAAAACACATAGTTTTATGAAGTTTTAAAGATGCATGGGTTCATGGGAAATGTCATCTTCATCTTTTAAAATCCACAACTGCAGAGAGAAATCTTTTGACTGACTCAGGCAGAAATGTTCACAGACTAAATAATTTATCACAGTTTCATATAAATTTTGTTGGGTCAACTTCCTTCTTCACTCTGTGGCTGGTGTTTCCTCAGAAATTAGCGACAGACATCAACATGAAACACACTGTTACCTGGAATAAGCACATAATTTTAGTATTGCTGGAAATATTTGAGATGATGTTAGAACACAACTCATAAATATTTTTAAAAGATATAGTCGCTCTTGGACATGTTTGTTTAAAAACATAATGATTTCTCCACTCTGTTTGCCATTTAATGTTGAGAAATGGTGTACAGAGGGCTTTTTAGGACTTTTACTGAGCGGCAGCCTCCTGCCGCAGATGGAAACTGCTTATTGAGTAAAACTGTGAATTTGTAGCCTGGTCACTAAGCAGCAAGTTGAAACTCACTACAAAGCAGCAGATTGTGCTGATAATTCTCTGTTTGTTTATCACTATGAGTGACAGATTTTCACTGTTGCATCTTTATACATAAAAATTTGAATATATTTAACTAAAAATGTAATTATAACTTCTTTAATTATTGATCCCATGTGAATGCAAGAATAATTATGATATGGGAATGAGAATCAGTATGACAGAGGTTACGACATCAACATCACTTCAGCACCAAGAGAGCCCCATCCAAGGATCTGAATTTATCAATAAACAACATTTTACTCAGCAGGAACAAACACTGCCACCAGCACAGTCAACAATTTGACTCAGTGTGTAGACAAAATGCAGTATTGCAGTATTTCATTCGCACTTACATGAGAGAAACAGTTTAGGAGCCACAAAACCACTAAAATAAACATCTGTGTGAATATTACTTTGCAAATACAGAAAAAACACACAAGGTTCAGCCACAAGTTGATTAATAAGTTCATCCCAAACAAACTAAATACACGACAATTAGCAAATACAAACTTCTCTGCCATGATGTGCCTGTGCATCAGAACTCTTTTCATTTTGGAGTAGCTTAGCCTATATGAACACCAGCATAAAAAAACAGCTATCCCTGATAAAAATAGTTCAAAATATTGGAATAAGTCATAGGTCTTTGTCAGACAGTGACTATAGATGTAAGCCTGCACCAATCATACAGAATTTTAACAGTATTATGATTCTGTGTTTTTAAGGACCAATTCACTAACTCCATCCAAAAGAAAAGCGAAACAAACATATTTTGCCTTAAAGATATATACCAAAGGGACAAAACTCTAGAAACATGGTTATGATACTGGAATATGGAAGTACACAAAAAAGCAGAGGCATAAACCACTGCATTATATTAAATAACATCTCCACAAAATACAGTGTTTACAATTTAACCGAATTTTACAGGAATGTTTTTTTTTTTTTTTAATCAGTTTGTTTAAGTAATTTGAGTATTGTAAACCCTGTTTAAAATAATATCCACCAGAGATGGTCAGAGTGAATGAGTTGATGAAGGCACACTGTTAAATGGCAACAAGTCAATTCCCTTGATCGATAAATGACTTTTCCTTCAGTTGTCTGATAGCAGTCCTTGGCTTAAATGTATTTCAGACAATGTTCTTCAATATAAAATCATGATACTGCAGGTGATTTTTTCAAAAAGATATTCATGACAATATGATGAGAACTTTGACATATTTTATTTAACAACTGTCTGATCAGGGTTACTGATGCACACTAAACTAATTTCACCTGGATACAAAAGGTATGCTCAATTTTTCTTGCTCACTGGGATTGATTGAGGTTTTTACCTTTTTTTTCCTTCTAACTTGTGCAACCTTGGACTTTTCTTTTTCCCTACATGCTTGCTGCTCTGAATAACAACCACAGCGTGCGTTTTAAGTGTGATCAAACAGTTATCAGCACATGCTGAGACTAACAAGATCAATCCTGATGTATCTGACTGTGTGTGTGTGGAATTTGAGGTGTCATGCGGCTCCTGTATGTTTTTCTCTGAAGGTTACTTTTAAAAAAACACTTCCACACAAAAGTTGCTCTGCTTCATGGAACTAAATCTTCTACAGCAAAGCCAAAGGCAATATTACTTTTCATTTTGGTTATGCTTGTCTCTGCTCCACAAATGTATCATCCTAATGTGCAAACAGGTTTCAGTACTTTAATATTATGATATAATGTCAGTATCATGACATTTGTATTACATTATACATTCTAAATAATTCCAGTGTCTTCATAAATTACATGATATGGCACTTTCCTATTCTAAATCACTGTCACTTGGTGCAGTGGCCCAATTTCTCACAGTGAGCCATAAAAAGACAAAAATAAACATAGCCTCCATTCAGTGAAAAAACTGTTTTTGTACTCTTCTTCATATTTGATTAAACAACTTCAGATTTCATCTCATTGCAGGATCATCTTTCTTTTGTCTGTTTAAAAAACCTTTCCCACAATGACTTTGCTTTTCCCTATCTGGTTCATAGTAGCCACAGCATAGGGGTCCCAGCATTGGGTAGAGGGAAAATGTATAACCAAGTATTACTCAACCAAACAACACAGCAAATCTCTTCAAATTGAATCAGGTAAAAGTGAGTATTGCCATTCGTTAAGTTAAAGTGAAAAGTAATTCCTACATAACTCAAAATACAAGTTACTTTATATATAAAAATTCATTTATAATTAACCAATGTTATTCATTTATCTAGAAATTTTTGTTTTTAAATGCAGATGGTTATTACTCAAAATAAGTTATTGTCTATGCATCAAAGACATGAAAAAGGTACACTAATGTTAAAGTTATAATATGCAGGATTTTCAAAAATTTCTATTGCAACAACTGTAATGTTCCTACATAGCTTACAGCTGTGGTCCCCAAACCACGCCCCGCAACATCATTTTTTATGGCCCTCTAAAAGATTTCACGGGAGCACCATCAAACTCATTTCTCCCATTCATTCTCTCGGGCAATTCCTAATAGAGCATGTGTAATACTGTTTTTGACCACTAGCGGTTGTTTGGCGCTGCTCTGCATTGGCTGAATGCAGGCAAACATTGTAACAACCTGTGTCTCGCTTGTTTTCTGAAAATTTTATACATTTTTGTCCACTGGTGGCCTCTGTATTTAGAATCGCACCTTATTTAGAATCGCACCGTATTATGTTGTGTTCTCCCACTCTCGCCTCAGCGTGTAGATCGCTTCCCCGCGCCAAATTAAATGCATCATACTTCTGTAAAAGCTTGAGTTAGCTTACAAGAAACTAT
>JAQNCA010000007.1:21932940-21967810 GCA_029783725.1 Acanthurus tractus
TTTCTGCTCTAAAGTTGGCCATTTTAACATGGGCTTCAATGGGAATTTGCTCCCTTTTGGAGCCTCAAGCGGTCAGTTGGGGAATTGTAAGTTTTTGTACTTCCTGGTTGGCTTCAACGCGGAAGTTGAGAGTTTGCCCCTTGGTTATGCCGAATCAGGATTTACCTTTACAGAAGCAACTCCTCTCCTTCCACTTTACAGTTGCTAGAAGATGATGGATACAATGAAATAATTTGATTTATTTTGTGAAAGTCAGCAAAACAGTCCCTCCCTTACCTAAACCACAGTGCTTCAGTTGTCTTAGCCTAAACACAAATAGCTGAACGTTGATTTCCATGACTGCCAGACAGTGTGACTGCACTTTGTATGGCAGCCAGACTTACTAACTGCAACTCTGGTACGGCTCTAATATGTACTTCATCATTCAATCTTTCAAGTGTGGTGCAGGCAAAAAAGACAATCTTGATTTGAAGGCACAAAATGTGTACAAAATCTGTGTCCAAGTGCAGGAATCTTACAAATCAACTTTCATCACTGTCATCATGAAATGCCATTAGACTCGGTTGCTGTCTCACTATATGCTGCTCTTATGACTAATGAAATGTCTGTGCATGGCAAAGTGTGTGTGTGTGTAAGCGCACCCTATTATATTGTGCCTCCAGTGATTTTATTTTTTTTTTTTTTTCCAGATGCCCTCCCAAACAATGCTTTCATACACAAACGCATAAACTTTAGCATCCACAAATATGCTATCCTACACATACAGAGCAGCTAATACTGATGAACAGGGCCAGACAGGTGAGGCCCTTTGCTGAGGCAGATAACAGCAGGTACAATGGCACTCTGTTGCCAGAGCCTGGATCCCCTCTATCTTGCCTCCCCGCCCAAACTGGCCTCAGCCTGCACACATTAGTGCTCTAATGAAAAGACTGCCTCCCCCTTTTGCCTGCTAAAAAACTATTAATTTATTTTCTAATACAAAATGCTAATACCATGTGGGTTTACCAATTTCAACTGTAAGGTTTGAAACTCACGCCCCTACTGTTCTCCATGTGTCTGCCCACCAGAAAAAAACAGAATGAGAAATATGTAAATCCACTGATGCATTACCTCTTAGGATTTAGAGCACAATGGAGGTTGGCTGGTGGCCTTTTTTTTTTTTGAAAGGTTTAATTTTTTAGTTTGTCAAAAGCTTTTTGATTCTAGTTTAATCAATTTTAAAAGGACTGTTAATACAAGGCTGCTTGCCCTGTAATAATGTAGTTACATTAAAGATTCAAAAAACATGCTGATACACTTAACATAAAAATTTATCATAGTTCAGGCATAATTGACTTTTTAAGTCCCCCACAACCATGTCCATTCAGTGACTTTGAAACATGTGGTTTTGTATCTTTTTACATCAATATAACCGCCATAAAAATATTCCTAATTTCACTGATAACAATTTCATTGTTCATTTCATTGTTTTCATAATAGTTGTCACATTTCATTTTTTTTTTTTGCTTATTTATAATCTTGTAACTTTTTTTTAACATCCACACAACTGTAAGTTTATGATTCTTCTCTGTGTAATATATGGTCCACATATTCACAATTTTTCTTCACATCCTGTCCAGAGTTGCCCAGTGCAGGAACAATTTCTGTAATCAGATAGCTTCACTTGCTGTAAAAAACACCTTTGTCCAGTTAGAAAATCCTGCAGTATTATCAAATTGACACAGTATATTCTGCCCTTCTCTCTCTTTTGTGTCGGTTTCCACAGTGATAACACTGGTCTAGCCTAACCATTGCAACTCAAAAACATGGCTATTATTATCATAATAATTGATTTTAGAATAAATCAAGTTATAATCAGACTTCAGAGGGAAAAAGAAGTTTTCCCGTAGTTTTAGCTAAGCCCACTTATATTGGTCCATAGCTGATCGCACAGCTGTTGTCATTAACCTGTATGTATGCTGATTTTGTCAGATAATTGCAATTTGATTGTAATGATTTGCAGCAGTGCAGCAGCACATTAGAACTTACCACTGTGGGAATGATTTTGAGACACATGAGAACTGTGTTTGGAGTCTGTTTTACTGACAGCCAAGTCAGATTTCAAGTCTGTGTGGAGCTAGACCATGTCAGTCTTACAGTGCTCAGTATGGAGAAGGCATTTGTAATGTAAGGGCTTTAATAACTCGATGAAAACACTCAAAATAGGTACAACTGAGCAGAAAAGTTTTTTGTCTGCTGGTGACTTGTCTGCAGACCTGGAACTGATTAAAAAGCGCCACTCACTCACATGATGCTTCACAAGCTTCACATGCTGCTGGAACTGGTGTAAACAGGCCATGACCTGCTGCCATCAACTCAAAGATGCACTTTCTTTGTGTCAAAGTGGCTGCTTAACCACATACATTTGAATGCAGCGATACATCCAGACCATGAGGTGTGATGTTCAGGTGGTTCAGTCTCTAATGGCTCAGTTCCTAAAGTAGGCAGGCTGATGTGGGCCAAACATCAGACAATCAAAGCAGTGGTAGCCGAGTCCACCATTACCATCCCATAAGCAAAATAAAGTTGACCTCAGTATTATGGGCAGGAGGGTCTGAACTCCTTGGCATTCCAAGTACCTCCAATCTGTCCTTTGGTGGCATCCACTGTAACTTGATTATTAAACTACACATCTGTAGCGGTTATTTCATTTTGTCACAGGGGTATGTAGGACAGACCTGTGTTTGACCATCTCTGCATAGTCAGGAGGCAACAATACTTAGAGGCATGTATATGCTTAAGTTCTCCAATAGAAATAGCCATTGGTGCTTAAGGGTCTGTTGAAGATTCCTTATGAGCCTCTGGAGGCTCTGGAGTCTTTG
Organism: Acanthurus tractus; assembly: GCA_029783725.1. NCBI lineage: Eukaryota > Metazoa > Chordata > Actinopteri > Acanthuriformes > Acanthuridae > Acanthurus > Acanthurus tractus. Next base: position 21,935,802 of record JAQNCA010000007.1, read on the forward strand.
CCAAATTTGTAACTAAGGTTAAAGTGTTTGCAAAATCTACTTGCCATTTTTTTCCCTTTATTTTTTCCTGTTTTTGCACTTCCTTAGCTAAGTAGAATCTGCTTAATATTTTTCCACAGATTTCTTTTTTTACATTACAGTAGGAAAAGTGGAAGTGTAAATAATGATTTAATGAAATTTAATGTTGTCTGAATTCTGTTCAGCAGCCTCAGTGTCTGTTTTTCATTGGTATTTATTTGGCTAGCCTACTGTAACTCTGTCATGGTTTACAGGGAAACTCAAAAATAACAGGGTCGTTACAGCAACAGCTGATTTTTGTTTCCTCCTGCATAAAATGGTCTAGCTTTAAAAACTTATACTGTGCTAATGGAGGAGGACTTGTTTGCTCAGGAAAAGAGACATAGTTCTATGTTAGCAATCCAATATTACAGCTGAAAAAAAAGAGTTTCATCACTGTACTACCACACTAAAATTCTTTAAATTCTTCATGGCGTTTGATGTGCATGAAAAATAAAATAAAGAGAAACAAACACTCCGGCATACCTCAGCTTGCAGGCGAGTGTAAATTCAGTCTTTTTTCTTCTATACAATAGACTAAACAGTGAAAATTGTGTTTGTATCGTCTTTGCGTTGTGAAGGTCGTGAAGGTATAAAACTGAACATGTACTCGTGGTATTTTCACTTTGAATTTTACAGTTTAATGGAACCACAGTTTCTTTAGTGTCGTATGAATAATATGTTAACCTCACTCAATCTTTGCACGCACCACAGACAGTGCACACTTTGTAAATGGATGTTACAGAGTCATTCTAAATTTACATCTATTTGCTCCTTTCCTCAAAATGTAAGTCAAACCCTGGCTCAGGAGAATGACCTCCTGCTGAGACGCTGTGACATCTCATCATCCTCACCACCTCACCACTACCCTGCTGGTATACAGCTGTTTTATTGCCAATGACATAATTGCCTTAGAAAATAATTTTCTATGCTTTTAGTTCTCAAAAAATAAGGTGTATATTATAATAACTTTTTGTCCAGATAGCTGTCTGTCTGTCTGTCTCTGTCTGTGTCTATCTTTCACTTCAAGATTTTAGAAGAATCCAGTAGAATAACAGTATGTCAATAGCAAGAAAAAAAGCTTTTTCTCTCATAGACTATTTGAGATTAACTGGAGCACAAGGCTGAGCACAACTCACCATTACCCCCCCTCAGCGATGCTGGAAACTTGTATATGGAGATGGGCGGTGAGGAGCGATGCCTCATCTCACTCAGGTGATGGTGCTCATGGTGAGCGTATGATGCTGCTGCTGCCTGAAGTCTGGTAGTACTCACAGAGTTCAAAGACCTCCGTGATGAGGGCGAAGCAATGCATCCCAGAATGAGCCACCCCATCCAGACAGTCTGATAGAGGACAAGAAGACCAGGGGCTTGGAAGGAGCTGCCCTTCATGGGACCCAGTAAAGGTAACACACACATAGGGCACATGATGGAAGAAGACGCACAATACAACAGAGTGTCCTCCAGAGCAACAGTCTCATGACTGAAACCCCATGGTTAAAAAACAAAAATAACACCAGCCTGTCAGTCCCTGACGTCTTCAGACTCTTACACACACGCCGCTCAATGGGTTAAAAATTAGTCAACCATTGAAATAAACAAAAGAGTGCTGAAAAAATTAAATCCTTAAAAGTATGCACTTGCCCTCTGGTCTCCAGGAAACTCTTTTGCAAAAGGACAGGGTGGGTGGACACCTCCTGCCTCTGCCTCTGTCAGGACCCATGGCTCTAGTTGTGCAGCCATTTGCCAGCTAACTGCCTGTTCCTCATGTGAAACACTCACTCCTCTGTCTCTCTGCCTATTGATCTGTCTCTGTTGTCTCTGTTGTCTTTGTCAAAATGACATCTACAGGCAGTCTCACAAAGATAAATTTCAAAACCACAAAGAGAAGGTCACAGTCTGATCGTTTCAAAGTTGCAGACTGACTTGGTACCAAAGATGTCAAGAAACTAGATACTGTACATCCACCCGACCGCTTTCTGTCCACTTCTGCATGCGTCGCTCGTTTTTTCTTTTAATTTCACTTCTTGAAGACTTTAGAAGAATCCATTAAAATCACAGTATGTCAGCAGCAAGAAAAATCCTTTTTCTCTGGTTTGCCCCCCCCCCATCTTTCTTTCAGAGGCAGACCATCCTTTGATGTACGCAAAATTTTTCCACACGCACTTTAACAGAAGACAGCAGCAATGATCTGGAACCTACAGCAGCCACAGAGACTGAGGGATGGAGAGAGAGAGGGAAAGTGTGTGTGAGAGAGAGAGAGAGAGAGAGAGAGAGGGAGAGGGAGACAGAGAGAGAGAGAGATGGAGGGGGGGCGATAAGAAAGTGTTGAGAAAAGTAGCAAAGGTAAAAAGGTGAAGCTCTTGTGTTGGATGTGAGAATGTGGAGGCAGATAGACAGATAGAAATGGTATCCTGACTGAGACAGTTAACTGAGACAGACAGAAAGGGGATGGATGGATGAGCTGTAGTGAGGACAGAACTGCACCAGGCAGGGTGTGATCACTGAGAGGCACAATGGAAAGGAAAGAAGAAAAAAGTAATTGTGAAACAGAGAATACAGATGATGAAGGGAGAGATTCCAAAGTGAAAGTGATTTTGTGAAAGAGCTAACCCTGAGCGAACAGCAGAATCTGTCAGAGCATGTCACTGAGAAGAAAAAAAAGTCCATTCTTGAGCACGGAACCAATGGTAGAAAACCAAAACGTATTCCCCTCGTTGGCCTTCCAACCCCCCCTCTCCATCCCCCAGTATAAGAGAGTGCAGGGGCAGAAAGGTTGTTTAGTTGAATATGTGAGTCTGCTCTGCCTGACACATTGATCCTTTATCTGACTGAACCATTTGCAAGTCAGAATCTTGGGCCCCGGCTATGGCTCTGAAATGCTAACTGTGCTGTGTATTTGATAAATCCATAGTGCTGTCCGTGGTTCTGAAGATGCACATGGATTTGTAATTGCATCTTTTTCTCTTCAGTTTCACCTCTCTGAGTTTCATCCTGGTCTCATAATTGCTCTTAAGTATGTACTATATTGCATACAATGCCATATTGTAACCATCATGATCAAAGTAGTAGTAAGTAGTCGTAGAAGAGGGAGAGGATCATAGAGACTCTCTGATACCAGAAGTCCTCCTATGATATATCTGAAAATATTCTAAAGGCTTCAGCAGCTTACATGCTCCTGAACACTCCTGTGTGTGTGTTTGTGCATTGATTGGTGGTGTGAGAGCAGAGGATTGTTTGGGTTGTTTTTTCTATTAAAATTGAACAAATCACCAATTTAATGTGAGGCTGTTTGAGATTCCACTGGTTTTAAAAAGCAACTGAGTGTACATTCTGAAGCTGAAGCAAAACCAGACCTAATTATGTACATGCCAATGATGCTCATTCCCTGTTTGAATTTGACAAGCACAGTGAGACTGAGTATTATAAATGGAAGATATTTATAAAAATGGACAAATGTCTCAGGTAGAAAGAGAGAGAAGTTAAGACTGCTGTCCAAAGATGTCGCAGAAAGCAGCAGGGAAATGATGTGATTCTTCTGCTTTTACTAAGCATCTGTCTGCCTGCCATCTCATTAGTCAAATCATATGTTGTCTGTGGACACCAGCGTGTCTCAGTGCCTCCAAAAATAGTAAATTACCAAGCTAAAAAGCTTAATGGTCACTGATACTCTTGCCAGTAATAGAACAAGGACTGAAAATTAAATCAGGACAGTGTTTCTGTTGCTATTTTGAGGAAGCTTTTGTGACTGTTACCAAAAGGAGAGCAGCAAAATCAGGCAGAGCGTGCCAGAGACACTGATGGTGGAAATCTGGAGCTTATTCACTTTAGGTCTGTTTTTTTTTTGTCTCCCAGAAATATTCAACATTAGTGCCAAGGTGTAATTCAACATTTCTTATCTTCTTACGGATTTAAAACATAAAGGGATTCCAGTAAGAGACTGAGATGGACAGCCAAAAGCCATTAGTAGTGTAGTTTTTTTGGTGGGTTGAACTGCATTTAGCCTCTTTTTGATTATTTATTTTGTTCAATGTAAACATTCACAGTAATGATTATAAAGAACATCATGATTGCTGGTGTCATATTTGATTTCAAAAGAAATATCATCAGACTTGCTGTTTTGAAATATTTTAAAAAGATGGACACATTCTGGTGTAAAGGCTTACTTTGAAAGAAAACATTCTGTACTCAAAAAAAGTTGTTAGCTATTAATTCTGATGATAACAATAAAGTACATAGTGCCACAACATTTGGAGATAAAAGAGGAAAGAAAAATAGCAGATCTATAGGGGTTTGAAGGCCAATGTTTTAAGTTGAGTATCTGAAAAACAATCCAGCTGAAGGGAAAAGGTGATCATTTATGTTCCCTTTCACTTCCATTAATCCCAGAATCACTGAACACATTGAATTTAGATGGAAGTTTCTGTTGTGTAGCATGAGATAGAATATCTCTTATTTTCCTTTTGAGGCTAATTGCGATTAGGAAATTACCTTTGTACTAATGGATTAACTGGATTATGTGCATTAACATACTGACCTTTGCTGTTAAAATGTAAACATGCAGTTTTATGTAGTTGTATTTCTTTTAGGATGTAGACCTTAAAGAATTTCCCCATGTTTTAGCAAATTTTATTGAATATTGGCAGTATGTGTTACTGAACATCAACAGTTTTTACAACAGCATATAAACGAGGAGATGGACCATAAAAAGAGGTCTTAAACCTTTAAAACTGTGGTCTTTAAAGGATTGTGCTGACAGCTGATGGACAATGTAGTTCTCAGTAACTTATGTTGTGCTGATTGTGAGAAATTTCAAAAAGTGAACTCAGTCTTGAGAAGTTTTCGTGACAGATGTGAAAACTAACTAAAACCTGCTTCATTTTAGTTGTTGCAACAATGACAATAGCAGTTAATTACTGGATTAATGTATCCGAATAACACTCCAGTGACTTTGATCATTCAGTTCCCTATGCAGGAGGTGGATAATGCGCAATAAAGTTAAATTATAATAAATGAATATGTAACAGACTTCTGCATGAGAAATATCCAGCTTTAGCCTCCAAACTGTAGACAGATAGCTCACTGTTACCTTGGAAGAGCAGCAGCAGCAAATGGTTTTTATGAGGATGGCCAGGCTAAAACCACTAATCATGTTGCAGTGGCACAAAAAATGATGCCTCATTATTATTTTTTTTTTTTTTAAATGTTCACTCAAATAGTGCTTTTTTTCAATTTGTTCAGAATGCTCAGACAGTGTCACAATTTAAATTACAGCCATCAGTGTTTGGAATCCTGCTCATGCTTAAGGCAGTCACCCCTAGACAACAAAACCTCCCTGTTGAGTCTTAGCGCTTTCTGACCCTCTCTTGATTAAAATGATCAAACATAGCCCCCCCACTGGCGGGCTCACACTGAAGCTCAAACATGTATGGGACTTAGAGGAGTCTATTGAGCACCAAGTATATAGCATCTTTAATTTATGTAGCTAAATCAATAAGCACAATAAATCTTTTTTTTTTAACTGTCGAAATTTTAAGTATCAGTGCAACCATTAAATTAAGCTTGTTGCTGCCCTATAATGATTAGTAGTTTTAATAACTCCCCTAACGTCCACTTCACAGTTGAACTTGGTAGAAGACCCACATTATGCTTACATGCATGTTAATTGAGCTTTATTACTGTTTTTCATAAATAATAAAATACTGAATCAAGCAAATAGACCGTGATCTTCTGCTGTCTAGCAGCAGAAGATCACGGTCTTTTTTACATAAAAGACAAAAGTGAAAAGTTACAAGCCCATAAAAATTTGGGTCGTTGTTATTGTCTTGCAGAATTTGAAAATGTGAATTGTAGTTGCTCACAATTACAGTTACTCTGGTTGCTGCAAAAAACTCTAAACCTGGGAGTATGTTTGGAGCCCACTTACTATTGTTTTGAGTGTGTGTTTCATTTGTTTGGTGTTTCTGTTTTCTGTCCACTCCTTTAAGCTTCTAATGTGTCTAGTAAATGACAAGTCTGAAAATGCAATTATTTTATTTAATATACAGACTAAAACTGAGCATATGTCAGGTTTAGTCATAATGTTTACATTGGTAATATTATTTTACCCACACTTATTAATCATTTGTTATTTTGGTGTGGAAAACTAATAAAAATGCCACTTATGGTGTTTCCGGATTATTGTGCAAGAGATTAGTTGGTAGACGATTATAGTGTTTTTGTATATATTAAATGTTTTGGCAATAAAAGACTACAGAAAATGTAAAGGCTATCAGAAAAGTACATTTGTATGTCAGAACTTGAGGTGTCTGCAGTGTCAGAATTCGTCCCACAATAAAGGCAAAACAAAAATTCAGAGTTCAGTTGAGATAAATATTCCATCACTGTAAATCATCTGCTCACTGAGGCACAAGTGTTTACAATTTACATCTACTGAATAAATGTTTGACATAAAGATATTAAAGCCCCGTCAAGCTTTGGATTTATGTTAAGAATTCTCTTTTGAGACCCTTTTTAAAGTATGTGAAAATACACTGATATCATTTGCCTGACATATTTGTTTAACTGTTATTCTAAGCAAAAAAATTGAGAAAATTGCTTGAAGAACATGTTTGTACTTTATCACTGGAAAATCTATAAATCCGTCCTTGTATTGCCCCCCCACACACACACTAAAACATCCAGTAAGTAGCACTCTCTCACATTAGTAAACGTCGTCAAAGTTAGCATTAGCTGTGTAGATGTCAAGTGCTTAAGTGATGTGCCACTGCCAAATGTGTCACTTATTTAAATGTATATTTGGATGCAACCGGCGGACTGAAATGACCTTTAAGACCCGGCAGGATGTTTGCTCTCCTCAGCCGCTGTGACACGACTCTACAGTTTCATCTATTCTGATTCATAAGGTGGTGGGAATGTTGCTTAACTTTGCTGGCTGCAGCTAGGAATGCCTCTGACTTAGCCAAAGGGGATAAAGTTGGGAAGCTGAACTTCATACTGGCTGCATGAAAGAACTGAAATCATCATCCTCTTCATTGTAAAAAGAACCAAATCTACCATGCAATATATATAAATACACACTATTGGTAGAATAGAGCATAAAAAAATTACAGCTATTTGTTTTTGAGTGCTTGTGTTTTCATCAGCATCTGTTGCACTAAATCATGCTCTTTAAAGAAACTGCAAATGGAATTGGCAAAGTTAGAGTAAATTGAAAATGATAAAATAAATAAATAAATAACTTGTTCAAAACCATTGCAAGATGTTGCATCATTTCATTTCGCCTCGGTCAGCTCACTTGGCTGTAAAATGGTTGAAGTCATTACATGTCAGCAAGTTATAAAACAGCAGAACAATCCAGCATCTGAATCTGTTTGCATTTCTCTGCTTAATTTTTAACAAAGATAATTCTTGAAAATTATTAAAGTTGTTTTTATTCAAATAACCATTGTCAAGAACTTTGACAACCTATTTTAATTAAAAAAGGGACTAAAACACCTCGATTTTGATTACAAAACAACTAGATGTACTGTGTTTAAATATTTTTCTGGTTTAGAAAAGATAATTACTTTATCTGCCAATTTATGCATCATTGTTACATAAAATATGTCTGACATCTGTAATGTACTGTATACATATATTTGTTTTGTGCTCTACAGGGTTTAACAAACTGTGAAAGTTAAGGAGTTTTTAAAAGCTGACAATTAAGCTTAATAAACTTTAGTAAAAAAGCACTACCTGCTTTTATTAATGACTTTCAGTTGCACAAGCTGATATAAATGTTTCCTTGTACCTGCCATCAAACCACATAAAACAAATTGCATTTTCATGTCATCCATTATTTTTGTATTTCATCACTTAAAAAGTTATAAAACATATTTTTTCATTTTGATATCATAATAAACTGACTGTCAAGGTAAAAAACAAGTGACATGGTATGATACCATTAACGGTTTAAATTCTCTTGTTTTAAGTCTCCAAATCTAATCAGTGTAACAGATCCGTAAATCTACATCCATTCAGAAAAATCTGTAGATCTGTACTGTTTATAGGTTTGGCAGTATTTTGACCAGACCATTTCTGAATTTATATTTAAAATAAACCTACATTTTCAGTTAGTAACTGAATGATACCAAACGTCACACTGGATTTTGTTTTGGACGATAAAAGAGAGAAATGATTTCTCAAGCTGTCTGTTTACCTGAGCCTCATCTCTTCTGACTGAACCTAATTTGATCCCTGTGCGGTCCCACTGTCATGCTGTGCCTGAAATGAGGCGAGATGCTTGACCTGAATGAAGACTGAGAAACAAGATTAAATGTGAGCTTGTATATAATTGACGTCAGCCCTTTTATGTGAGAGGCAATGCGGACTGTCTGAGAGAGAGGGAGAGAGAGAGAGAGAGAGAGAGATGTGGGTAAACATGTAAAACCAAAAAAAGACTGCTAAAATGCTGAGAGCTTAAAATGTGCCCTAAAGATTAAATAACAAGTGGAAAACATGATGAGTGATTTAATACCTTGCTGAAAAGTTTTGCTCTCATTGGCTGTCCATCGAATAATGTTCGGGTGTGGTTATTAAGCAGCACAAGCATGACAGCGGTTATTTGCATAGCCTGTTGGCAGAAGCTGTAGTTGATATCATCAGAAACACTCCATGCAGCCCTTTTTTTGTAATCCCTCTGTCAAACTTTCAAACAAACTGAGACGACACTAAAGGCAGAGTTAAACATCACAGTCTGCAATTGTCAGAAAGAATCAAAGCACCCATGGTCGTCTCTCCCTCTGATGAAAGGTTTCCCACACTTTCCTGTGTTTTTCAGCTTTACAGCCTACAGCTTTTACCTAAACAAAGCATGTCATCTTTTAACAAACAACATACTGAGGAGTAACAGCAAACACTTAATGTCGTCCTTTGTGTTCCTGTTGTTATAAGAATAGCTTGCGCAGTTCATTGCGTAGTGTGTGTTCCTAAAGATTGTGTGGTCGATCAAGTGAAAGCAAGCAAGTGTCAGAATATAATATATTAAATAAGATATTTTAACCCACCACAGTTTTCAAAGTATACAATCCGCCACAAACTGTTGAAAAGTTCTGTTACGCCCTCAGCCTCTCCTCTGTCTGAGGACGTCTGAAACAAATCAATCAATAAAACATTTTCATTTACTGAGCTAACTAGTTTGTCATAGGAGTTGGACCTGAGTGAGAAAAGTCTGTAGTTGCGGTGGGTTTCTCTGGTTGTGCTGGTTGAGGGGTTTGACTCTGTTTTACTTTCTGATGGAAATGAACATGTTTGTAAGGTTCACTGCTGCTGGTCAAGTCAGTTCGACTTGATCAACGGCTCTGACAGAGAAATGCGCTTATCAATCTTACATTTAAATAAAGTCATTCTTTTGATAAAACTTGAATTTATTCCAATGCAGTCATTTAAATTGATCTTGAAGTATTAAATCAGGATTCCCACCATTTAAATCAAAGTACAAGTAAGCAAACCGATTATTTCAGCCGACTTCCTGTCAGTGGCTGCAGTTAGCCGTCTCCTCCCTCATCCTGGCATCACCACATGAACACGCAGTGGTCTTTCTCAGAGTGAGCAGTGATGGAGAGCAGCGAGTCACCTCAGGTCTGTAACTAATAAAAATAAACTTTGGGAATGATTTTATCAGCTGATAAACCATGGTCCTCCCTGCTGAACATGACATTAAACCTGCCCTTCATGGGCAGTGTGAACCGCCTCTTTGTAGAGCTCTCTCTCCTGATTTGATAGATGATTTTGGAATACTAGAAAAGTTGCTCCTCTTCTTGCTGCAGAGTGGAGTGACTGAGAGACCTGTGTTACCAACCGACCATGCTGTAAAAGTAACTGCTGTAGGAATACAGAGCTACGCAACAAGTACATTCACAAATATAACACCTACTTCTTACTTTAAGCAGTAAAAGAAGAAAAGGATAAGCTAAACTACAGTAATGTCTTAATAATAATAGTTTAGTCAATTAGGATTGCATACCGTCTGCTCCTATGTAAATATAAGGAGTGGGATATGGTGTAGCATGTCGGAAATGGCTGTGTTACGTGACTTGGAGCAAGATTCCTGATATGTTCCCAAGACCAAACCTGGAGTTCTTTGCTCTCTTTCCTGGCTCTGATCAGAGGTGAAAGTGAGTCCAGTATGTGTGATGTGACATTTATTGACAGTTGCTGAGGTCACACTGAGTTCATTTGATACTTGTCACATCCATGACTCAAGCTATGAACTTGCATGAAAATAATTGGGGAGGGATTTTTCGAAAACTGAGCTGCCATTTGGATGCTTTTTTTGGCACTAATTCTGTCCACTTCTGAGCTGACAAAGCTGATGTGCCAGATTCAATAGGGGGTGTGGCTGAGCCTTCATTACCCTTCTCATAGAGATGGAGGCCTTATAGCACATGTGGGACACAACGTTCCCAGATGAGACTGTTGTTGTCCAGATGGAGTAGGTTGCAAAGGTTGAGTCCAGACAGACCCTCTTTTTGTCCAGATGCACGATATTGCCTCAGCGGAGTCCAGATAGTCTGTTATTTATCCAGATGGAGTTCACCGCCTTAAATGAGCCAAGAAAGGCCTGCTTAACCCAGACAGAGCTACTCATATGCATGCAGTAGCTGATTGTTTTAAATCTGTGCTGCTAAAAATGGAGCCAAGGTAACTTAATAACTTATTCCTGATGGGCATGTACATTTGGAAAGTCAGGCAAGATTTTCTGTAAAAATGTAAAAGGACTTCCGCTTGCTCATCGCTGTAGACCGTTAGGAGTGTGTACATGTCTGCAGAAACCCTGGCCCCTACCAGTATTTTTTTATCCTGTGTGTTCAGCATGTTTCTGGCCATTAACCTTTGAGCAGTGAGTGTGTATCCCCTTGCAAATAACAGCATGCAGGGTGTGAGGGAGGGACTGCATAAAAACATTGTGAGCGGGTCACATCACTGCCTCGCTGCCTCTCCTCTGATCTCTGTCCGTGTCATAGATGGATAAAGAGCTGCAGGTCTGTGTGTCTGTTTGTCTGTGTGTCTGGGTGTGGAGTTCAGCCCGGCTCTCAGTCAAACACTCAGAGCAGAGAGGTGACAGCAGACAGGATGATGACTGCACTTCAGCCGGATTCAAACATAATCCAATATTGTAGCGACTTCCTGCAGGGTTGTGTGTAGGTGTGGGTGTGGTTGTTTATGCTGTAGAATGTATCCGCTGTGAGACAATTAAAGAAATTGTTTTGTATTTCTGTGGTCCATTGCTTTGTTCTCCCGAGTGCCACTCCTTCTCTTCAATCTCTCTTTAGCTTCCTCAAGAAACTTCGCCTCTGTCTCTTGCTGATTTAGCCAGGAAGAGGGGCTACATTTGATTGACATGTTTACATGTGGAAACTGACAACCCTTTCACATTCTGTGTTTCATTGTTTCATGACATGGTGTGTAATGTTTCATCACATTTTAAGACTTTATTTTATTTTACAGTTTTATCAGAATCACACAATTTCTAGTAAGAGCAGATCAGAATGGCTGCCTGAAGCATCTTTTTCCACTGCCTGCTCCTGCAGCCCACCTCTCCACACGCTGCATGCCTCTGCATTCAACAAGGTCAAGGTTTTCATATGTTCATGTTTGCTCCCACACTGTGCTATGAGGCAATTACAGCATACTTCAGTCAAAACGGTCTCTTCATCACCCAGCTATAGCAGTTCACCTTTTACTCATTTTGGTGTGAACCACTTAAATAGTAACAGGTCATGTAGCAATGGCTGCGGCCAAGCTGGCAAACTTATTTGTTCTCCATGGCTGAAGTTTCCTCTCTAACAGTTAAAGCTTATACATGGGTGGGGTTACTTTGATGATTTATGTCTAAAACATGCATCGTATCCCACATTTCCTGTCACAGTGACTCATTCTCTCTCTCCCACTCTCTCTCTAATAGAATTTATTTATTTGTATAAGCCTACAATATGTTAACACATTGTTAGCATTGTCGGGTTTCACTTGTGATTGACGCTGAAGTAGGATCTGAGCGTATGTGTTAATTTCTAGCCTATGTGATAAAACCTGTACTTAGTTTTCATGCATAATATGAACTTCTGTGTTGATGAAATATAGACATGTTGCATTCGAAGGCCACAGTGACCCAGGCAGAGATTTCACCTCACATTACTTGTTGTAGCAGATCAAACCCTGCTTTCTGTCTTTGCGCTCCATCTGATATCCAAACATTGCAACTTTGTGCAATACCACAACAAATGAGACTTAATGTCTGGAGATTGTAAGTTGAAGAGGATCCTGCATCTTTTGGGTGAGCTTTCTTACTTATTGTGAAGAGAACACATGAGAAACCACCTTCTTTCTATCCCACAGTATAGATGCCAAACCCTTTTTAACAGGATCATTAAATAATCATTAACGTCAGTCGGCCCAGAGGTCTCTTTCCAGCGAACAATCTGTTCTCCCTCCCCTTAACCTATATGCTGCTGTTACTTTGTTGTAGCTCTGTGGTCATGACCTCAAATCATCCACAAGGCCCTCTCTGTGCTGAGAATCTCTTGATTCACCACCACAGTGTCTCTGGCAAACAAAGGCTGCAAAGAAGCACAGGACTATTCAAGCAAGTGCTGTGGAAATTAATTTGGGCCACAGAACCATGGAGGCCTGGTTCTGCCACACTGTGAGTCTGGTGGATTGATCCTAGTGAAGTTAAAACAGAGGAGAGGACAAACTGCATTAGGACTGCGATGACTGAGTGGAAGACTGCTGTAGTTTCTGTTAAGAGTGAGTAAAAAGGGATAAGTAACGAAGACGGATTTATGAAGTTGAGGTCAGTGTATTAAAAAAAAGGCCTAAATCTTGATCCTGAAAATAAAAAACTCACAGCTGAAGCAGCATGAGTAGTAGCAGTAGCATGAGATGGTCTTTCATCAGAGGAAACTGGGATCTTCTGGACCTGATGTCCTCTGAACCTTTGGACAATGAGATGTTCAGATTGACTGCGTCCAACTTTAAGGATGACTGCAATGAGAACCAAGGTGAAAAACTGCCAAACTATGATCCACATCCATAAACCTCTGCAACCAAGAATCTGACTAATGATCAACAGGCAAAAGAGGAACATGACCATGCACAGGAACATATTCGTACTTTTCAGATGTTTTTTAAAAGATGCGTTATTAACTGAGGCTTTATTTAATTATCAGAAAGTGTCTAATTGGTGAGAAAACAATGTTCTAGTACAGATCCCCACTCTTTTTAAAGTAAGTGCCAAACCTTGGGATACATCAACCACACTTGCTCTCATTTCTCTCTTGTGAAAAACTTTTTTTGTGTGTTAAAAAAAGTTGTTTTTTTTAATTTGGGCAACAAACAAAGACTCTTTGTTTCAATCCTACTGACCTATTTTAATTTTGACTTAATCTAATCTAGAAAAAAAATGTGTCTCTTGTGTAATCATTAAAAATCATTGAAAATACATATGAATCATCTTTAACATGTGGGCATTTTTGGGGTAGTTATACAAACATATTTTTGTGCAAAAATAAAAAAACAGTGTGTTAAAAACATCTTAGCCTGATAAATTTGTGCAAAGTTATATACATATGATATATATTTATACATCGGAGGGTTGAATGCTTTAAACATGGTAAAGCCAGAGGATGGAAAGGCCACTCAGAAATCCGTTTTTCAGAAATCAACACAGATTGCTGCGACTTTGGTCATAAAATTAAGAGACAAATGAGCAAAGACTTGGCTTGATTCAAATTGAATATCAAGTATTTCAAGTGGTTGCCAGAACATCTGGGTTTTTGCAGAGATGGGGGCTGCTTGATAAACAGGTGCACACTGAGGACAAAAACAATTGGTTGAATGACTCATTTAAAAAAATTGCAGCTGTTCTTATGTGTCCTGCATTTTCTTTAATTACCAGCACTGAAATGTTGTTCTCAGACAAAGAAGAGAGATCTAGCTTCTTGCTAATTTCTATCCACAGTCTCCAGGCCTGATTTCACTTTTCTATTTTTCTGCAGAGAGACAAACATGAAGGCATTGCAAACAGTGATTTATTTTTAGAGTTTGTGGAGAGAGACCAGGCTGAGAGGAAAGCATCTTAAAGAATATTAAGATCACAGCAGTGAGGAAAAAAGGAATGAATGAATATCTCCTCTCTGCAAAAACAAAAAAGATCCAAAAACGGGGGGGGGGGGATGCTCTTTTAACCTTCCAGGAAATAGCAGTACAAAAGCTCAACTTTCGCTGTCAGAAGCATTTTACGCATCTTAAAATTCAACTCTTTGTTTTTGGTGAAGAGCGCTCCCTCGTCTGGAATGTCTTTGGTTTCGTCTTCAAACGTGTGAGAAATAATCGAAGGACGTCCTCTGCTATAAAAACCAGTTAATTCAAGGCCGGTCTAAATCTCTGAGGTGGCTGTTGATACTAACACAACCGTTCCACTAAAGAAAAATTAAGCACCATGAAGACGGTGCCTCAGCAGAAATATACAGCGAGGCCTGTCACATTAACATAAAGCATGGGCCCCAGAAATTATTAGCCTCCCTAATCTCAGGAACACTCAGATGCAGCATTGCACTGTTCAAATGACCTGTCCAGCATGATGCATGGCTGTTTTTTCTCCACCTTGGAAAGAACACCAGCTTCCCCCCCCGAACCCCGCCACTCTTTATTTCTTGCTCACTCGCTTTTTTTTTTAAGCTCTTGCACCAGATTTATGCAAGGCAGAGCAGTGAGGTGCAAAGCCTACACAAACAACAGCCGAGGCAGACGGAGCAAGGTGAAGGTCAACAAACACATTATCCTCCACTTATCAACAGTTTATTAGCACAGCTCATTCCCCGCCTGCATTACACGCAGACAAACCAGGTCGCATCAGCTTCTCCTTCTCTAACCTCACCTATCTGCGGCACCCAGGGAGGGAATAAGAAGCTGAGAACGATATAATGACATTAAGTGTTATCTCCTGCCCCCTTTTCCAACCGCTGCCATCCCGCCACCTTGAGAGCTACTCTATCACAAACAGCAGGAGTGGATGGAGAGCTTGAACTGGATTAAAGTTGGGTCTGCTGTGCATAAAGACACAGCTTTACGGCATGCGCTCAGTCCTAATGGTTTGGGTAGGGGGGTGGAGTTTGAGGGATCGATGGGAATGATCTAGTACACAGCAGGACAGATATAAAGATCAGTGAAGGGGAAAATAGACTCTCTGTCACCCCACCGATTGCTCTGATTGCCTGCCAGCCTGCTCACTTGTGACCAGATGGTCCGTCCCCATCAACGCCCAGTGAATACCTGTAAGACACCCTCCCCCACCTCAGCTGACCTGTCTCACTTACACACCGACCGGTCCGCTCCAACTCTTCATTCATGGATTGGAGCAAGAAATTCATTTGTAGAATTGCATAGAAATCACATTGATTTAACATGAAAACTGTATATTTCTGCAAAGCACAGATGTACAACTTCACATTTCTTCACATGTTTTTACTTTAAAACTTTTCATTTCGGGAGATAAGTCTGTTTGGATTCTTGGACCGCCTGGTTATTGTCTCCACCAAAATGACTTAAAAATGTTCTTACATCTCCTTAAAAACAATTGGCCTGGTCACCAAAAACGTGAGGAAATTCACCTGTTGGCACCTGGTTGTGGTCACCACAAATGTCCCAGCGGTCAAAGATACGTGATGAAAACAATGGTTTTATTGAGAGTGTCCTGCTTGGCAACCATCAATTCATAAAGACCCAAATGATGTGAAAGCTTCATTACATTGATGTAAATTGTTACAGCTCGTCCAAAAGCTGTACAGCTAACATTTGCAAACACATGTTTCTGTGGTTAGCAAAGACATAAACTGTCAACATGTTTCTGTGGGACAAGTCTGAGAGTCTTGTCTGATCAGCATCAGAATTGGAGGAATATTTTAAAAGACTGGTGTCAGTTAGTTTAACCTGATGGGGTTTCGCCTTGGCTGTTAGTGCTACAGACCCCAGAGCAGTTTGGACTCAGAGATTCACTGACACAAGACAATTTGAAAGTCAACCAAATCGCTGAATATGGCTCTAACCAGCTCTAACTGGTAGTGAAAGACATTTGTAAGCCCGGCTGCCAATTCCTTCTGACAGATCACACTGCTAGCATGTCACCAAAAATTGGAAAAGATGGTTGGTGTTTATCCAAACAATATTTTGCTTTCGTTAGTTAACATTTTTCCAGTTTTCCTTTTTTTGTGTTCAATTTACTTCAATAAACAAAATAACAACAACAACAAAAACCCCAAAGGCTTTGACTTTTTTTTGTTTGTTTTTTTGGATATGAATATTTGTGTCCTCATCCATCAGCTTGTTTTCTTTTTCATCTGCTAGACTCCGGTGTTAATAACTTCAAACAGGTGGTCGAATTCACAGATGATAAATTCTGAATTCAAACAGGCCACGGCAGTTTAAATCTAATATTTTTCCAACTTAAAAATGAACGTTCATTTTATTCAAACTATAAGTGACTATACCGGTCTGAGTAGAGTTTATAAAAACACCACTGTTGTCCCGAAACATCAGCTAGTGCAGGGATCCAAAACCTACTTCACTCTCACTCTTTCAATTGTCCATCTTCTTTTCTCATTTCCTTCTTTACCCATTTCACCCTTCATTCCCTCCGCGCATTAAGCCAGGTAGTGATCTTTGAATCACTATTCTACATTATTCTATCAGATTATTCGAGCTATCCTTAACTGATCCTGGCATCTCTCACTTTTGTACACTAATTAAAGTTTTGCAGAGAAATGTAAGTGTCCCTGTGCTTTGAAACTCTTGTCGGTGAGTTGAAACAAGGAATACATCATTAAGGTCATTCTTTTTTTAAAGTTAACACAACTCTGTACCTTTTTGAGAATTTTTCTGGTAGACATTTCTGTGATTAAGCAAATCCTGTCAGTCCTACCAGCGCTGCAGGACCCTAAACATTTGTATTTTTCTTGCTCGACTGATGCCTTCTTCTGTCTACTGCATGTTGCACACTGTTTTGTGGGCCAAGTGATAGTTTGAAACTCCTACACGCTGTGGAGGGTCATTTTGTTCCCCTTTCTCTGTTGCTTCAAACTCAGGGTCTTGGTTCAGGACCCTGGACAAGTGAAGAGTACTTTGCCTCATCTTCTCCTAACACATTTCATTTAGCAGTGGCCCGTGCATTCAAGACACCATCTGTCATGGCTCTGCCTCTCACCGCTCTTTAAAGCTCAGGGAAACATTCAGCTATGGCAATTAAAGGAGAAGAGTGGGAAGAGAAAGAAGGACACAGGTTGAAGACAGCACTTGAGAGCTTCAAGCAAAGCCTACTACAAACTAAAAGTTTTAAATTATTGCAATGTATCCAGCAATCGAAGCGTTCAAATCTGGCATTAGAAGCTGGGAAGCCTGTCTTGATTCAGACTGTGTGACAGGCTGCGCTAGAAATCTTGAATAAACCGGAGAACCAATGAGTGAGGAGGATGGTGAGATTCTATTCCCAGACACCCTCTTCATGTGCACACATACAGCTGCGGACAGGAGATGCTCACACAGATCAGTGTATTAATAGTACATACAGTCAGTACATGCAGTAATTGTATTAGCTTGCTCTTTACAATTTGCTATCAGCTGAGTAAATGAGTTGTAACTAAAACTGGTTTTGTTGAATTTACATTTACGAGCATGTCATCGACGATAGCAAAATCTTTTACTTTTCTCTCAACTCAGAACTGTTCTAATTCAACATCTTGTCAGCTTTGATGAACACCACCAGTCACATTCATTGAAATTAAGAGAGAAAAACTTGAATCCCCTTGACCTTGATATAAAGCAAGAAATGGCAAGACTTCTCATTCAAGAGCCCAGTGAACCAAATCCCTTGTTCTTTTTTTAACTTAAGCATCATCATTGTTGACACAGCTACATCAGATGTTCAACCGACTATGAACATTTACAAACGGATTCTTGAATCAAAATCACTCACAAAAACAATGCAAAAAGGCGTTAACTTGTTTCTGTTGGCTACTCTGGTTAAAAGGTAGTTCACAACTTTACTGACATTTAGCACCAGTGTTGCGTGTTCAGCTCACCCAGATGTTAACTGCTGCATAGGTGCTCTGCAGACTGCTTAATTTTAATAACTAAACCTGAAAACACATCATTGAAAGAGCTGAACGACCTCAAATATTAAGTTTAGTGGTTTAGGAGTGAAACTGTAATATTGTAAAAATATACCTTTTTAAAAGTGCTTCAAAACAAGCAAGCATGCATATGCACTTAAATATAGCACACACTCCTGCACTGACAGAGAGGACAATAGAGGCGATGAAAATAAATAGAGGACATTCAATCGTTTCAATCAATTCCTCCATATATCTTAAGTGGGCAATCTCTCATTGCCTCTGCAGGCCCATGATGGATCCCTGCTTCTCTTTTTATTCTGAATGCCAACATACAAAAACAAATGATTCAGTCCAGTCCCACATGGGTGAGAAGTAGAACACTCACAACTGAGACACCCTGTCGTATTTCCTGTGGAGTATTCAAATCCATTTTTCAATGACTGCTGGTCTGTCATGGGAGGTCATTTACTTTCTTATTGCACCACTTCATCTTTTTTCTGTCTCCTCATCATAAGCCCTGTGACAGACTCATGATGGATATAAAGTTCAGCCCCAGGAGATATCCACCTCCAACAGCACCGCTGCTTCAGAGCTACCATCAGCCTGCCTCTGAGCAGAGGCTGCTTGCAGAGCGGTGCAGTAAACAACAGACGGGTGCAGCATGACAAAGCTTTAAAGTGGCTGAAATGAATACAGTATATTATCACAGAAGTCACTTGCACTTTGTACCTGCAGCGTGAATGCTGCAAAGTGTGTGTGTTAGAGTGGGGTTCCTATAAGGCAACAGATCAACAGCACAGTGCTGCTGTCCTGATTTTCAGTGTAGCAGTTATCTGACCAGAAATGAGTGTTTTCAGTGTATTTACTATATATCATAAAGCCTGGTCTATTTGTTGTTTAGCTTGCAAAACCCTGGCAACAAGCCAAAAGGACTTCATGATTACGTTTTCAACTCCAATGGCGAAACTGCAAAAGGTGACATCAGTTTACTAGGTTTGTCCATTAGGAGAAAGAGGTTGCACTTGGTTTTATTTGTGCTGACCACTTCTCAGACGTAGTGTTTCTGTTGGTTTCCTGGGATTCCAAAGAAGAGTAGGAGGACTCATTCATTTGGAGTTTAACTGAGGTTTTAGAGCAAGTATTGATTACCTTCTGGGTGGTTTGAGAGCATTTTCTAGTTCAATACCACGTTTTCATTATGGACCTTAATCATATTGGGAGGAGATATCTTACAATGATAGGCTAATAAAAATAGATTTTTTTGGGAACAAAGTGAAAAAATATTTAGCAATATTAGTCTAATTATGCCTTAATGGATATAATGATAGCTGCGATTTTCAGTTCACAAATGTGCCTTTACACATGGAAGCTGCCCTAAGAGCTGAATACAGCACCTTTACTCAGTCTTGGTATCAGTTTGTCCCTGGGGCCACTTGTGGAATTGCATTTAAAAATTTCCTGAAGCTCAGGTTTAAGACAGCAGTCGTCATCAGCTGGACTCTGAAATTCTACAAACCTGCTCTGGTTTGTTTGCTTGGAATATTTACTGATTTTTGATTTTCAAACAATTCTGGCATCATTTGAATTGTAGCTGTCGATTTAGGTTCCAACTCTCAATGGCTACATCACCTGATTATCTGATTCACTGCTAACATGATGTTTACTGTAGCATGATGGTTTAAGTTATTTGAAAGCATGAAAACTGTTTATCTTGTAGACATGGTACTCACCAGACAGTGATCAATACAGTAATACAGTGACAGCAAGATGTGTTTTCAGTATTAAGGTATCAAAATTTGCAAATAGCTCTGTGTTAATATTGCCTTAAATGTCGAAGAATCCTTGTTAGATCTGCAATTATCTCAGGGAAGAAAGAACACTGATATACAATAAAGCTGATACCTGATATAATAGTAATAATAACCATAAAATTAAACAACCACTAGTAAAAAAACGTTGAGTTTCCCCAAGTATCTCTAAATATGTCACATTCATTTGAAGTGAGATCATTGACCAGGCAATGGGCCTGCTAATGAGACACTTATTGGTATAGTTCATCAAACATCCCAGGATGATAGTTTACTGCAGGATAGAGACACGATGTGCCATGGCAATGATGCAACCCTGTGTCAACAGACAGACAGCTGCCTGTGTCAGAGGCGTCTCTGAGTGGGCCTGGCTCTCAACGTGTCTGTGTGTTTGTCTGTGTTTGAGCATACAGAGCACGAGACAGCGACTGCGCGCCTGCTGCCTCCTGCACACACTTTGAATGGAAGGTTCCTGATCACGAAACAGAGTTGCATAAACCTGACTGCAGTCATTTTAACCAAACTGCTTTAAGCGTTCACCCGTAGAGATGAGCTGTCGGTAAAAGAACTGAGAGTTATTCATGTCTCGAATAAAAGTAATATTTCAAAAAGGGAAAGGAGAGAAAGGAAAGCCTTCAAATTGAGGTGATTTCTGTTTGACATCCACATCTTTACTTAAGTCTGATTTTACACATCAGGATTTTAGGACTTTTTAAACAAATTGCTCGTCAGATTGTTGAACAAACCCTGTTTTTTAAGCTTAGAATTTTTCTCTCTAAACCTCTTGTTGCTGCTCTTCATACAACAGTTTTTTTGCAATTCAGTGTGTGCAGCCAGCCCCATTAATGTACTTGAGGAGAAACTGAAAGTGTGGGCTGTTTTCCCTGTTTGACTATTACCATCATGTGACACTCAAAACGCATGCACAAGACGAGGTTCTTGGAGAGATCAGGAAGTCAGTGGCATGCAGCCAGAAGCAGTCTGTACAGCAGGCTATTAAACACGCTATTGGCAGTCTGAATATTCAGAAAGGTCGAGACACTTTTGACCTTTAATGTGTTCAGACAATAAGTGAGACGTACTAGCTTGTTTAAAACCCTTGAGCCTCCTCTTTTGCGTACCTGACAACCAGTTGTGATATTTTATAACTTATAAACTTATAAATGTGACGAATGAAAAACACTTAAACATTTTCTCCTCTGTGAACGCAAGATCTGCAAAGGTGACTATTTACCAAATACATCACAAGATACATATCCCACAATCCCATGCTACTTTTGTTGTCATTGAAATGATATACTGTGTGTTTACAGGAGCTTGTACAGACTGTGCCACAGGCTTTCTTTGTATTTGGGCCTGCATGTAGTTTTACCTGAACTTCCCCCAGCTGTCCTCAGGGTTCCATCACATAATCTGAGTTTCTGATACTCCGATATTATGAATTAGCAAACTAACAATACTTAGAAAACCAGCAGCAGATAAATCTGACTGGCTCATCTTTTCAGTGAGGCCTTTATTTCCACGACAATGTCATGTTTTGGGTGTTTGTGCACTTAAGCTACCAACTTGTTTAATAATTGTCCCCTTTCTGATTAAACAGCTTCAGGTCAGCTTCGGGTCAATTGGTGCGACGATGCTGGTGGTCGTTAGAGGGAGCTGCAGGTCCAGGGGACCATTGGATGAGATTGGGGGTCCTTAAATGAACTATGAGTCATTAAATAGTAAAATTGTTTTTAATTAACAGGCAAACATGGACACACACACACACACACACACACACACAGACATACATACGGTGCTTGTGTGTTTCTTTGTTTGTTCTGTGTGTTTGTCCTCATGAATATAGGTGCACAAAGATGTGTGTCTGTGACTGTGTTTGTATCTGCATGCCTGCAGTCTTTCTGTGTCCTGAAGCGCTCTGTGTGCAGCAGACGTTGATGCTGCTCTGCCTCCTAATGGTAAAATCGTGTCAATGCATTTAAATGAGACTGTAGACAGTCTGTCACTGCTTTAAAAGCTAAATAGATAAAGTGATTTAAAATGTTCACATACAAACATGCACATCCTGGAGATAAGTAACAAAAGTCTGTGTTGTTTTCTTTAACACACCAAGTCACCGTCATCTGCTCTGTACCTGTATGAGATTTTGGAACAACACACATCGTCTAAAAGATGTGAGAACTAAATGAAACCCAACACCTTAGTACTTAACCTGTTATACCTGTTATAGCTTTTGTCTTATTTATAAAGTGCAGCCCTTTTTTTGTACACTGAACTGCATAACATTTTTGGATTTATAATGTTGTATTTATGTCAGCATGATGACCCTCTCCACCCTTATTAAGAATGATCAGGGTTTTTTGAGTCACCGGGGTTATGATGAGAACTACACAGCAGGCCTGTGTAAAACATGGCGAAAGTCTCATGACTTGTCATTGGAGTTTTGAGTTTTGAGTTTTGTTGATTTCTGTTTTATTTTGGTGGCTCTTGTTTTGTCTCTTGTCTACCCATGTCCTGTCAAGTTGTCCTCCTCTTGTGATTACCTGTCCTGCCCTGATGGGTTTCACCTGTGATGATTGCCCCACCTGTGTCAAATTACTCCCAATGTGTGTTTGGTCTCTATGTTTCCTTTTTTTTTTGTCTCTCTGGCTCTGTGTTACTTCTTGGTTCTGTGTCTTAGTTGTGTCTGTTTCCTGGTTTGTTGTTTTATTTTTTTTTTCTTTTGTCATTTGGTGGTTTTTTGTATTTTCCTCTTGAACTTTTTGGCTCCTTAAGAGTTTGATTTACTATCAGCAATCTAAAAACCGCTTGTTTTTTCTTTGAGGACCCAAATGTGAGACACTAAATCAAGGAATAACTTTTTGTTTAGACCTTGACAGGAAGAATGTTTTAAACCACTTCAGGCCTGTTTTTTTCAACATTTAGATCAGATGGAGGGAGATGTTAACACGCTGGGCACATTCTTTAGTGTAATGCAACTGCACAGTGATGCATGCTAACAACAGGTGTCAAGACACCACAGATCGCAATACATTTCCCTTTTTTCCACACTTTGGTGTATGGCTTACTGTTAATATTTGATGCTTGTAAACTCATTTATAATGAAATAAATCCTAGTAAAAAGATGAAAAATGTCTCCAAAAAGCCATTGGAGCTCATCCACTGCCCAGCAGGCCTGATTGAAGCTCTTATCAATGAATTGAATAAAGTAATCCCTGTATCTTCAACAGACTTTGAGTTCAGCACTGTGATGTGTGGGAGTATGACAGGTCAAGGAGAGTGAGAGAAGACGCAGAAGCAGAGCAGAGCAGAGCAGAGCTATCTTTACTGTCAGCACAGAGTCTGTAGGGGCAACAACTTTCTGACTGCACTTTCATAATCAAATGAAAGACTTCAGCTGATATGTGATTGAAATTTTGTATCTTTATGTTTCAGTATACACTGTCCTATTGTGGACTGGTCTCCAAGAAGCTGCACTCACTGATAATCTCTGATTTAAAGACCTTTAAACTTGCTCTCAAGCACAGTTACCACTGATTAAACTCTCACTCCGACATATCCAACAGCAAGCACTTCCCTTCAATCAACATCTCAAATAAATCAAGAAACATCAATGGAGAAACTAGTGGATTGCATAGATGGCTGTTAATATCCATTGTGATGAAGTGCCACCAAATTTAACACCCAACAAACAACGTTCAAGTTGTGATTCCTGAAATTATAACATTGCACAATAGTGCCCCAAAAGAAAGAGCAAGATTATGTAACCTCTAAACTCTGTTTTGGAAACTGAGTCTTTCCATGAAGTGTCTTTCCACAGCAATCATTTGCTTTTACGCTCACCCTCATTCTGGGCACTCAATGATGACACATGAGGAGTTTCGAGTGTCTGCTTTACACTCCAATGGCAATGTCCACTCTCTGTGGTCTGTGTGTGTGACATTAGATATTTAATAGTCATATTGCACTCACGGTCGTTGCACTGTGTGCCAGTGTAGGAGGTCATAGAGCAGTCACATGTGTAGTTCTCCCACTGCTGGATGCAAATGCCCATGTTGGCACAGGAGTCCTCCTGACATGTGGTGCTTGGACCTGTGGAAGTGAAGCCATCCCCACAACCACACCCAGACATCCACCCGAACAAACACACACACACACACATACACACATGCCCACTAGGTTTAATACTATACAAACCCACTGGAGGCTTCACCATAATAAGTACATGACTGAAGTGAACCCAAAGGCTGCTCTAAATGGACACTGGTTTGGTGTAGGGCTTTGACAGTGTTTTTTCAGCCACAAACACTGCCCTTTGGTTTATTCTTTTAAAGATATTTTCTCACTTTGCTGGTGTCTTACCTTGTAAACAGCTTTGGCTTTATGAGATACACCTTTTTAAGACACTAGAATGTTTTAACTAGGAACCATTAACTTTTAAAAGTTTAAGGTTCAGTGCCTTTTATGTTGCCTAATCATACAACATATTACGTTCTTTTCCACTCAGAAAGCTCTTGTGATTTATTAAAAGGGGGAGAAAGCAGGGGGTTTTTTTAGCACAGAAAGAAAAGGCTTTATGGTATGTAATTTATACATGTGATTTTTAATACAAATCTTGAAATAATATCACATTTTTTTCTTCAGTCACTATGTATAAAATGGTGGCTGGAAAAATATCACAAAGTGTATTATGCAGTGCCATTGTTTCCTCCAACCCTTAAAGTTGTCCTGTTAAAATTTCCACTTTTCCTGTATTTACCAAAACATTGTCCCAGTGTTCCTGAACCATAATATTTAAATCATTACTAAGCCTATAGCTCCATATTTGAAAAGTATGGCCCTTTTGTCTGCTGTTGGGTAGTTTGTGGTTGAGTAAAATGGTGCAGCTGCAATGAATTCTGCAAACCAGGAATAACATAAATCAGCAGGAAAAAATAACTAAATGCATTGGGCAAGTGATTTGTGTTGTGTTACTAGAAATTATCAAAGTGCACCACTGATGACATAATTATCACAATATCTCCTAAAACTAAGTCTCAAATTCCATTTGATAATTTAAATATCTCTGTATCTCCCGAAGGTGAAACATGGGGGCATTACTGTTCTGCAAAAAGCAATAAAAACTTCAACGATTCAACACATTGTAATTTGTTGAGATTTGGGACTTTAGTGTCATCTTTTGAGGTGCTTTAGAACGAGGGTTTAAACCTGCATAAATCTAAATAAACTTAAACATGACCATGTTTTATAGAAAGTGAGATTTAATACATGTACATTCTTGATAAAGATACTTTTAGACGCGGTCAAGTTCAAAGTTCTTAAATCTGGAACATCCATGTTTTTACATCTCTTCTGTACAACTCTGAAAATAGATTGGTCCTCTATTTACACAGTTTATACATTAACTTGTGTGCCTAACAGGTCATGAGATAGAAAGGAAGCAGTTTATACACTCACACTTTGGACTAAATTGGGGAAGGACAGCAAAGAATAACAAAATGCTGCAGGAGTGAATAAGAAGTTATGACTTTTCATTTTTTAATACTTTCCCACAGCAAAGAAGAACAGTTTTGATATCCACCTCACTCTACAAAGGACAAAACAAGCTTTTAATAGAAAAATATCTTAGTCTACCAATAGTATTTAATTCACATAAGTCTAGCACACCCGTTTCATATTATTGATACATTATTTATGCAGTTTTCTCTTTGTATCAAGAGAACACTTTTTTTTTGTTTGTTGAGTTTGTTTTTCCAGTACATCTGCTTACACATAAATGTGCATACATTTTCACAACAGCACATTGGCTGCATCAGCTAATCTCACTTAAATCAGGTACATGTGTTGAGTGAAGACTTACCTTGTTAACTGATGCAAGCTGCTCTGTTAAAGAGGCTGTTCAGGATCATGAAAACTGATGAGGACTTGGAGGAGGGGATAGAGTCAGAACTTAAACTGACTTAAAATGCAGGAATGCTCTGCAGGGGAAGCTCCTATTTCAGGTTGTTGATCCGCTGATATGGCTCAGAATTTTATGTAAGATTGTCATCAGTGAAAAGCTTTTTGATATTATTATTTATGCTATCACTTCAGCCAATACTACTGCATTTATTATATTAGCCTGCAGTGCAATATCACCATCTAGTGATGGTACAGTGTATTACCATAACCTGAGATCAACTAAAAAATCATCAATGAGCTTTGATAACTAAAAAATCCATTTTATGTGATGGAAGCTTGTAATGAAATGCAGACAGCACATGGTTATACAGATTTAATGACTACTCAACTGATCATGGTAAATCTGCAAAAGAAAATAGGAAAATCATACAAGCACACATAAAAATGAGACTTTAGAATGCCATGAACAAGACCAACAAACTGTGATTGATGAGATTTTATTTTGAAAAATAAGTTAATCAACCATTGACTCCTTGCAGTACATTCAGTACACTGAATAACAATGTTATCAACCCCATTCAGATTGTCACAGCAAGGACGACATACAGTACACATAATGTTATGTTCTGTTTGGATTAAAATGAAACATCAACTAGCACATTTATTTGTCTAACAGGGGGCTCTGTAAGGTAATGTAAAAAAAAAAAGGAAACATACAATACACTCAATGTCCAACTGAATGATATGGCAGGCATAAGAAAAAACAGCTGTACAGAAAATGATTTCCATGCAAACAATAACAGGTTGTGGAAGCTGGCCCAGAACCTTAAAGGGTGACAAAAAACAACCACAAAAGAATGCGCAAATTGCACAAGAAGATGGAAACATTTTGTCCACAGTGACATCTGCCTGCTTGGGCAAAATGTTTCAACAGCCCATTTTGATGTAGATAATAGCTTGGACAAATGTTGATCAAATGTATGGGTATGGCTTGATAGGGATTTCCACGGCTGCTATGATGTCATGGTCCGGTGTGAAACTGAACATCTACATTCTTAGACATTACGGTTTGGATTGTTTTGTCTCCACGCCCCCTGTAATTGACCATTTGCTAAACCCCTAACCCCAAACAGCCACTGACTAATCAAAAAACCAATAGCTATACATGGCTAAATACCAAGAGACTACTAGCACTAGCACCCCATACTAGCATCCCTTCAGTCCAAAGGTTAAGGCTTTAGTTAAGGCATTTCAGTTGTGTATTTTAGTCTGTCTGAGCAAGCTTGACAAATAGTTATGCTACTGTTTAAATTTTTGTTTATACAGGTTGCAGAAATTTTCCCTCAAGAGTATTTTTTTACTAAAGTCTTCAAGTCTTTTCCTCTTCATTTTACATGTGTAACTACACTGTATGTGTGTTCTGATTGCTACCAGGAGACCTCTGCTCACTACTGTACCTGCACACTGCGTGAGAGACTGACAGAGGACTGCAGGTGAATGTTAGGGAATTATCTATCATTATTATTTTGTGGACTTAAACAACTGAAGGTACAAGAAATTCCTATTTCAGATTGACACATCCACTGCATGGAAGATAGTAAAGTAGCGGTTAGCAGCTCCGTCCTGTTTTGTATTGGGATTGTCAAAGTTAACCTGAGATGACTTTGCCAAAAGTCGGTCCTCATCCACATGGCCTTTATACGGCGTCAAGCAAACCATTTGCACAGAAGCCAACAAGATAACAAGTCGTTAATCTGTGATAATGAGATGATTATGATTTTGTTATCTTGAGATCACAGAATTTCAAAAAAGAGAGAGAAGTGACTGAGGCTGCTCCGGGCTACTGTACATATAGCCTGAAACTAATTAAGTACTTCTACTCAACGCCTAACTTTAAAAATTTGTAAGTTATTGTCAAAAGTTCATAAATGGTATTATTTACTCTAAGACTTTTTTATATAATACTGTCTTGTAACACAAGAACATTCCTATATTTCCATGGCATTATGAATCACTGACAGACTGCAGATTGAATTTCCTGGGGATGAGTTGGTTTTAGCGAAAGGGTTTTTTTTTGTTTGTTTTTTGTTTTTGTTTTTTTTTTGTTTTTTTTTCTTTTGTGCCATAGCACAGAGCCAGCATGGCATTATGCATGTCACTATCAAACGAGTAGGCTGAAACTAAGTTGTCTGCTAACTTACAAAGCTAATATTAGTTAGCCTGCTTGAGAGACAGCTGTCATTTCAGTTAAAAAGTTCCCAGCCAAAAGTAAAAACTGTTTTTGTATATACTTCTGTCCGACCTCAAGGATCCACTGTTTACAGTATCACTACAAACTTTCAATGGCACATCTGCAGTAATCATTGTGAACTACATATGTGCACTGCTACAATTACAAGATTGACAAGCACAATGGCAATAAAAAAGGGGGAAAGGGCTTAGTGAAGGGTCAATTAGATATATAATAGCTAAAAGAATTCACTTTTGGGAAAAAAATACTTTAAATGAGAAAATATTACTGCAAAATCAAATTAATACAAGCATCTTTTTACCAACACACCTGAACCAGACGCTCATGAGGAGCTCTGTACTAACTCCTTATTTAATTATGTTCAAGACTATAAACATTCACGGAAATTACAGCAAAAACATTTAAAAAAAGGTTAGATCTGATAAAAAACGGAGCACCTGGCAGTATATTGTGTCACTGCTCTGGCAAAAAACTGCTCTGATGGTGATTGTGGCAGCACTGTAAGTGGACGACCAATGTGGCCAATAACATGTGGTTGTGTAGGTGTTGAATCTGAAGTTTGGCCTGACTCTAGCTAGGGGTAAGTGAGGCATAGTACAGTTAATAGGATTAAAGGACTTCCATGCAGATGCAGGGCTGTGGAGCTACTGTTTGCATTGAGCAGGAAGAAAGGGCTGCTGGAGCTGGAGTTGAAGTAGTCTAAATCAGGCTCAGATCTGAGGGACGGTGTACCTTCGCATCCACGTTCAATCTGCCCGCTGCGGAACAATGCGTCATTGAGGAGATCTGGCAGGCGACCATTTAGGTCCACAGATGCCAAACAGCCCTGAAAGCCTTCTCTGGACGCCACCAGTTTAGGCAGATTGCCATACATGCCTGGACCGAGGCCTGCGATGAACAGATCACCTAAAAGGGGAAGAAAACAGAACGGGAGGATCTGATCTTGGTATTAAATTAAGATTGATATGTAAGCACTGTTAGCTAAACAGTGAATTGAACTTTTCTTGTTTGCAACTAATGAATGTTAACATGAGTGCTGGGTTGCACTAAGGGAGACATAATTCTAGAGGGGGAACTTAATTGAATGGCGTGTAGAAGACTGACACAATACAGGTATTACTGTGTATCACGAGTACAACTGGTAGTTTAGACACAGCAACAGGGCATTACTGAGGCCAGTTCACATAAAGAAAAGGCCCATTTCAGGTATACCTCATAAATAGGACCTTTCCAGATAAGATGGCATGACTAATTTTTTCAAATAAATTACAATTTAACAGGTGATGTCACACTAACAAATCTACCTAAAGTGCTTTCTTAGCTCAACAACAAGAGGGAAATTTTACATATTCAACAATGTGCAGGACACTTGGCATTGTGCACTCCTCTACTTAGAAAGCAAATACTTCATTGTAAGATTTCATGCCAAACTGAAGTTTTCTTACCCCCAACAAGAAATTTTGTATTGAAAAAAATGTCATTGTTTAGTTTTTGGTCACTGACTCATGACTACTCTTATCTCTTAGAATGAGTTCTCATACTCCTTGGCATGAGTTGTTCATGCCATGTCACCATGTCCCTATTATGTGTAATATTGTAGAAAACCTTGGTAAAGTCACTTTTGGTAAAAACTTAAACTAGTCCAGCTGAATAAAACTGGACACACGAGGAGATGCAGACAATGTAACATTTGTCGAATCTTTTTCATCGACCTACCTTTAAGGTCCAGATTCTTGGCCCCATTG
Source organism: Acanthurus tractus (assembly GCA_029783725.1). Classification (NCBI taxonomy): domain Eukaryota; kingdom Metazoa; phylum Chordata; class Actinopteri; order Acanthuriformes; family Acanthuridae; genus Acanthurus; species Acanthurus tractus. The sequence goes on from JAQNCA010000007.1 coordinate 21,965,713, forward strand.
ATACTTTGACTCGTTGCTGTAGCGTCTACTTTCAGCGTGTGAGTGTTGCTGTTGTCTCGGGTGATGGCCACATTGTGCCACTGGTTGTCATTCAGTGCCCTTTCACTTTTTCCCTTGATGAGATTGGGCCCATTTCCAAGGTCAAAAACATAGTGGATGTATCTGCAAGAGAAAAGACAGTTACAAACATAGCTACCTTTCAAACTATTATTAGAAATGTTTGGTAGGGTTAGGGTTAAGGTTATTTGTTGGTAACAACGTTATTTCCAAAAATTCAAGACTCTAATGATCATGCTGTTAACCAGCATCCTTTTAAAATAAAATGTACCCTTTAACGAGTTCCACAGCAATAAAATCATTGCCATCTCCAGAATTGAAGATTATAAAGCCATCTGGGGATGTGGTCTTGAACTGGAAGAAGAGGTGCATTGATGTGTAGGCCTGTAGAGTGGCCAGGCTCAGATAGCTGCTCTTGGATTTGAAGGTGACAGGGTCGGCGATGATGGAACGGATCCCAAAGCGGGCATTTAGCTCACAATAATCAATGTCACCATTCTTGCACAGGTCGATGTAAAGCATACCATTAAATCTGAGGAAAAGAAAGAAATAGGATTTTAAAATAGTTCTCATAAAATGAGATCTCAGTTTGTCAAAGTCAGGAAAAACAGACTGCCAAGAATAACTGAATATAACCACTGGACATAGGAGAGCCTAAAATAGCAGCAAAAATCTCTACTTAATGCATTGATTATCTTGCCAGATTCCTTTGTGGTGTGAGGTGTGTTAAAAGTGATTTTTAACCTCCCTGATCAGCTCAATCAGGGCAGCCCCAATTTAAAATTCTATAATATTATAATAATATAATAATATTAAACATATTCACAATTAACAATCAGAAATCCTGTTGTGTGGGAGGAACACCGAGGACAATTGAGACACACTCTGTGTATTGTCATGTGAAACAGAAAAATGGCCAATCAGGAAGCAAGCTGATTGAAGATTGCAGCACAACAAACAATGCAACGATAATAACGGTATAACATACATAAATGTATAAATGTGTGGACCAACTTGTTCACAACACTAGTGTTTATTTAGTGTGTTCAGTAAAGCATACCATAGTCAAACTGAAAAGGAGAGGAGTGGGACCAAAATTGCAATTGCAGTAAATGTATTAGGCAGTTAACCTGGCTATCTAGGCTACTTATTGGGTAGCTAACACGGTTATCCAGGCTAGCTACTAGGTAATTTGCCATGTTTGTTTATTCTTAAGTTGTGTTTGACGGCTCAATTTTTCAAGTTTAAGAGTGGAGACTTTGATTGTTGTTAGTGCGCTGTTGGTCATCACCACATATTGTAGGAACACAACTGTTAAATCTGTCAGTCTTTGTCAGATGTGTTGGGTCTCTCACTATTCAAAATTGGTTAAGATTTTAACATTCTTGGGGAGGTGAAGAACTTGACAGAGAACTAGTAAACACACTGTTTAACATGCTATTGTGATAACAAGGCTATAAGGTATATACATTTTAACATTCAGCAGACACAGAACAACATGAGCAAAATAACATTTTGGGCCCTATCGTACACTTTGCACCGCTCGCCAGAGGCGCATTGGGCGTGGAAAGTTAAAAATTAATTCAGGGGAGTTTTCAGGTCAACCTTTGCCGCCTTGATCCAGGAGCAGCAGAGGAATCCAGCCCTGTCCTGCCCAATGCGCCGCTGGCGCACAGCTGGTAGTCCAATCAGCTGGGTAGAATCATCTCATCAATTCATAGGTGTTTCTCCGTCCAAAAATGAATGGACCAATGGGAGAATCCGCTTTCATTCCATGGTTCCGCCGTGCGCCAGTAACACGGGCGTATAGGAATCGTACAACCAGCGCAAACAGACTGAACTACAAGGATTTATTTATTCATTTATTCATTCATTCATTGGTTCGTTTATGTGGCCGGACGGGGACAACGCTGGATGAGTGTATCGTGTCAGACAGCTCTCCCCCCTTAAGTCAAATTGTTTAAAAAGCAAACATTTCCATATTTTGTCATTTCTATTTCTACAATATATTTTCGCCTGTACAGGCAAACGCGCACATACG
>JAQNCA010000007.1:21967910-21979231 GCA_029783725.1 Acanthurus tractus
GGTTCATGTTATAGATAATTATTATTTAATCCTTGTTTTTCTGATCAAATAAATACGCTGACAGGAACAAGGAAGTTGGCTCGCACTGTCAGCGACCGATCTGTTACAGATGATCAGACAGTTGAGATCCTGTCCCGTCCATGGAGTTAATTTGGCATTATGAATACAGTCATTCCCAATTTTAAATCTCACGTGCGTGTCTGTTGGGGTGGAGGGGCACATAAATGAAAGGAGTATGACGGTCTTAGCCAATCACTCTCATATGCACGCAGTTTACTTCAAACTTCATATTTTTTTATCAAAAATATTTTCAAAGGGCATTTTACTAACTTCACTAAATATGTCCCCAAAGCACATCTAAATATTTTACACTGCTGAGAGGCAAAAACAGAAAAGAATGATGTGTTTGATTGTGGAGAAGCGTGTGAGGATGTTGGCCCTATCTTACCGTCCAGGCTGTTTTTACGTTTGCGCCTCCGTTTAGACCAGGTTTTGGCTGGTCTAAACTCCTAGCGCCTTTGACCTCAGTGCGCTGGGTGTATGATAGGTTACGCGCCAGGACACGCCTCCATTCCACCTTCATTCTCAGACCTCTGCCCCTGGGCGCACTGAACCAGCGCAAGTGGATTTGCTATCTTACACTAGTGGCAAAAATGACGTTTGTGCGGGGTGTAAGATAGGAATGACATCTGCGTCACCGGCACATTGCCTTTTCGCCGGGTGTACGATAGGGCCCTTTGTGTTTGTGTTCATCAGACAAATGTAGGTCCATTATTAATTTTAGGTTTGGTACACCACCTCTTCAGAAAAAAATACCTGGCTCTTTAGCTCCTAAATATTCCAGGTTTTTCACCAACTACTAAATTTACCTACTGTACACACAGGAGGCAAATGGACGGAATCAAGTAACAAATGTGCTGTAAAACCAAGATAAGTACCTGATGGATTGAAAAAAATGTTATCAAGCCCCAGAATTTGGATAGTTCTTTTGTGGATTTGTTGCATTGTCAATTTTATTAATTGCACGACATAATAACACAGATTTCAAAAGTAAAATAAAAGTCAGTGGTCTGAGTACCTAAGGCTCTGAAGGTGACCAATGAAGCTGGATGGGATACTGGAAACAAACCGACGCTCTGTCATGATGCCAGTTTCAATGTTGTGGAATTCCAGACGAGTGTGGTCACCCACCATTTGGCCTGAAGACGGGGAGGGTGCAGGGGATGGGTTGAAAAGAAAGACAAAAAACGAAAAGAAAAGAGAACACTGTCTGACACTAACACAAAAGGGCTGATTTAAGGAGAAAATTGCATTAACAGTATTAGAAGGATGCAAACTGTCGCTAATTGTTACACATCTACATTTTTTTTTTGTAGCAGAATTACTAAGTAATACTCAATCTCTACAGACACACCACAGCAGGTGTGATACCACTGATAAGGAAACGCTAAGAACATTTCTTCAAGCATGAACCGAGTTGATGCAGGTAAGTACCTTCTGCTACATCATCGTCAACCGTTAGCTTGTAGGTTTTGCCGCGACGCACCACACGCACTGTATGCCATTCATTATCATTGAGCTTTTGCCCAGCATACAGCGTCTCCGGTCCCTTGCCTGAGAACAATGGTCAATCACAAAGTTAAAACAACCTGAACCTAAAACCAAGCCTTTGTTTTCCCACCAGTTAGCCTGGCATTATTAGCAATAATGCACAAATAGTTTTGTAGCTTTGTTTTTAAATATAGTTTTTAAATTAATTTTCATAACTTCAGGAAACAAAGGTTTGGTTTAGTTGGTGACATTTACAGAGAAAAAAATACAAAATTCTTGACATCTGTAATTTTCAGTGATTAGACCTGGCCACTATGCAACAGAACTACAGGATCTCAAAGATTGTAAACAAAGAAAAGGCAACAACAGTAAGAGAATTTGCTTTTACTCATAATGGTTTACAGAAATATTTCATTCTATATTTTCCTATCCTTCACTGATTTTGTCCCTGTCTTTCTTACTTTGTCTGAAAATGCAATGTAAACAAAAAAACATCAATAAACTGAGCCATAATAGACACCAGTTCATTGTACAACAATATTAGCCTTTTTAATTTATCTCTAATCTTTTTGATCAATGACATTTTAAAACACAATGCCTAAGTTTTCTTATTTGAGGTATGCTGACAAAAAAATATAGGTACATTCAAAATTAAACATAAAGATGTAGATAAATATTTGAATAGAAACTGTAGGAACCCTGAAGGGGGATACGAAAGTGTTTTTCAAACTAAATTGTCAAATACTTTTATTTTTTTTCAGTATCTTTAAAAACCCAAATTAATAAAAAAAAAGAAGTTCCATGTATCACCCTTCTGTTCAACCACCGTTGAAAGCTGAGAAAAAATAAAACAAATTAACCTTGGCCCATATATGAAACAACATCTTTTGTTAATGACTTTCAAAACCAATACAAATGACCCACTCACAATGTCTGGCTGAATTAGATACAATAACTACTTAAGATCCAGAAACATTGGAGACAATGAAATCCTGACTACATCATCAGATTTGCAGTATCAGCTGTCTGGTTGTTCTTTTGGTGATTAACCAATGGCATCATTAGGGCCGATCATATGGGGCAACTGCCATCACTTTTTTATCCAGTCACCCATAAAGCTGACAAAAGTCAACAAAAATATTAAATCTAAAATTTGTTTTTGCCTCTTATTTTGATCTACAATTTCACATCTTTATTCATCAAGGTCTTTCCTGAACTTTTCTTAAAATATAACACAGCAGCAAGTACAGTATATATCTCTGTAGCCTGTGCATTTATGCACCGATAGCAAAGCAGCCTTAACCTATTTAATTTTTCAAATCTTTTGCTCTATTTAATGGAATTTCAGAAAGGTTGTTATCACCAAAGTTTCGATGAAAATCCCCAAACTCTAAATCACTCTCTGAATATCTTTTATTTTGTTATTTGTCAAAACAGAACACAAGTCCCTGAAAAAGTTGGACAAAGACAGACAATTCCCAGTATCCAGCACAGAAACACTCAAGTTAGGATCATTAAGGATTTAGGATCTTTGTTATTTTTTTTTTGCTGGTCACTTTTACACTGTAACATGTTTATTGTATCCTGCAGAGTTTAATCCACTTCACTATAAGTTATGGAGTGTAGAACTCACACTGTCTCTCAGCACTCTGTGTCTGAGAGCAAATATTATGAACTAACTGTCCTGTAAACACTTCTACTCTTACTCTGGATCCATGAGGCTGCGCTTACTGTGCAATTTTTAGTGGTAAAATACACTAAAGACTCTGCTGGGGGTTTCAGCCTCTTAAACTCTATTTACGTATTTATTTATCATTTATGCATACAAATGACAGATATTAAGTCAAAGATCTTAAAATTTTCATTATGAGTAAAAGCAAATCCTAGTTATTAGAAAAAGCCTTACAACAGCTACACAACTGATACAAAATACACTGTTGATGCATACATATTGTATTATTTGGTGGATATCAAATTTGCCTGACAATAAAGAGTGTAATATGGAATAAAAAGGTTTTAAAAATATCCAATCATGTCAAATATTGAAAAACATTCACTCTTGTTTCCCTTAAGCACATGGGTTAGGGATATGAGCCGAAACAACCAATCCATGAACACTATTTCTCATTAGCGTGGATGTTCATCAAGGTTAACAATCAAAATTATTGTTACCTCAATAAAAGTATAAACACTATTGTTTCTGCAACCATTTTTTCACAAGTTGAAATAAAGAGTAAAAAAGGAAAGTTGTTTTTTACAAATTTTGGACCCAAACTTTTTCAAATCTGTGTTAAGATGGTCCAACTGTAGACAGTTATTCAGGTCCAATAAACCTCTCCTAAAAATCGTAAGAGGTGTTGTCAATTCAAGGCAACTGAATTGTCTGTCTAGATGATCCTGTGCCGTGAGGAGTTTTAAGATGTAATAATTGTATTACTGATTGTATTTTTGATATTTACAGTTTTTAAAATTGTCTGGTGTGAAAGGAACAACAATCAAATATATTGCAGTAGTACACTAGACTCAATAAAAGTGAGCTTAGTTGAAGGTGCCACAAACAGTATATTGAACAGTTGCTTGACAGCTTGTAGCAGCTGTTTGCAGAAGCCCCATTAAAACCTCATTTCTAACTCACGTCTATCTTAAGCAAAATAATCCCTGCTGATTTCATCTTCATCTCTTGTGTCCATTTTTAAGATTAAAATATCAAAATTCTATTGAACCCATCCACCTGACAGCTTTTGCATGTCAAGGTGCTGATTAAACAGCATGATAATTGCAGAGGCGTGGCTTGGACTGCTAACAAGTAAAAGCCATCACACACATGCCAAATTAATCTTAAAAATTAAAATAAAATGCATATCTGTAGTTTGAGTCATGGAGAATTCATAGTTTCTTGATCACTAAATATTATTTTGTTTATTTTTGGGGGGGACGTTGGGTTGGAGGGCTGTAGGTATCTGGTGTGATACCACTTGCTTCATGCAGTGCAACACATACACTTTGCATAGAGCAGATCAAGTTTTGGATCATTACGGCCTCTGAAATGTTGCTGGATATCAGCAGGAATTGAAACAAGCTGTCAATGATCCAGAGCACCCCAAATATGCTAAGTAGATGACGGATCTGCAAGAACTTAGATGTTTTTCAGCCTTCAGGAATTGTGTACAGATTCTTTAAACAGGGTGCTTTTAATTATATTGCTACATTGCTATAAGCTAATGGTTGTGAATGAATTGCAGGACAATAAGCCTAATCTTGTCACAGCATCTCTGTGCATTCAAACTCTGACAGAATGGCATACACACTGTCTGCCATCTGCACTGTAAAGCGCTGAATTTATCAGAGAACTTCTCCAACATGCAGGATGTCGTCAGACTTGAGCAATTGCTTGAGTGGCTTATGACAAACTGCAGTCAAGTCTTGGCTTCTTAAGGCTGATGAGCAAAGCCAATCTTTTTTTTCTTTTTTTTTTTTGCTTGTAACATCTATGGCATTGTGTTTACCGACATTGCTGCACATTTTCATGTGGGCTTTTATTTTGAGTAGCCCATTATACATCTTAGCAATAATAATGATGTTTATTCTGCATCTTGACATAGGACACCTAGTGGATGGATTATCTTGCTAAAGAAGAAGCACTAATAACAAAATTTGCACAGATATTTGTTCAAATCTGAAAATAAGCCTTGTGTAAACATGGAGCCTTTTATCTTTTACATCAAGACATGAAAAATGGTGGCAAAATCAAAAGTGCTACATTTATTTTTTGATAAGTGTAGTTTGGGTTTAAAGTTCTTTGTTTACTTTTTTTCTTTCATCTGGAACCTGTATTTAAATTAATTTAGACTGTATGATTCATTCTCCCTCTTAACTTATCACATACCAACACTTGATTAGCATCTCCCTTGTCCATCCATTTTGGAACTTTTTTGTGCTTTGTTTTTTTCCCAAGAAGAGCCATTGCTGTGAGCTTTTAACACTGTTCCATATAATTTAACACTGTAGTTTACAATGTAAGCATTGCTAACAGATGCTAAAAGGGAACCTCTGTGTGCCCTCTGTAACAAGTTGGGGGTGAGAACAGGTTGAAAGGTGCCCTTGTGTTTTTTCTCCCTGTGTGAGGTAATTAAGGGTTTTAGCCAAGTTTTACAGTCGAGATAAAAATAAATTACATAAATTACATGCACACAGACTGAACTCCATGTGTGCTTTCAGCACAGACAATGTTAACATTCTGGAAACCCATATTCCCACTGTATGTTGCCTTTTCTCATCAAAGTCATCTAAACAAATATTTTTCCATATTCTCACACTAAGCTAGATGTTTCGGTCTAATGGAACATGGGTCCTCGAAGCATGAAGATCTGTCTCATGCATTACTCACCATTATTGATAAGCATTCTTTAATGGAAATTACCTGTTGTTTTTGCCTGTTATATATTATTTTTTAATAAATGTGTAATAAATTTATGTTACACTTCTATGTTATCAAAAAGGCAAGAGGGTTCTACAGTGAGGATGTAAAATGGGAACAAAGTTATGATCATACAACTTGTGGGGGCTTGTCAAATGGACTGTGTTGACCACTGTTTGTACTCAAATAATGAATAAACTATTCAAACTATTCAAAAGTGTCTCAGTCACTAAGACCAAGGAATGATACAGTATTATAAGATATTTATTTAGATCACTTTCTCCTGATATAGACCTACTTATAATATCCTTAAAGGTTGGATGATAAATCTAAGTAACACAAAGCTATGACTCAACTGTATTTTGGCATTGTATTTGTATTTTTTTGTATATTTTTTTTAAAGGTTTGTAAAGGGGATTGGGACACTTGACACTTACATTAATTTGTAGATAAATATATATCATGTCATCACATCATAACCACTGTATACAGTGCAAAACCTTTCATATTTAACAGGGAACATGACAGCAGACCAATCATGGGATAATAGAGCGCTGTGGCTGATATTAAAAGAAATTGTAATATGTCTTGCAATATTTGTCTATAATTAAAACAAGTAACTCTTTATTCCATTGACTAAAGCTATATCTGTTGGTTTTCAACCACCTGAGCATACTTATCCTCCACATGATAGGCTAAAAAGAAGGTGGAGAGCTGTGCAGGACTTGCATTACAAAAAAAACCAAAAAACCAAAAAAAACCAAAAACATTTTCTTTCAAAAGAATCAACATCAAAATACCATCAGCAAAGAGAGCAAAATGAAACTTGAGTGTTAACTTACTGGAGTTACAGTTTATCCTGATACAGTCTAGATGGGGGAGAATAAATGACAGATGAAATTGCATCCTTCAAGGTTACTGCTGCAGACATCCAAAAACAAAAAGTCCACCCTTCCGGGGACGTACACATGCAGGAAGGCAGCCATTTTATTCATTAGTTGTTTATATTTCAATTTATGCCAAATACCATTAATTAAAGATTTCAAAAATTCAACCAATGTTAATGATTTGTCAGTCAAAGAAATGTGCAAGTTGATAAAAGCTGCTTTTCTGGAGCTTGTGCTCTTTCATTACCCATAGTACCAGAACTTACATTTATTTATCATTTATGCATAGTATTCACAGTAAAATGGCCACTTGTAGTACCAGTTACAAAAGTTGTCCAACCCAACACTGCTTTTTGACTTTAGGTGTTCATGTTAGGATAAGAGCAGTCAAAGTCTCTGGCTCCAAAGCTTTGACACCAACATGGAGTTAGCAGCCATACATTTTAGAGCCTTGGATCTTTGAAAAAGCAAGAAATGCAGATTGATGTAATTTGATTTGCCAGTAAAACAGCAAAAATAATTTGGTCAAACAGTTGTATGATAGACAGTAAAAAAATATCTATGGCCAGGATAACTGCTGTCAGCAGCTGTAAAGACAGTGAGGGTTGGTCACCATGTGGCTGGTGGTTTCATGTGTCGTCAACCGCAACAGAAAAGTGGGAGCAAACAGCCACGATCCAATCAGCACCAGCACCATGCAGAGGCACAGGAACCCCAACCATCACATCTAGAGTACTAACCTGCAACTGCATGTGTCACTAAGCTAAATAAAAGGCTAGATATGTAATTATGTGCATTTTTAAAAATGCTATGTATAAAATTTCACACAGATGAACACTGATTAAGTAATCATATGGGAACTAACCAATTAGAGCTGCAAACATTTGGTCTGAAATCTAGAGTAGGATTGACATGAATTAATATAATTAGTAAAAAATTTATCTAAGTGTGGCATGGGAAATTAGCTGCTGGTTGCTCACATTGCACATATTTTATGATTATTACCAAACATAGTGTACTCTTAAAACATAAATTGATGTGTGTGTAACTCATTAGCCATTGCTTACATTAATTATTGTAAGTGTTTGGGATTATTTGGGGTCGCAGCCAGCTGCAGGTTTTGCTGGGCTCTGTTCTCGGGCTGTTCACCTGACGGGCCGCAGGCTTAAGGCCTTTGAAGGGGTGAATACCATCTTTTGACAAAGCATGATGGAAAATGGAGTTGATAAACAAAACACTGAGAAAGCTTAGACTCCCATAAAAGACACCATCATCAGCAAAGAAAATGACCACCCAGAAGAACAAGGAGCTGACAGAGAAATGAGTTGATGTTAGACAGAAAAAAATGATTAAAATACAAGAAAAGTTTCTTCTTATGTCCTGTTGAGTTATGGGCTGAAGATCAGTGGGTATATTTGGTGGATGTCACCTCTTAGAAAGTCTCAGCACACTTTGTTAGTTAAAAAAGACTTCATTAGAGACCAGACTTTGAAGCCCAGTATCTCTGTGTCATAATGTGTGTTCAGCTTATTGTGCTGTGACTGTCTCAAAGTTCCGTAAACAAGAACATGGATATGACTATGGTTTGTCTGTTTAAAGATGGGTAAACGTGTTTACCATTGAATTGAAATGAGTTATGATGGTATAGCCACAAGTTAAGATGTTATCCAGTATATGTTATATTCAGTAAGCAGTCCATGGTTATCTGTGTGCACAAACCGCATTAACACCCATGCATAAAAGATGAGAGATCTCTTATCTATGTTCTAAATCAAATAGATATCTTTAAAGGATCACAGTGATGAAGAACTGATGAAAAGACTGCACAAAAAGAGAGATAAAGAGTGAGAGGAGAGGTCACTGGTCAACAGTAAACCGTCACAAGGTGAAGGTGGAGGCAGATGGGTGGGTGGGTGAGGGGGTTGGGGTCATACGTTACCTAAGTTGACCGTGAGTTTGACACGACCTCCATCCAACTCCAGCCTGAGCGTGTCGGCTGAGTCTCGTGAGGTGGTGGCCATGAGAAGGCCATAGGCCCGCTGGGAACGAAAACGCAGGGAGACGTCCTCAGCTTCAGTGTGCATGATGGTTGGCATCACCACCTTCATATACATGCTGCCATCATAGGATAGGATGGAGGCCTCTGTGCGGGGAAAGGCAGAAGCAGAGAGAGACATTTTTAAAAAATGGTTGGAGTCAATGTTATCAGCTGGAACCTGATACTTTGTGTAAATATTCAATTAGCAGTCACTTGAGGGCCAATGTCAGTTCGTCAGTTGGTCCGGCACTTTGATCTTAACTTTTAACCTGCTGGAATGCTTCAGGGCAAAAATGCTTCTGGACTTGCTTTTTAAAGCTTTTTTAAAGCTGGGTTGTGCAGTGTGGATTTGTGAGTCTGCTGTAACACCTCCTGACCACCCAGCCAGAGCAGCCAAACCACCTCAGGAGAAGAGGAGAGACAGCTGGAATGAGAGCCATTAGCACAGCATGGAATTAAGGCTGATTCTGACTAATGTCTGGTTGGTGGTTAATGGAAAACACAAACTTGATGGACAGACTGTGTTTGAGAGAACAGAGTGTAGGACTTGGCTTTGTTGAGTCTCAGGTGATTAATGTACAGCGTGGCTAATGTTCCTATGCTTTTTCATGTGATCTTGCTAGACCTTGTTGATTTGTGTTTTGTATCTGTCACAAACTGCTGACTCTGTAGCGCCTTGCATCTGCTATGAAATTCATAAAAATTATGTTAACTTCTACCATCTTGTGTGAGCTCCCATGTGTTGAATACATCACACCCTTTTTCTCTGATCCACAAAGGAATGAGCTGCATTTTTCTGCCTCAATTTAGCATGCAGCGGTCTGGAGAACATTAGCTCCACATGTTGCTTGAACTTTTGCCATGCATCATGCTGGTTAGGATAGTCCCAGCAAATGTTTTATAAGGCAGTAAGTTCATTTAACAAATCAAATAAACCTTTACTGTACTACAGTGCATTTTGGTGTGTAACACGCAATGTAGGTTAACTTTTGTTGCCTTTAAATTGAGTAACAAGGTACACATAGAGTAACATTTCACTGTTATTTGTTGAAGATGACCTTCTGGAAAGAACATGGAAGCAATAGAGGCAATGAGGCAGAGGGTGAAGTGATTATGAAGCTTACAGCTGTGAGCTGCTTTCTGCAGTATATCTCAAGCTACAGTAAGAAAGGCAGATAACACTTACTTTGCATATATACACATATGTACTACTCACATTTATACAGATACACACTCAAGCACATACACACACACACACACACACAAACAACCTTCTGTTGTTTCTTTACGTAAAATCAAATGAAACATATGAAGACTGAAAGCTACATGCAGATATGCAGAACATTTTTCTACATTCTGCATGGCTTTCTGTCATGAAACCTGACATTACTTACAAATGTTTAAGCCTTAAAAAATGTTTGTACTGGCGTTACTAATTTACTTGTCATCAGATTAATAAGCAGCTATCACTTGCATCTATTTTTTTCCTTGTGTTATGGGCAAATGTCAAAAACAGGAAGAGAAAATGTAGCTGTCTTCAATATTTACTTAATTTTTTTACTCATTTTAATTTAACATCTGATGCATTCCTCTATATCTTAATTACAATACTGGGTAAATGAGTGGAATCACAGCACAGCTGCTCCCTGGAGAAGGTCAGTAGAGGAAAAACTATAGTTCCTATACAACTTCACAATAATCAATATGTCATTATGTACAACGAGATGCTTTCCAAAGTACACATGCTCTCTGCCCCCTGGCTAATGTTCATTCGATTATTCCAGAGTCTGAATGAAGAAGAAGAGGAAGGTGATGAGGTCTTTTTGCTTGTGAGCATGTGGCTGTGTGTATGTGTTTGTGCTTGTGTTTTTGTATGTGTGTGTGCATGTAATTGTGTCTTTATATCCTCTAATTAAATAGCCAGGGATGAAAAAAAGCAACAACAGGGAGAGAAAGACATCTAGAGAAAGAAAATCTGAGAGTGTGAGAAAAAGAATGTTCTGGTATCACTCTAATGACAGAGACATGCTAACAGAAATAATATTACAGCCCAAAACATTACCAAAGCTTAGCTTTTTAAGCTAAGTGGTTGGAAGAAAAAACAACAGACAGGGGCAAATGATTATAGATGTCCTCAAGTGAAATCCAATTAACGAAAGCTTACAAGCCTGCCAACTTCTGCATGACAATATCACTCTGCAGAGCACAAAGTTAACAGCAGCACAAACAGACAGTAGAACATAATTCATAAATGTTCGACTGACTTATTTTCATGTACTTGATGATGGGTTGTAACTGTTAGCTGAATTTGTGCCTATTTCTGCATTTAACGTTTACATGCCCACAAACTGTTTCAATTCAATTCAATTTTATTTATATAGCGTCAATTCACAACAAGGTTGTCTCAAGACACTTTACATGTAGAGCA
>JAQNCA010000007.1:22000034-22014478 GCA_029783725.1 Acanthurus tractus
GGTTTTTAGGAGTCCTCTTTTTGTTATATTCGTTTATTCTTTTGACCGCATCTGTCGGGCCCTTTCTGTTCTTAATACCCACGTGTCTTAAATAAACTTATAATTTCACAACCGTTCTATGTTGCTTCCCTTTTCCCTTCACAAGCCAGGGTCGTAACACCTTGTCTTCAAGATAAGGTGCCAACAACCTTGGTACCATTAACAGACAGATTTGGTAGCAGAATACACACCCAAAAGCACACACTTACCTCTCTCACAGGTGCGGGACCAGTATCCAGTGCCAGTGCAGTCACATATGAATCGATTCCAGCCTTCTTTACAAACACCTCGGTTTTTGCAAGGGTAGCTCTCACACTGCTTGCCAGGTTGCTTGTTGCAGGAGGGTTTGATGCCAGCGCCATTTTGTGCCTCAGCAATCTGACGGATGTCCTTGCTTCGACCATCAATGAAAAGGTCACGGATGCAGCCCACGTAGCCGTAGTTGAGCATGGCTGTCCAGAGCTCGGTGGGCAGGATGAGGTTGGTGCGGTCAGTGGGGAGCCCACCCAAGTACATGTCTCCCTCCAGGTCCAGAATTTCACTTTCACCACTGGCTGTAAATGGAGTCCTTCTGCTGTTTACAGAGATGGTGCCTGCAGTGGGGATGGAGAGAGAGCAGATCAAATTCAGGCCTGCACTGTCAACACAGAATGGGGATGACAGGAGAAAATCATTCTGTTTTTACACTGAAGGGAGCAATGCACTATTTCTCAACCTGAACCAAAAAAAAGTTTATGTGTTTTAGAATGCTTTGTCCGTTCCTTTTTTTGCACTGAGACAATAATAAAAAAAAGTTGCAATGTTAAAATTTATTGCAAAGAGGTGGTGGTATAGAAAAAGTGTGAATGTCTGTAAAAGATCCGGTCTATAGGATCAAGTGACATCTAGTAGCAGGTTTGCAGATTGAAACCTCAACTCCTCTTCTAACACTGGAGGAACCAACTGTGGCTGCAAACTCACAAAAACTATGAAAGATCCTGTCTGGACTGTTTGGTTTGTCTATTCTGGGATACTGTCCAAACACTAGGAATCCAGCTTGGTGAGGACTCATATCCTCTGTACATGTAACGGGCTCAATCTGAGTTATAAAAACACTTAAATCCTTGTTTTCAGGTGGTTTCATAAGAGTGTGTATACCAGCTGCAACATATTAGATTTTGGTAAGTTCTAATTCACTGTGTGCGCAACATACCAATGTGTGTGGTCACTATGAATTGTTAGTTTGGGAGTGAAAAGTGTGGTTATCCAGCTATCCTGAGGCTAACTGGCACTTTGTTAGCAAAAGGTCCATATTAATGGCTAACGACTTAAAAGCTTTGAATATTGAATTCCATTTCTGCCCAATGCTGCCAATAGATTCCCCCAAATCCTTCACACAGGACCCTCAAATTCCATCAAATTCTAACATAGTTAATACAGTTTACCATTACATCAACTTCCTAAACACAACTAACCTGAGCGTCCATCTCTCTGGATATCCACATGATACCAGGCACCATCATTGACCTTTGTCTGGGTTGCCTTCACCTTGATGGTTCCTGAGCCCATATCCAGCAGGAGGTACAGGCTGCCATCCAGCAGCTCCACTGCGAAGAAATCCACCTGGACAAGGGCAAAAGAACACAGAAACACAAGTTTCTACTGAGAGGCTTTTTTTTCAGAATAAAGGAACATAAAATGATTTTTTTAGTTGATTATTTCTAATGTGCAGCAAAACTGCTTGCATTTTAAAAAATAGTGAAAAGGCTTGATATTTTATACATATGTATTATAGTTCTGACACAATGGTTATTAATATATGGACATAAAGCATCATAATAAAGTTAAATCTGTAAATTATACTAATCATTTGGCCACACCAGGTCACATTCAAGTGTGCATAGTCAGAGGTGGAACTTTAACATTGAATATTTCAGATCAGCGAGAACTACTAGGGAACCAACCTTTAAGTGGGCACTAGATAAACCTGAAGACTGAAGACGAGAACTGATCAGCAAGATTTGATATAATAGGAAAATAACATTTCTGAGAAACAATTTAAATATATATCTTGACTTTAACTGTTGTTTTTAAATAAAAAGACACCTAAGTCAAGTTTGCTTTGATCAAACAGTTGCAGATATCATTAGAATGGTATTTCTCAAAACTGATATTAGCAAGTGATCTGTGGGACTGCTGACTAACCTTGGTGTTCTTTTGGCTGCGGGCAGCGTCTTTGCGCTCTTGGGGTTTGCCATGGGTGAACAGAATAAGGCCATTGGGCTCCGTGGTGCGAAAATCGAAAGAGATGGATCCCATTCTTTTGGTGTTCCACTTCGGGAGGCTGATGTAGGCTTCAGGAGTCTCGAAGGAAATGGGATCAAGGGTGGCCACATTCTCACACTTGTAGGACACCTCACCCTGGATTTTCATCTTAGGGTCCACAATTCGAGCCAGACGGGACAATTCAAGTCTGATGTCATTGTTCTTATACACCACCTGTGATAGGACAAGGAAGTCACATTACTGCCAATAATAAAAGTTTATATCAATATGTATAAATTTTATTCATTTTTATGTTATTTGTTCCTCTCCTCCCCAGAGTGTGAAGGCCTTTGTACTTGACAGTAGGGACTTTTTAAGTACATCCTCATGTAAAGTGATGTAATCTAAACAAGAAAGTAAGAGGTTACCAAAGTGAATGAATAAAAAATAATAATAATTAGAATAAAATCATCATTACTATAAATGAGCAATTTTTGCAAGCAGTTGTGGGAATGATTTACAGAGGTCGATTTTTTAAAACTAAGTTATAGGTAAAAATTCCTTGTTTTCATAAAAGCTGCAGACATTTTCTCAGCAATTCTGAAGGCCCACTTTTCTAGAGGAGCATTTCTGGAATGAAAGCATCATATGATCACTGAAACAGTTTCAAAAGGTTGAATAAAACCGCTCCATTTTTATTTGATCGATTGGACAACGATGCTATATTTGGAATACTCTTATTAATTTATTTTTAATGCCTTCAAATATTTCAACTTTTTCTTTTCTCTTAATTCTGTGTTTAGTCTTCAAACTTTGAACTATGCAATGTTTCTTCTTAACCTGTGTTCTTATTTGACTATTAATAACTTACAGGGCACCTACATAATGCATTTTTGGCTTCTAGGCTCTCCTGCCCAGTGTTCTTTTTGGCAAAATTGCTTTTTTTTGTTTAGGTATAACAAATAAACACCTCAAAAACTTTGAGTCATCATCATTCTTCCCATAACCTGTTGAAAGATGGTTCTCCAACCAAGAACTCATTTATGACCATCGTAATTACTTATTAGCTTTGTATTCTTTTACTCCTGTTGTATTTGCCATAATTACTCTGTTCTTGCATCCTCTACTTGTTTTACAGGGTTGAGCAAGAACAACACAAGATGCTTTTACCCTAAAGGAGACCTGAGCTTTCAAGCTTGTTAGAGGTCATGAAAAGCTGATAAATAACCATTAGCTTGTGTAATGTTGCAATGTATAAGAAATGCGTAAGATTCCATTAAAATCTAATTTCCTGTCATCAGTAATTTAAGTGTTTGTGTGTGTGTGCAATCAAAACAGCAGGTCCACGCACTGTTGGCTACTGCACTTCTCTTGTTTCTCTTTACACACACACTGCACACTAAAGTAACACCATGAGAATGCTGAGAATGAACCAAAACAGCTGACATATGGTAATCAAAACTTAATCTGTACATGTTTCAGACTGGAAGCAAACCTAAAACCAGTGGAATCACACAATTTTAAGGGCTATTTTGATGTATAAGAAGTGTTTAATGGCAAATGCTAAGCAAAAATAGAAAACCAGCGTAAGCAGATAATTAGACAATTAGAAGAGGAAAACAGTATTAGTGCTAAAACAAGAAGGAACGCAGCTGAGTGATGAGCATGACACAAGAATGACATTTCAACATTAATTTATCTTTAGATTTTTTTCATATTAACTGATCATACCGCAAATCAAAAAAAAGGTCCACAAGTAAGAGCTCCCTGTGCTGCAAATTGAAACAAAACCCAACACTCTGACGAAAATGTGAACATTTAATGTGAATTTTTTCTTTAATTTGGCTCATGTCACGTCTGCTTCTAAGAAGGTGGAGGGATTTATGATCCACAGTGCAGCCAGCCATCCGGGGGCCATCAAGATGCTATCGTTTCATTTCTGAGGACCTGCCATGATGCCATCTTTGCAAACAAATAGACAGGAAACAGGTTAGTAAGAAATCATCAGCCAACTCAGACAACTGACAGAGTTAGAGATCATCCTCCAGACAAAATAATCTGAGTGTGTTTATCAGCACAGCAGAAAACATGACATCACTGATTCTGTCATTTAAACAGAGGGGAGACTTCACGCGAGTGCACAGCTGTGGTTAGTACACACCACTGTGAGGCAGGAGGTGTTCAATGGATGCTGAGAACAGCATGTTTCTGAGTCATATCCAGAGATCGTGATTTTCAAAACAGAAAAGAGTCAGACAAGAACCGCATTTGTAAAGCTGGAAACATTAATTGTTGACATTTCTGTCTGATGAATGACTGAAATGATCAATCATGACCAGCATTGTTAGAACTGTCTTCTGCTGAAGGACTAATTAATCTGCTAATCAGTTCAGCACTATTTTATGAAAGACATTTGGGAAAAAATGGGAGAAAATAAGAAGGCTTCCTCCTAAAATATACTAAAGCTTACATTATACTACATGCATTTAATATATAAAATATACTAAACAAGTCCTTTGTCTAACAGCAGGCTAGTTTCTGTAATGCTTGTTTCTCTTTGCAATTGAAGTAAATACTTAAACCCCACTGAGAATCTATTTCAAACACAGGTGAACGTCTAGACTTCGAATTCTACTTTTAAAAATATTTAATGACACTGCTGATCAATCCCATAAACCACTTTAAAAACTGAATAGTATGCTGGTGCATGGTATTTGCTTCAATCTTCTGAATGAACCCCACAGATGAACCACAGATCTGCATGTGCTGCATTCACACCTAGATCCACAGTTTACATCTCCGGCCATAAAGCTGCTTTGTAACAGACTCAGTTTCCTGTATGACTGAGTGTCCTGCCAATGCTGGAAAACAAATGAATGAAAAACACTAAGTGGCCAATCTTTTATCACAGCAGCCCTAAATGCTATCAATAACGATGGGAGGATGGAGTCATGGAGGGGGATGTGTGTGTAAATTGAAATCTGCTCAAGTGGAAAATTGAAGGCCTTTTTTTTCCCTCTAATTCTCTGGGCAGAAGAACGCCCTCTGTCTTGCAATATTTTTGGGCACAAACGTACACAAAACAAACACAGTCTCCTCCATTTCACTTTCTTTTATATTAATGTCTGTGCTTACGCTCCTTGCCCAGGGTTGTGTCTGAGAGTGAAACGATGCCTGAGTGGGTAGATTGAGAGGCCTGGTTGAGATTATCGATAATCCACCAGAAGATTTGACAGTAAATCAACTCATCCCTTGAGGTGCTCGGGGATTGGTTGGAAAATTGTCTTTTCCTCTTCTCTTCTCTCCTCTCACTCTCTTTCTTTGTTGCCTTTCCTTCTCTTTTTGTTACATCCATCCTCCTCTCCCTCTCTCCTTCATCTATCTCGTTCCCCTACCTCTCAACAAGAAACTCGCTCCTGCTCCTGCTCTGAGTGAACATAAATACCATGAGCCTCTTGAGCAGCCCACACTCTTTCCTCCAAAATAAAAGCCTTGGATGAAAAAAAACGATATATGAACAGCAAAATAGGGAAAGCAAAATTGAATTTTAACAGAATAAAAACCTGTTAATTTTTTAAATACACAAAATTAAAGTATCAATTTATATTTATATCTGTTTGTTAAAAGTATGCTGCACAAAAAAGTCTAATATCAACAGAGATATCCAGTAAATAACATCAAATTCTGTCAACCACATAGAAAATGTTTACAAAACTGGACTAAAAATGTTTTATGCTGTGTTCTTGCCAAATAACTACTGCAGTTTCTTTTCATAAACAGGATGATTACTGACATTAGAACACAAGAAAATGATGTGTGGATGCACATGCACACACACACACACACACACACACATATATTTGATGTGGTGAGTGTACATATTTCCTCCTGCTACATGCTTGCTGATAACAGAGAGCATAAATCATATAAAATGTGACTTTCAACTGAAAAGGGGGTATGGCAGGGAGGTGGAGGTGGGAAGGAGGGGGTGGGGGGGTGGGGGGGTGTAGCTGACAATTTGACAAGTCACTTTCAGGTCCCTGCCACGTCTGAACAATAACAGCGAAAGGGCCTTTCATCATGCAAAGGGAGCTTTATCAGCCGGCTGCAGACGCAGGCTGCAGGTTAACATGAGAATGAAGTATTAGCAGACTGATAGCCAGCTGAGGGATACCCAACACACATTTCACATCGATATACAAACACAGTATACATACATACACACAAAATATATAAATATACATGTATGTGTGTTTGGATGTGAGTAAGAGTTTCAGCAACAGAAAGCAATTGAAAATGTCTGACAATGGCTAAATGATAGAAATCCATCACTGCATTATCTTCTCAACCAGGCCACCACGACACACAACATTAAACACACACTCACTCTGTGTGTGTGTGAGAATGAGCAATGTAACATGTGACACACTATGACTCAGGCTTGAAATTACCTTTTTTTTAAAGATTGCCAGCCACTATAGCTGCTGCATTTAAATGTTAACATCCACTCAGAATTTTCACGAGAAAATATAATACAGATTCATTCATGAACAGAATACTAAAGCATGAGGCATGACAACAAACATTTGTAGTCTCAGTGCCTTGTGACTAGAGGGGTTTTGATGCAAGCTTTCCTCTGATTCTGTGAAAGAGCTTTACATACAGCTAATTTTCAACAACAAATACCTTTTGAAGGAAACCTCACATGACATAATGAGAAAAGGTATCATTTCTTGACATAATGATATTGAACAGAAATATCCAGTCTTACAAGAGCTACAATAGCTGCTCATAATGACTGCAGCATTTTAAGCTTCTTTTATGATTGAGCGCTAGCAGCACTTGTCATGGTTATATTCATTCAAAAAAGGTTCACAATCATTACTACCTGTATCTGCATCCAAAAATTAAACAACTCACAAATCAATATCATTTGGATTTGAATTTTCTATTAACAAACCATCATTTAGCATTTGCTAAATCCTACAGTCCTACCGCTGTGGCTGCTGTACACTTGAGCATGAATGCATGAGTGTTTATGTGTTTGGGTGTGTAAGTAGGCACTGGGGGAGACAAACATTTATCATCTCTAGCTATCTGCCTTCCCCATAAATCTCTACCTACTGACAGTGTATGGAGTGTGTGGCATGTGAGCGTGTGTATGTGTATTGTGTGTGTTTGTATTGTGATGGTGTGTGTGTGTGTGGGTGGGTGGGTGGGTTGTTGTGTGCTGTATGGTTGTTCAGAAATAACTGTCAGCCAGATCACAAAGAGTGATCGAACGAATATTACAGATGGCACAGACTGCCAGAGTTCCACAGACTGTGTGTTTTCCATTGACTCAGGGAACACACAGGCCATATTACACTGTGTGTGTGACTTGCATTTAAGATTATATGAATAAAACAGGGTTAAGGCTGGTAACAGTACCAAACAAATAAACAAAAAAATGGGTGTATCCATATTGAATAAACAACATAACTCTTATAGAATCACCCCTGCAATGATGCCCGTACTATAAATGTTTTATTGTGGTGTAGTTGGATTATCAGTCACATGGAACATTCCATGAAACATTTCGTGGCATATTTTGCATTTGATCAGAATTTTTGCAGTGTGTGCTTTTGCCCACAGGGTGGCATCATTCCCTTAACAAAGCACACAATTTATGCAGGGCTCCTCCTTAATGGAATATGTGTAGGGCTCCTCTGACAGAGGCTGATGGTGCTTTTATGCACTGATTTGATTAATTTGATAAAGACCAGCTGTAATTTGGTGAGGTATAAAGGCATGTCAGTGAGTGATGATGTGTTAGTGTGTGTGCATTTGACATATATATGTTTACATAGCCACACTGTGGAGACTCACTTTCCTTTTGAGGACAAAATGCAAGTCCTCGTAATATAAAGTAGAACTCCTGGTTGTATCCCTATTGTGAGTGAATAATATCCGGTGAGAAACACGCTGTCCTCAGAGCAGCGGTTTTCAAACCCTCTCTGGCATGGCTGCCCTCACATGGCATAAAAGGTTCTCATCCCCCCACTCAACAATTTTTATTAATTTTACTAGTAAAAGGGGAAACAAATAAAGAAAAAGATTGAATATTCCAAATCAAAGTTAAAGTCAAATGAGATAAAAGTTGGCACAATGGCACCAACAAACCCTTGCCTGTTTTAAGTTTATTTAAACCTACATTAATTAAATTTGATCAAATTCCACACTTTTCTCTCTACTTATCTACCCTTATCGCAGTGGCTCTATACTACCCACAGTTTTATGAACACTGACGTAGAGACTATTTTTAAGGAGGAGCACAAACGACTGATAGTAAGGTTCATCACATGGTGCAAAGACAATCACCTGAAGCTCAACATTGCAAAGACAAGTTTGTGGAAGCAACAATGCTTCAGATGGATGTTGCTGTAAAGAGGCTGCAAGTTCTAAAACATGGATGCTTCAAATCTTTGAACCAGTCGACCAAAAAACTGCATTAGTTTATTCCATGAGACATTTGTAAGTTCTAAAAAATACAATAATATAAAAAATCCTAATCAGTAAAACTGCGAATTCATGGGAACAGTTATTGCAAGTGTACCTGAGCTATTGCACCCATCAGAATGGTGAGGAACTGATTTCAATCTGACAAAACCTCAAGCAATGCCTCAAGCTACAGCTGGTGTTGGTGTGGTGGCATAGGAATGAAGCTAAGACTGCTCCATATACTATCTGAAGATGCGCATGTGAGGAGAGACTGAAGTACATATTGGCAGAGGAGGCCATAAGCTTTTACAAGATGTGATTCTCTCACTATTCTACAATGCTGAGATGGTGAGGACTGATAGTTCAGAAGTAATTATGTCACAGCTAATAACAGTGGGAGCACTTTAGAATGATGATTATGCAGCTTAGGCTTTTCTTCAACAGTCTTCTCCAGGTTCATACAGGAAAAGTTTAAGTGTATTATACATATAGCTTATGGAGCAACCAGGTGTGAAGGAAATAATATAAAGAACTCATGTAATATAGTTTGTTGTTTGTTGTTGTTTAGTAAGTTGTTCACTCTACAAGTAATCAAGATCTTACACATTTTTCTAGGGTGCACTTTTATCACTTAAAATGCAGATGTGAAACAAAGAATAGAATCTACATAGCCAACTGGATACATAGGATGATAAATATTATTTGCATTGTAGACTATTTGTACTATACTGAACAAATAGTCCATTATTGGTTCAAAGTCACCAATCAAGAGAGAGAGAGAAAGAAAGGTTTCACAAATATCCTACTCGTTTTGATTACTTCATAATTACAGTACTTACTCTTTATTGAACAAGCTGGTGAACATGAGGCATTACGCAGTAAGATACAAGGGGTTTGAATCAAATATTACCGACTTTCACTGATTAACATTAAGATCAGTAGTGTTTTTGTAATCAAATTGTTGTTGTTTTTTACCTTTCTTGGGTAAAACACCTGACAGACAACAAGGGGAGACAGAAGTCACACGGCAGACTTATTCACTGCCGGGTTGTTTTAACAATATCAGGTCATTTCCAAGAGGTATTTTAAGCCAAATATGATCTTTTTCTAACCCTAACCAAGCTGTTATTGTGCTTAAACCTAATCAGACCTCAACAATTGCATTCCCACAACAATAAATGAAAATAGTAAACACACCGTGATACATTCTTGGTAAGCAGAAACATACAACATCGGTTCTGACGATTGGGTTGCTCATCCTCAATGTTCAGTCTGTGAGCTCGTCCTTTGTGTATCTTTGTTGGCTACAGCATACAGGCAAAGCCAGAAGGCTCCATATGAGTGGTTGATGGAGGTGTAATGACAATGACAATTATAGCAATTATGTGTTATTGTAGGCCATTATGTATTTTGTAGGGTTTGAGATGTAGGCTTTTTCTGTAATTGCTGGCCTATGAAAGGCATAATAACCATGGGCCAGCCAGCCACAGGGGCTACCAAGGGCGACCAGTACTTGGTGCCATGGTAACAAAACATTTATCCATAATGCCGCTCTGTGGATGGTGAGGACAAGAGCATTGGCAACAGGCAAATTAGCCCTAATGGCAGGCAGTGGAGGATGAGAGGGTGCTGGACAGCAGACAGAGGCAGAGCTGGTGGCTGCCGCAGAGCTGTGAGTGGGTGGGCCTGTGATTAGTAGGTGGGCAGAATGTGTATGAATGCCTGTGTTTGCATTATCATTGATGCTGCGGAGAATTAAAGGCAGTGAGTGTTTGCAGATAAAGAAAATATATTATGAGCAGAATAATAACTAAGACTGACCGGTGTGAGACAGAATAATACAGGGGTAAACAGTTTCTGAACTCGTACTCTGAACAGTCATGGTCTCACCAGATTAACCTGTAGAGTTACCTCCATCACTACCATTTCACAGTTCAGCTTAGGCTCAGGGAGTTTGTCAGGTTTTTGACTAATTAGAAGTTTGATGGATCAATCCCCACCTCCTCCTGCACAACATGAACCATATGACTAAAGGTCAGGCCAGCATCCTCTGCAATAGTTCCCTAAAATCACTTCATGAGTGTATGTGTAAATGGGTAAATCTGTGGCTAATACCCTGTAGAGCACCTTTATAAATACCTCATAATAAGAGATAAACTGTCTTCACTGTTAACCATAACGCAGTAAAAGCTGTTTGTAGATCCACAATGACAGTGCAAACAAGAACTGCTGGTATTTAGATCTGCAAATGTGCAAAAATGTCAAACTTCAATCAGACTTAATTTTGACATTACTACTAAAACCCTTGGTTATTATTAGTCATAAGGTTTTGTTGATTGTTTTTTACACAGATTTTCCACACTTATGACTGACTTTATTTCTCACCTGTACCCCATAGTTACAAACATTTTTCTTCGGTAGGGTTTAATTATGATAAAGTCTTACATTTCAGATACATGGCTCAGATTTATTACTTGGATATTTTCTGAGCAGTGAATCAGTTTAACACAAAAATGAGGCAGTTTAGATTGTTTCCCCCACCAGCTATACACAGACAACCCGAACTTCCTTTATAAATCCATATATTGATGTTTCATAAAAGGAAGGACAACGGGAGGAAAACAGAATGACTAACACTAAAATAATGAAAACAAGTTGTCAGTAATCAGAACATTGCAAACATCCACCCATCCATTATCTATACTGCTAATCACTTGGGTTTGCAGTGTCACATCCAAATTGCATTGTGGGTATTGTGGATGTGAGGTTTTGACAAGGAATTAAAATAGACTTAAAAGAGGATATCTCGGGTCAACTGCATCAATTTTAATTTGTTTTCAAACTGTCCAGTGTGAGTCTGACAGTGTCAGAGGATATGATGCTAAATCAGTGGAGTTCTCTTTTAAAAATGGACCGCTGAGTGACAGCTGTCTTTTGTCAGATAATGCCCATGCACATCACAATGTGTTTTTGTCTTCTTATTTGTTATATAACTTCACCTTTATCCTGTCTTTTGTCATGAGGAAATAAAGGATTCAAACCTTATGTGCATGACTGGGTATTCATGTCTCCATTTTTATGTAGTGAACATATGTGGTGTGTGTGTGTGTACGCGTGTGTGGCTGTGCGTGTGTGTGTCAGGGGTGGGTGGTACGGGGAATTGCAAACCTGCCCAGCATGGCACAGAGCAGGAAGTAGGCCAGAGGGGGATTAAATAGCCACTGCGCCACTTCCTCCCTCTCTCTGCAGCACATATGATACTCTGTGTGTGTGTGTGTGTGTGTGTGTGTGTGTGTGCGTGTGTGTGTTTGTATTTGTTTGTGCATGTGTTGACGTGCGTATTGGCGTGTGTGTTTGTGCAACTGGCTACAGTCAAGTGCTAAAGTATGACATCATCAGCTTGGGGGAAGAATATATTTGTAGGTGTTTATCTGCTTGTGTGTATGCGTGTGTGTGTGTGTGTGTGTGTGTGTGTGTGTGTGTGTGTGTGTGTGTGTGTGTGTGTGTGTTGTGGGGGCTGGGGACTTTAGTAAGCATGTGTGTTAAAAATTTGAACATATTGTTGATTAGTGTCTGTGAAAAGTTGAAGTATTAGTTGAAGTGGTAGCATATAAAATTTGTTTGAAATTCAGTGACATTAAAGTGGAAATGCTAAGAGCAGCTGCCATCTGTCACCAGTGTCTTGATCATAAAAAGTGTCATTTAAAATTTAATGATTATGCAAGAAGATGTTAGCACTGATAGGAGATAAGGTGTAAGCACTGTAAGCAGTTGAAATGTCAGTTGGTTCGTCAGCTCCAATAACAGTTTGTCTTTCAGTTACGGTGTTTGAGCTGACAGCAGATGAAGAATAATTTCAAGAGGAGAGATGAAAGACTTTGAAACGTGTTAACATGTAACCGCTCAAAGCTGCTGAAATGACAGTTAAAATGCTAACCCTAACCCTCCCTTGAAACCCATGAAAATTAACTTTAAAGTTTTAAGCAAAAGTTTTGTTTTATAATCTGTGGTTGCAGACTTTTGCCATATTTTTTGGAAAGATTTCAAAAATCTATTTTCATATATTTGTTTTCTGTAAAAATCTACATTCACAAACCATTACCAGCGCTAGCTTAAGAGCAGGTCTATACCTCCTTTTTAGGTATTCTCAAAGAATTTACACTATTGGCATTGATAAAGATGGATTACACCATCTCTACTTTGTCCTGCTGTCAAAAATGAATCCAAAATGTCCCTGATATGTGCACTGCCATCTTGTGTTTTAATATTTTCACCCTTACAGCCCAAAGAACTCAAATGCATGTTGGACTAAACTGTCACACTTAACTGTTTTGTAGCATCAAATAACTAGTTTGATTTTTTTTTTTTAAATCAACACCTAAAATTACATCAATGTGACAAAAACTATGTAAAAAAAAAGAAGTCATCTGTTGGGTAAATTTATTTCCCATGTACTTGTGTATTTTTGTGTGTCTGATGCTCCATTTGCTAACAAGAGGGTGGGATTTATGACTTGTAATGCAGCCAGCCACCAGGGGGTAATCAAAAAGTTTTAGCTTCAGCTTTAAGGAGCTGTCATGTTGTCCATCCTTATTTATTTTCATTATTTACACCCGATGAGCCAACAGGTGCATTTTTTAATGTCACCAGAGGATGAAATAAATGCATCAGTCATTAATCTCAGTACCTCATGACAAACCAACTCTTCAGCTTTATGAAGCCTTTTAGCCTTTTTGGCTTTATTGCATGTAGAGCTATTGAATGATTGAATGCCACAGCTTTCATCAATCTCGTTATTAGACACTGACGCAAACAAGCTCTGACAAACCCACCGAACATTAGAAACAAATGTCCTACAGCTGACAGGCAAAGTCAGAGACCAGCTGATGAAGAGAGGGGAACATCCAGCAGCTAAACAGCCAGATCTTTTCCTCAAAGAGGGCCAGTGATTAGACTGACTACACCCTCTTTTGTTGAGTGGACAGAAACACGATGGATGATAATTTGTTCCCTGTTCAGCAGAAAGGAAGCAGCTGACGGACTGACTTGTTTTGGAGTTCTTTCTTTTGCCTCACAGTTATCAGGCATTGGTCTGTGTAGCTTTAGGTGAACCCATCGTTAAGTTGTACAATTCAATACATTTTTCTTTCTTTTTCCTAAAGCTGAGTATCATAACCGACTATCCCTAAATTCATGCAATAAACTCTCCGCATATACAAAAGTATGTTTGAAGCCCAGCTGGAAAAGTATCACCTTAAATTCAAATTTTAAAAAAGGTAACGTTTAGATATACATATCTAAACATTTCCACAAAAAAATACCTGATTTGTTTAAAGTATTAAGCCAGGAGTAGAGGGGTAATGATATAGTAGCAGTGTCAAATAGTTACTTTGTTTTAAAATAGTGTGTTGATGTTGCATTAGTAATACACATATAATAACAATAATACTGTAAAAAATAATTCAGTACATACATCGTGTGTCTTTTTGTTGAGGTGGCAATAATGCACCTTATTACTGGCTGCCAGTCACTATAAAATTAAGAAATAATTATATATATATATATATATATATATATATATATATATATATTTTTTTTTTTTTATTAAGTATAAAAAGACTAAAATGTAAAAACAAAATGAAGTTTAAATTAAATTTATATATATATATATAAAAAAAATT
>JAQNCA010000007.1:22014736-22041929 GCA_029783725.1 Acanthurus tractus
TGTTTCTTTTTTTTGTTGTTGCAAAAATTCAAATTTTTTCTGGGTTCCAGTCACTATAAAATTAACAAATAATTTTATATATATATTTATTTTTTTTTTTTTTTTTTTTTTTTTTTTTTTAATACATTCTATTACTACTAGGTTGTAATTATAGACTCTTTTTAGAAACTTACTACACTCATATTTTGAGTGTATTTCATTTGCCAGAAAAAAAAACTCATATAACAAAATCACCAGTTAAAAATAAATTCAATTGATGGCATCTTTTTTCAAAATTAAAGTATTTGGATAACATCATTATTGTGAAATATTTAGGCCATTCCATTTGTGAAATCTGATGTCCTGATGTCCTGAGTCATTACCACAAACAATAATAAATACACAACAGTAAATAATAATTCTGGTATTGTACCTCCTTGAGACAGCCCATGAAGTTGTTGCTAACCGGAGATCCAGGCAGGTCAGCGGTGCTGGGGCTTCCACCCACGTAGAAGAAGTCGTCAGAGCCCAACATGGTGTAGTCTTCCTGGGTGTAACCCGTGGTGGTCAGAATCCCATCCACTGATATTGTCACCTGACAGTGAGGGATGAACAGTGAGGGAGGAAATAAGAAGCCTGTCTTGGATTTCAGGATGAAAGGCAGCCTACAGTGAGGCTTTATAAGTCACTTAGATCTGTGTGACTTCTGCTCAGACCTGGTAATGTGTTTAGCTGTGATATGGATCATACAGGACTGATATAAAGAAAATCTGCGAGCCAACAATTTTCTTTATTCTGGATGGTTAGTTGTTAGTAGATTTTATTTGTGGTAGTTAAAACCAGTATACAGTATGACGGTTTATAAAATGTTAAAACAAAGATCATAAAAGAGAGAACTTAGCTACAGACATAGACAGACATCCAGATTTTCATCTCAATGTAGCACTAGTGATGTACAAACCATGTTTGCTTTTTTTTATCTTATTATGCGTCTAAATGATTGAAGAAGGAAAGAAACTAATGCATATATTGTAACAGAAGCAATGTGCAGAAGAAGACATAAAAACACTCGCAAAGCAACAGAAGGGATGGGGAAGGTAGTGTCACACCACCAAACACTGAATGTAAACATGCAGGACACACAGATGGACAGAGTAAGGACCCACGCTGCAGGGCGTCATTATGGAAACTTTGTAAATAGTGAAAACTCACTTCAGCAACAATTTTACTGGAATTAAAAATCTCATTTTTGAATGTGGAATGCAACTAAGTAACTTTTAATTGATTATTTTAACTTACAGTATTTTGGTATTTGTACCTTATGTTTTACCTGTCTATTTGACATGATTAGCGATGTTATTCAGCTAATTGAGACTTCAGAACATACAATCCATTTGCAAACATAAAGTACTACAAATAACACTACAAATATTGGCTCAACTAAAGTTTGTCTCTTCTTTACAATGTTTTTAAGTGCTACTGCCACAGTAAATACACTTAAACTGTAATGTAGGATGCAATACCACATACAAAACACAAAAACAACATCATTTTGTATAGTAAGCACATTTATGTTTTCATAACTTCTAACTTATAATACAGTACTTCTTGTATTGGTTTATATGCTCTTGGGAGTAGTCATACTAAAACCCCTGTTGTAATAGACCAAAAATATCCTTTACCTTCTCTGTTCTTTTCACAAGTCTTTTGTCATGATTAAAGGAAATCCAGATCAAGTTCTTTCCAGCTCATTGTGCCATCAGAGGCCGAGATCAAGACAAACAAATGGGTGAGTAGTGTCAGTTAAAGATGGGGAAACCTTAGTATTTGCCTGCTGAATAGATTTTTTTAGCTGCTTTACAAGTAAAACAAGCTGCTTTTATTACTATTTGATGAGCTTTAATTTGACTCCAACCATCTAAAACATTTAGGAACATTTGTTTCCAAAGCTAAATGTCTGTTCCAAATGCTTTGTAGACTTCCCCTCTTTTTTTTTTATATTCCATTTTTCTCCTGCAGTGTGGGTTTCCTCTTAATTTCATAGAGTTAATGAAATAAAAGCCTAGATATGCATATAGTGCAATGGTCACAATTGTCAAGATTCAGAATGAGAGTGGATTTTATCTTTCTATTTTCAGGCTGCAGTATGCCTCTGGTAGTTTCTACCATATAATCAACAAAAAACATTTAACAGGAAAATCTGGGATGAAGCAGATTTAGTAAAACCCTAGAGAAGCAGAAGTTATGAGTGACTAAAACAAGGAAGAGATTAAAGGAAAAGCAGCATCAAAGAATGAACCATCAGTGAATGTAAGAAGGGAAACAACAGCAAAGCCAACATGAAAGCTGGGAAATAGAAAACAATTTCCTTATGTTTTATTTGTAGGACTGGTATCTTGATGTACAGAAGTTGAAAAAGAGGAGGGAAAGAAGTTCACAGCAAACCAAAAAATGACAATAAGAATGATATCTACCATACAATGGAGTGTGTTTACCATAGCGAATCCAATGCCTGTTTGCTTTGCAGAAACAATGGGTATGTGAGAAAAAAAAATAAAAGATGAATATTAAAGCGAATCAAATGAAAACAAAATGATGAAAAGTGAGGGAATTAGTATATGTTAGTCGTTTTAGTAAAAAAAAAAAAAAAAGCTCTTTCCTTAACTCAGTGTTTTAAAGGAAAGTTGTAACAGGACAGACAGTGAGGTTAACAGGGAGGCAATTATTGTAAAGACTTGGCCTTGTTTCTTATAATTATGCAAGGGTCAAGATGTTTGTCACTGTCATCTAAGAGATGTGTCTGCATTTTTAGGGTCATGTGTAGCAGTTAAGAGGATATGTCTCAAGTAGATAGGTCCTGGGTCAATCCAGGCATATTAAATTGATTCATAGTGGGTTGAAATAAAGTGCAGGTATTTTTTTCTCCTTTCCCGTGTTTTGTCCACAGTAGCATGATGTGTTTGCAAATCGGCTTTCTATAGTGCAGCATTTTACTCTCATATAAATATAAAAATTCAGCAAATCATCTAAGGTATTTGTGAAAGTGAGTTTTGACATGGATTGGAAAAACACACTTATTTGCTGAACATGGATAATAGCATCATAAAATTTTTACCCTCTCTTTTCGCTCTTTTAAAAGCAGTGCATAGAACATTCAGGTTGTAGCTTTGTCAAACATCCAGATTTTCATCTCAGTGCTTTTAACCAGCACTAATCATTGCTTTAACTATTTTAAACAACAAATGTTGCTGGCAGCAGGTCATATCAACTGTCAGTACTTCAAGTTAGTATCAGTTTCAAGTGTAACACCATCATGCAATCACAGGTGGAGCGTTTCGGTTGTTCCAACTCAAAAAAGGTGAGAAGTTAACTGATATCAGGAGCCTGATTCTCCCTATTCAAAGCTGAATCATGTCAGATTAATTATTAACCATGACCAACATTACAGCACCAGAAACTTCAGCATGTGTCAAATTTGGTGTGCTAAATTTTGTAGGCTAAAGCTTTTTTTCACACACATGTGCCTATATGTTAATGTGTCAAATTCATATCCAATTAGCACTTGATGTCTTCTGCTGCTACCTGTATATTACTTTGTATGTTCAGTGATGGATTTCTTTAGGGGTCAATTAATTTAACTTCTACCCTATTTTATTTTCAAATTGTAGTCTACCTTGTATGCTGTGAGAAGTCGTGCCATTTGGGTAAATAGACATATAAAACATAAATCAGGATCTAGTCCAAAAAACATGTCAGGTTATTTTTTTCACATTTTTTCTTATTGTCAACAAATTACAAAAAAAGATCATTTCCGTTGGCAAATGCATTGCATCAATATCTAATATAAGCATCCTGAGGCTGGTTACCAATGGTTCACCACTGTCTAAGTAAAGTGACTAAAATGCTCAGCTGTTTTAGAAAATTACTGATCCAAACCCATATTTGAAACCACAAACTACACTTCACAGGCTGTGCATTCTACCTGTTCACATCCCAGGACCACACCTATGAGGTAGCTTGGAGAGAATTTGAGTCTGAAATTTAATATCTCACTATTGGGATTCCTCAGGCCTCTACCCTGGGTTCCCTCTTCTTTCCCCTTTAAACTTAATTCTGTTAGTAACTAACACAGTGGTTCCTAACACAGCTATGTAGATAACACTTAACTTCTCCCATATTTCCTTGGTTCAGAATCTAAATTTCAGTTTTAGAATATACCTTTTAGTATGTGCATTCACAGTACCTGAAGCTGAACCTTGAAAAGACCATGTTACTCTTCCTTTTAGGGAATGCATCTTGCATTTCTTCAGTCGTGTCTCCGGCTGGGATTACAAGGAACCTGGATGTGACACTAAAATGACCACTGTCAAGATTGCTCAAGATTGCTCAATCAAGCTACTCATGAGATTCTCTCTGCACAACATCACGATACATCTATTCCTCCTTGCTGCAACTGCTCCTGGATGGTGGGCCCGCATGTACAATCATCTGGTCTTCAACTAATCAAAGTTTTCCCACATGACATCACTTCCCACACCTTGCATCAGCTACTGGTAGCTGCTCCAATCTGATTCAGACACTGGCACTTGTCCACCAAGTTGCTAATTTCTCAGGTCCATTCTAGAGCCAGAGATAAACATACTATAAACCTCAGCCATCCACTACACACTCAGTTACTGGCATTTATTTTGCTAGTCTTTTTCTATAAGAGCCCAACAACAGCTTGAGGAAATCACAACTGTTTGCAGTCCTTGCTTAGTTACCCACATTAGGTAAGTAAACCTTTGACATACCTTTGGTTGCTAACTTAAAACTTGGTGAAGTCTGCTTGACTTACATTATTCTTGCAATTGTAAGATTGTATCAGCACAGCTAAAATAATTTATTTTAAGTCACTTAGCATAAAAGCAAATTAATTCTATGTATATTTTTTAAATATTCTCATCTTCATGGGACCCAGATGGGTTTTGAGCTGAAAGTCAAAACAGAGTAAAGAAGTCAGTTAGTCTTGAGAGAAAAACGTGCACATACTTTGCTCCACTTTTTTGATGGGATTTGTTGACAATAGGAAAAATATTACTGAATAGAAGCCTTGATTCTTTAAGCTGTAATCATTGAGATTTCCATGAAAGGGAGAGCATATATATTACCACCATGGTTGACAGTTCCTCTGCACAGCTACTCTTCTGTATAGAGTAGTTTTTTTGTTCTATTTGTTTTCTGTGTGTGACGGTCCACAACTCTCATGTAGGATCGAAACCAGGAAAACTGAATGAACTGTATCTAATCCAGTGGGTTCAGGCTAAAAGATAATAGCCTCATAATAGTCTGATGACACACTTAGGGCATCAAAATGAAAAATAAGTGTTGAATGCCAAAAGTTGATTTGTCTTTTACAATAGTAACCAAATATAAATCAATTAACCAGCAAGAATTTATGACTCTGACTTTATTTATTAATTGGTGGCTATCTTAACAGACAAAAATAAGGTGTAGTATAAAACTAGCATTACTGTTTGTAACTTGATATCATTTAGCTTCTCATCTCATCAGCCTCACTTTTAACTGTTTACTACAACACAGAAATATTAAAGCCGGGTTAGATTATTGCTAATGAAAGTCTCCACATTCAAAGCAGTCATCTGGCAGTCACAAGGTTGTTTTTATTATGGATAAGCCAATGGGAACACTGTGTAAATGATTAAGGTTAAAACTGATTGTGATTGCTGATCAAAATGTGTCTAAAAATCATAACTTTTTTTCAGAAGTGAATAGGATGTAAATCTTTGAGGGACTAAATGAATAGTCAGAAACAGCAACAGTGAGCTGTTACTGGAAGTGCTGCAGGCAACAGGCTCCAAACCTCTATCACCTTTTTTTTTCACCTTTCATATGCTGTTTTGTGGAAAACTACTTGTGTTGTGTGCATTTTATGTCTGATTTGGTTATCAACTAGTTTTCTGCTGTAGTTTAGGACCTTACTTGTTGTGACCACCATTACCAATGGGTAAGCTAAATCAGGCAGACTGAAAATTTCAGGATTAGACCTTTGACTAAAGTAAATGTCAAGCCATTTTAGGAATATTTTTGTTTATTTTATTAGCTAATTTGTGGACCAAATCATCCTTTTGCTTTGGAAAAATAAAAACCTGTCAACCACAGGGTTCCAATCAAAGAGGACTATTATAAAAGGTGTGTTTATTTACATATCTAGACGTGCAGGCTTATGAGAAATTGTACACCTGACTGGAGATTAGTCTTGGGTAATCAGGAGAGGTCTTGGATGACAAGAGCCTCTCCCTCTGATCGCCCCATAAACCGTCTGTGCGCAGACAGATATGGAGGAAGGAAGAGATAATGGCGTGAGAAAAAGGAAGCAGCCATCTAGCACCATGAAATGTGCAGCAATGTCTTGACCGATGGAGACGGAGTTAAGAATGGAGAGAGTGAAAAAATCAGGGCTGGAAACTGATGGTCTTGCAGTTAGAAAAATATAATTGGACTCTATTAGGAAAGTCATGTTAACTTAAAAATTATACTAAAAATTTGGTTGCTAAAGCTTCAAAAATCTACTTGCTTGTTTCTTTTACAGCCTTGAGGTTTACTCTGGGAAACACTGACACTGATATTTGTGACACTGACCAACAGTGAACCATCTTTACATAGCTGACCTTCAAGAGAATGGTCTTCAGAAAAACATCATGTAGACTGTTGTACTGCAGCATTCAATTTAAGTGTATTAACTGCCACACACAAAGACTGCAGTCAGTCGTGAGACTTGACTGTCTGGTTAACAACAACTGAAGAAAGCTACTTATTGAACAAGCTGACTGACAATTAGCAAGCCAGCTAACTTAGCCAGCTGTTGTTGCTGGCTTACAGCAGGCCATCTGCTGGCCAGCATCTTACAAGTCAATTGCCACACACCCTCATCAATACAGTATATTAAAGTAAAACTAAATGATTTGTAACATTCCCTTGTTTTTTAAAAAAATGCATTCCACCTCTGGGCCTTACCTGCCGGAGGTTGCGGGTCACTTTGACATCATGCCATGAGTTGTCATTGAACTTCCCATTCACTGGCTCTACAATGGCCTCAAAGGCTCCAGAGCCCAGGTTGATAACAAGGGAGACAGCGCCGTCCTTCAGCGCCAGGTTGACGTAGTCTGCTGACTTGCCGGTGTGAAGGATAAGGCCATTGCGCTGCCACGTCTTAAAGGAGAGCGTAATCTCGTCACTGCTGCTCTGGATGGGGTTCTGGGAGAGATCATAGCAGAAGTATTCCGAACCACGGAAAGTGGCCACATTCTCCTCCCTTGCTGTAGTGAGAAAAAAAAACAAAGGAAAAGAGTTGAGAAGAAGTAAAATCATCAGAGTCATCGGACAGCATGTCAGTCTCAGATTAAGAATAGAATTCAGCCAATAATTTCTACATGATGGGTTACACTATAAAGTCAACACTTAAACAAATTCATAGAATTTTGAAATTCCAGGTAAAAATTTTGCTTTTTTCAAATCATTTTAGTGTAAGTCCAAATCAAAACTCACTGGTCAAAGCAGGTTTAAAATGTAGTTTAAAGTTGGCGAAGACAACTCCAAGTCAAGTCACAAATCTTTATCAGACAATAACAAGTCGGTTTAAGTCTTTTAACTCTGAACATGACTCACAATTAAAATGACAAGACATTTAAGTGTAATTTTTTTTACTAGTTTTTACACTGCGTCCAAATTCTTCTAATAAGTAAACCTTTAGTAAAGTCTTAAATCAGTTCAAGTTTCAGGTCCAATATTCTGTTAGGATATTGTCATTTTGCTACTTGAAGCCTCTGTGTGGAAATTAAAGAGGAAAAAAAACAGGTTCATAAAAAAACTTATGATTATTACCTTGAAAACACACTTTTATGTCAGCAAAAATATAAACATTAATCAAGTAATAATCACTGTATAATTTAAGACTTCCCTGACTGACAAATAAACAGGGCCACTCTGTCCTGAAAATAAGCGCCTTTAGATGTATTCAACATGTGACGGACAGGAATGCAGTCAAGGGAAGAGGTAAAGGGAGACCGCAGATAGCTATCATCTAACAACATCAAAGGCCTAATCTTGCCAGTGAAATTGCCATTTCCTGTCAAATAGCCGGCCTGTGACAGTGGGTACGCTTGTGATGAGACAGAGAGAAGCAAAGATGGGAGGGAAGCAGCAGAGGGAAGACAGACTGTATTTGTCATCTTAGTAGAAGAGAGAGAAGAAATACAGGGAAGAAACAAGGAAAGCTAAAAGAAAAAAAAAAGAGGGCCCAGCAGAGTCAGCGGAGTCATTATCTGTGTGATCATCTTCAATTAACTCACTGTCGCGGCAAAAAATACTAGACTGTGGGCTCAGTCTCAACACAGCACAATCTACCAGCCACTAAGACACCACAAGGATCCTCACGAGTGCAGCTCCCATGTGCTCTGCAACAAAGCCCCACCCCTTACCGAGAAAAGGAAAAAAGATTGAAACAAAATGGCCACGGCTTTCATCTCCTTAACACAGACACCTCAGGCATCACTTCCTCAAAGAAGACTCATCCCACACAACACAGACCGCTCCAACATGTAGTGGGGGTAAAGACACTATGCTCTAGTGTGCTGTTCCAAAGCCTCTGAATGTGAAATGTGAAAATGAATTGATGATTGTCTCTGCAACCCAATTAGAGTCAACGTGATTCTCACGGGCCTTGATATTTCATTTGCTATTACTAGAACTGCAGATGAGCAAACCTACCTCCTTAAAATAATAACATGGGTCAACATGGTCTAAAGCTTCAGCATTCCTTCAAACAGCAGCCAACATATTATTTCACCGTTGGTACGACGACCTGACAGCCAGGACAGTCTAAGCCTCGGCACACCTCTGATGATTGGACAATAATCAATTATTAATTTACAGAAATGTTTTTTAACAAAGCTCTTTTCTTACCCATTATTTAATACGTAATGTACTGAGAGACACACTTATTTAATATGCTTTGTCCTGCTTGGTTGTGCAAGTCAGACAGGCCATCAGAGGCACTGGGAGAATCCCCAGTGGCCTGGCCAGCTGATTGGCCTGAAGTGAAAAAAATAAAATGAGAAATGAAATGTTTTAATTTAGGTTTAAAAAAAAGGCACTTACAGTCACTGTTTTAGAGTAAAGTAGTTACATGTAACAGATATGGGTTATAATTACAAAATGATTGTAACCGTTTTCATAGCAGTCACTGAGAGAAATATGCAAATTACAGTTATAAATAAAAATGTTGGCATTTACAGAAGATTTGAACCTCATTATATTGGGTTTGTATCTTTTCCCTGTGCAAAAACTATTTTTTTCTTTTCTTTTCTAATGCACGGGTGGATAAATATGCATAAATATATGATCAATATATAGCATAGCTGCAGACACATAAACAAAAGTACTTCCATCAACCTTTTAGGTTTGCAAAGTCAAACAGCATCTTGTCTCCAACATGGCTCTCCTAAGGTGAGAGCAGACCCCTGCCTCCCTCTCCATCTACAGCCCACTGTGAGGAAAAAGCAGCTTTATCTGTGCGCAAGAGGAACCATGCTAGTTCATTCACAAGGAAGTTTACCTACAGGGCAGGAATAAGAACACTGCCCTGGTTCAAATAGCAGACACACATAGAAGTAGAAAAGAAAAGCTATGGAATTTGACTAGAGAAAAAAATCAATATTGTGAGGTCTGAATTGTTTTTTTGTTATGGTATAGAAACACTTCAATCCAAACACACAGTATGCAAATAAAGTAGTAGCCTAATCATAAGTGGTGATATACAGAATAAAAAAAAATCAATAGAAGACTACAATCACCCAGAGCTGTGGCCATAACCGTTTTGTTGAAATATGGAATGGTAAAGAAATGAGAATGAATAGAACTTCTTCATAACTGAAATGAGGATGAGGTGAAGAGATTGTTATCAGCCCATAATGGTCTTAATGGCATCCGTAAGCCGTTCCATTTGGAGCCCGCGTTTGATGGATGAGCTTGGATGAGTCCTGCGAGGGGTCATCCATAAAAATGTCAGAAGGAGAGGTGGCATAAGGAAAAGTTATGGCCACAGTAAATCTCCCTTATATTTGGAAGGTGAGGGGATGCTGCATGCTTCGGGTAGCGAACAAGTGAATATCGGCCTTTTTCTTCAACTTTTCAGCAGCGCCTTCTCTAAAGTATGATGTACTTTTTCTTCCCTTAAAACTTTGCTCTTGTTATTTTTTAAGTATTCCAGTTTGGTTCATCACTTGGTTCAACAGTATATCCTGAGGGTCTTTAAACAGAGCTCTGTCTGTGCTGCATAACTAGCACAAGTTCTTTTTTTGTTTTGTTTTGTTTTAAAATATTACTCAGTTAAATGTCCTTGAGTGGCTGTGTGACTTACGATCGAAGGATTTAAAAAGCTGTGATCCTTTGGGATTTTGTTGACGAACCTCTTCTCAGTTGGCCAGTGTTTCCTGATTTGTGTTTTGGGCTATTTTAACTAACTGATGTAGATTAAACTCAAATATTTTTGTAACTTACAGGCTGTTTTCAACTCTGCTAACTTATATAGGTGTTAAGTAATAGTGTTTGATAGATGAATAATATGGATCGTTTTGTATAAATCATAAACATCGTGACAGGCCTCAGTGGCACCGGGCTAATGGTTGTAATTTGAATATGATTTTGCAATAAATAAGTCATTGGCTCATGCATAACTGAGTGACATCATGATTTATGCTGATGCATTAGATTCACGAGCCCTGCTCACAGTCAGATGAACAACAGTTTAAGAAAAAGGATAAGGCATCTTAGTTTCATTTTTTACATCCATGTGGTCCGTTCAGCAAGAAATGAAACAAAAACAGAAGCATTCTGGGTAAAAAAAATAAGAACTAGATTGATTGTAAAGGCTAGAAACATTTCTGGCTTCATGTTACATTTAAACAGACCATTATTACTCTATTTGAAGTTCAGCTGACACATTTCATGAGGTTATCAATGCACAAGTTTGGCCCCGCTGTACAGCAGCAAAAAATGGCCTTTCTGGGCCAAATAAACAAATAATGTCAAAGATTTCTGTCTGTTTGTCTTTTTTTTAGCTTGTCTCTTTCTCCAGGTAAGAAGTAGTGATTAGTAGGTTAGAGAGGTCTGGACATACTTGCTGAAAATAGAGAGAGTGCAAAGCAATGAGTACCAAAACAAATAAATAAATAAGTTCTAGATTTAACTGTTAACCAGTGAAAGAAGATCAGTTCAGCAGCAATATTGTCTCTCTTCTCGGTACCAGCGAGTGGCTTTGCTGCTGCATTCTACACTCGCTGCAGGCGAGACAGAGATGCTGACTGACTCCCACATTAAGTTAGTCAGGACGTGAAGAGATAAAGGAAATCAAAGCATATAAAACAGCCTTCATATCACCAAAAGACAGAAAGTTGAGATTGTAAAGTGGAATCAACACATTTTCTTCAAGCTCAATTGATAGATGTATATAAGACATATTGCAAATAAATACAAATCAGATCAGCATCAGTGACTGAGAATGACAAGAAATATGACACATGATACATGACATGTGAACAAAATGTTGTTTACAGTTCCATTCGACTGAGACACAGGAAACACCACTATCTGCATTCATCTGTACTGCAGCAGTCAGTTTGAATACATTTAATCTGGAATAACAACATGAATCCAAACAAACATCTACATCATTATTTCATTTAACCAAATCTTTTCAGGCAATGATGATCATTAACGCGAAGGAATTACCTTCTTCGGGTTTAAGTTATACAGCAGTGCCAAAGAGTTCATCGTCTCCGCCTGCCTGGGACGGCTGTGGCGTTCCTGATGGAGGGAGGCTGTCTCCTCACAGACCAAGGTCAACAGATATGCTGAACTTTGCCTCAGACTCAACAGACTGTCTGTCTGATAGAAGGTAGTGCAAAGGACCTGAGTGAATCCTGTGTGACTTAGGTTGAGTTAGTTAAGCATATTTGCCTTTTTACGACTCAATACCCTCCATGTTTTTAAGTGAGTGAACCTTATTTGGACTTGTATCTTTGAATTGCTGCCATGTGAAGAATCTGAGGTTTTACATGAGGCTTTCACAGAGGACGGCCTCGGACTGGTGATGGCTTTACTCTGGATCACTGGTTGATGTTTGTGCTGCTGATTCCTCATCTCCTTTACGCATCACGCTCTGCAAGAAATGCCTCAGCATAAGACATCTGTTGTCTCCTAACCTCCTCATTACATCACAGTCCTGCTTTTTTTTTCAAAATAGTTTTGGCAAACCCAAAGATTTTTTTCAACAACCTTTGTAACTATCTGACTTTTTGTGTTTCATGACCTGTTACTCTTTGCCGTTGTGATGTCACCATGATGCCAGACTTTAAAAATCTCCAAAATGCCTGAGTTGCAGTGATTGGTTTTATCCTCAAAGTCCTTAGTTTTGACATTTTTAAAAAAACTCTTTGTAAAAGTAAAATGCACACATTGACTTTTGCCATCACTTCCCATATCTGACCCAAACAAAACACACGGTGACGAGGCCCACATGCTTGCACACATGCGTACATTCACTCGTCGGAGGCGTGATCTGGCTTCAGCTCAGGTGAGAGCATTTTGGAAACTCCTGGGTGGACCATCTGTTGGCCTTATTCAACAGACAGATACTGAGGCAATAATCCCACTCATATTAACTTGAACAACCCCAATGCTACGGCTCCCTCTTTCTCCTCACGACTGTGGCGTACAGGAGGAGAACGGAATAGCTTGCAGAGGGGAAAGTTTTCACCCACTGAGCTGAGTTGTTAATAAAAAGATAAAGAATGAAAATGCTGCGGGAAGAGGGGAAGAGAAAAGAAAAAAGGGAAGCATTATCTTGTGGGGGGGTGTTGAATATGAATGTGATTGCTGGGTTCTCCCTTTCTTGCGGGGTAGCGACTGTAAATTAGAACTGAGTGAGACACTTGTGTGTGTGTGGAGGGTGGGGGGGGTAGAGGGGAGTAAAGCAGCACGCACGCCTTCAACTGCACACCATCAGCATATTGAATGGAGCTGTTCGGCTGTTCGCCCACATCATCAAAGAAGAGGGCTCAAGCAAAACCACAGCGGACGTACCGGCACAAAATGGCTTCCTCGTTCATCCATTTGCAGCTCTTTAGATGACAGCTGATAGGATTTCTGGATTAAAGTTTGAGTGGGATGTAAATGAACTGTTCATCCAGGTTAATGGCTTTTTCGTGGGCCGTGACTGTGTTTTTATAAAAAAAAAAAAATACAGCAAATAGGAATCAAATTGCAGTTGCAGCACATTCTAATGTTACAGAGCCACTGCTTTGTATTACATGTAAAGTTTAGTTCATTTGACACAAATTTTATCCAGCCTGCAAAAACCCTTGTTCAAGGTTTTGTAAGACTCTTGTGAGATTTTTCCTGTGTTTGAAAAATAAATTCTGATGATGATATAAGGGTTATTTCAGCTTAGGTTTGGGAGTTCAGATTTACAACAGCGTGCAGTACAAACAGCAGGGTTGAATATTGAGCAAAGAGGGCATTTAGAATGAGGTTGAAGCGTGGAAAAATGTCAGTATTGTTATAATTACTTTCTTTTGGTTTGACTTGTTCTGGAGCCAAAAGGGTCAGAACATCTTGGCCTCTGCTGATTCTGCTGTGTTTGTTTTCACATCTGTCTGTTGAGAGTTTTATAATCAAAGTTATGTTAAAGTTAAATCATTGGAATTCTCTGTTAAAGATGTAGCAGGTAGAGAAATAGCAGTGAGAGCATCTTCCAGGACTTCACATCTCTCCTCCACTAGAGCCATCGATTCTTCAGTCATGTGCACTACGTCTGTAATCACTGATGTGTTAATATTTGCATACCACTTTCCTGTGTGTGAGGGTTGTAATTGCACCCTCGGCACTACAGTTTGTGCTGATGACAGATGAACAGGAACGAGTTCAAGTCTGAATATTCAGAAAGATGACTAAAATGAAAAAGTGGTTATACTGTCAAAGACACTACAGTTTAATTATACAGGCAATTTTTACTGAGGTGAGAGCATGACTTACAGTTTATTTCACCACAGTAAAGCAAACATCCTGTTGCATGTTTGACACATTTCCTATATGTTTTCTTATGGTAAAAATATTCATTATAAGGGCCAAAACTTAAACCATTATGTGTCATTCAGTTTCTCAGTACTTTCAGTACTCAGTACTCATTTGCTGTGTCTCTGAAGTTTAGCTTCAACCAACTGGTTCCTACTAAAAATGTATCTAAAATTTTGTCACAGTTTAAAAAAGGACAAAAATAAAAATATAACAGCTTGTAATTGTAATTTTTTAACAAAAGTTACTCTACAAGGGGAAATAATGAATTTGTTTAGGATTACTTTCAGTGGCGAGTTAAGCTTTCCGACCAAATCAAGCATTGCAGTGATTAGCACAGGTTTGTGCAGTGTGTAGGAGTCTCAT
This sequence comes from Acanthurus tractus, assembly GCA_029783725.1. Taxonomy (NCBI): domain Eukaryota; kingdom Metazoa; phylum Chordata; class Actinopteri; order Acanthuriformes; family Acanthuridae; genus Acanthurus; species Acanthurus tractus. The sequence continues at coordinate 22,029,215 of JAQNCA010000007.1, forward strand.
TAAATGGCCCATTTACAAATGAAAATTAACATCTTTGTTCTCCCTCATGGCAGCTTTTAAGCTCTGCCCAGTCTGATTGGTCGATCAGCCGACTGACTGCTGCAGCTGGGATTCAGTCCTCCAAAAGTTCACTGTGCTTCAGCTTTCTTCTGCAAGGTTACTGCTTTTTTTCTGCATCACATGTGCTCCTCACCCTTGCATCCTGAATACGCTAGCTACATTAAAATGAAAGATCACGCCCTGATTTGATCTGAGCACACCCATCAACTGTTAAGGTTCCTCAGACTTTTTCCACTAGCAAGAAAGGAATGTGGGACTGAGTCAAAATAAACCTGTAGACTAGTTTCTCACATGTTTGTGAATGTGAAGATGTGCTCGAGGTGATCCCGCAAAGGTCCTTGGCCTTTGTAATGTATGATGTCTAAAAGTGAGTGAAAAGGGGGCAGGGACATGAATTTTTAAAAGGGATTCGACATAGTTCAGCAACTTGATGTAACGCTCAAAAGCAGTTGATGCTCATGGAAATGGCGGGGATTTGGAGCTGTAGACAAGCATCAGCCTCCACCCTCTCAACACACTGGCCCTGATTCCTTAAACATTGCTGTTTTTAATCATTAAATAACCGTGTGCACTCGTGAAATCAGGCAAAACATAGTACAAATGTAAATGAATAATAAAGACAATTGAAACGCATTAACAACAAGAGAATCCATTTATTAGCAAATGTGTTGTCTTTCCTCTCATCTCTGGCTCTGTTTCTTTTCCCTCAGATGAAAATGATTCCTTTTTGTCAGGGTTGCAGGTCACACATGCTGGCAGAGTCTGTGCTAAGCAGCTGTCCTATGGAAGCAGTGCGACAGAGGGCTAATTTGCCAGATCCCTATTCATCTTCTGGCTCCAGCATTTTTCAATAATTCCCTCATCTTTTTCAATTGCAGGTTCATGACTACAGCAACGATGCAGGGTGGTGGCGGTGGTGGTGTTGGTGGGTGGGGAGGAATGGGTAAGACACAAACACTTTAAAATCTGTTAAGTGTTAGCAATGATGTCGCGCATTTAAAAGGAGGTTTCACTATCCAGTCAGGAACTGCTGGAAGCCAAACACCTGTTTGAAGAGAGCCTGTTACTCTTTTAAAAAAGCCATTTATTAATGCCTTTCCTTCATTAAAGGAGAGGCTCTTTATTTTTCAAGTCTATCATAATACAACACTCATATGTCATAAGCACATTCAAGGAGTTATTGGTTTTCTGTAATTAGTTCTCCTCTCCACACTGGCTGTGAAGTGATCCCTTCACAGAATGACTCCGATGCAAGAATCTTTTTTTTGTATAAAAATAAATTCTAAAGTTCAGCTGCAGCTAATATGTGATGGAATTAAACAAATTATATTAAGCATCTCCCAAGGTCACAGGGCCAGATTTTCTCCAGCTTTTTTCATCGTTTTTTAGTCACAGATGTGTTGTTTGTAAAAGGGTTTTCAGGTGCATTTCTCTCACTGCGTGCACATGCTAAGAGGATGATTTAGTATTCCATGGGATTCTCTGAGGTTAGGCCGTTTGTGCTGGTTTTGTGAAGGAAATGTTTCAAAGAGACGGTTATTGGAAACTAAAATGAGGCTTTTAGAATGTTTTTAATAAAAAATCTGATTGCTGAATCCTAAACAGATAGTAGATGGGGTGGTCTGGTTTGTGTTCATCAAACTCGACTTTAATCCACCCATCTGTCTTATTATATCTCTCCTCACAAACACATTAATGATTAAATATCTTGCAATGCTAATCACATCGTAGTATTGAGTTTATTAACAGTTTCTCTCGGGTGGAGTTGAACAACAGTTATCGTAACAGTTTTGGAAACATTGTATTATTGCTGTTAATTTAGATAGTTTAAAACAAATATTGAATCATAAACATGTTGAGGACAGCTGTAGTGTTAGCTGGACTTGGGAGTGAACTATAAAAACTTAATGTTCTGCTTATGAATTTGAAGTAAGGGGACTGAAATTAAAGTATTAAGTAATAAAGATCATTTATGACACAACTTTTCTGAACTTGATGATGTCATCAAAATGCCACTGTAGGCATTAGCTCTCCTTTATTCACAGAATGTGTCTAAGAGGGCAGAAACATCTGCATAATGAAAATCAGGTGCTGATTGAAGTCACAGACTCAATTAAACCCACAGTACACACTTGCACAATGCCCTTTTCTTAGTAAACGTGGATCACAATCTTTTTAATACAAAATTCCCATTTTGAGTTTCCATTGCAAAGCCACAAAGCAAACACCTGATTCTCACATGATCAGCACTTTGTGATTCTAGTAAAATAAACACAATTGAATGTGTCATTAAAATGAAATGAATATATCTGAGCTCATCTGTAGGATGGCTGTATCATTTGAATTGGTGAAAAGGCAAATTTAAGACAGAAATAAGAGGCATTGACAAAAGGCCAGTTAATTTTGGACAGAAATCAAAGTGAGACAGACAGCAGAGCTGGACCAGTCCATGAGCACAGGCAGCTGAGGTACAAGCCACATAAAGAGAAACCACAGCTTTAGTCTCCAAAGGCAGTTTTGCATTTGATGATGTTGATGTAGATCAATACAGTTACGTTATGAACACACACACACAGCCACACACACTCACACACACACACACAGGCATGGACACACATGCACCAAAGAAGTTATTACGCGCCCCAGTGACTGCATTATGATCTCACACCTACTACATGATGGCCGCTGGTGCTCAGATGGCAAAAAAGAAAAGAAGCTATGAAGCAGGAGACGTAGAAGATAAATTAAGCCTGGGATGTCAAGGTAGACATGGGTGCCTCATCTACATAATAAGCATTAACACACACTCTTGAGACACACAGACGCATTGCAAGATGAAAGTCTGAGAATATAGTACGCAACCTGAGAATTTAAAATGAAACCTTAAAAAAAAACAGCTAAAGCTTCACCTGAATAAGCTTGGAATTTTTGGTGATTGTTTTATTTTACCAGCTAATGAACCATGTCAACAGAGCCTTTCTTTCACAATTTGGGGTCCAAGAAGAGAACTCCACTGGCACTGATAAATGTTCTTAGAAGAAAATGTTATGATGATCATTGCATTTAAATTCCTATTTGTTTTAGCTTTACTCAACTTTAATTTTGTCAGTTCATCAAAATCAATCTGCCAATTAGTATTTTATCTAAACACTCTGATTATAGTGTCATGATTGAGATGTGGTATGAAATATAACCTGATTACTAATATCTCTGTATGATTCAAATCATATCCAGGTTCGTGTTCTTATAGGAGTTCTTATAAGAGAATCTTACACATTAAATACATAGTAAGAGGATGAATCCCCTCCATATTTAACATCACCTTCGTCAGACAAACTCTACACTTGAGTCTGTCCTTGTTAGAGAAATAACATCAGTTCGCACCAAATACAACATAACGTATATCTATGTTTTTCTTCAAGATCCTCCACTGGTCTTGGAATCATGACTGTTGTCTGTGAAGCACAACAACAGAAGAGACACTGCTCACAGTAAAACCTGAAAACCGATCTGTTCTTGTTTCTGAGTTTTAAGAATGTTTTCTTTCAGCCACGACCTTGCTGGTCTTCTGGCCTTGATGATTAACTCAACTATAACAGTGTTAGATCAGATCATATAAATCTCTTTTGCACATTGCATTGGGACAAATGACCTCATCTTGTCGATTCAGCCACAAGATAAAAAAATACTCATAAATGCCTTTTAAAAAAAGCCAAGACAAATGACCTTTTGTGCTGTTTGGTTAAAGGCCTAATGCCATAGGGGCTCTTAAAAATAGCACAAGGAGGGAGGGATAAAAACTATAAAAGAGGAAAGTTAAAAAAAAGAATAAATCTGCACTAAACAGCGGCTGGTTGCTGGAGGATGGTTGAAGGAGACAGAAACACAAGAGAGGAGGCCGAAGGGAGGGAGTATGTAAGGTATGGCGGTGGCGGCGGCGGTGGTGTGTAGGAGAAGGGGGGGGGGGGGGCAGGAAAGATAATCAACAGTAATTTCAGCGAGCTGGCGGATTTCCAATTGTTTGGTGGCTTGACCAATGGTGCGTTGAGATGTCAGCACCAACGGCGGTGTGGAACAGAGGGGGGATGGAGCCACTGAGGCATTAGCTCTGAGGAAGAAAAGGAAGAGGTGCTGCCATTTTGATGGTGTCAAGAGAGTGGAGGCTGAGTTTTTCAGACAACGGCCTCTTCACGCACTCAAAAACACACACACGCACACGCACACACACACACACACGCACACACAGTTAAAGACTGATAAAGTGAGTTTGTGATAAGCGTCCACTGATACTGGATGTCAGTGACTCAGGGGTCTCTTAGAGGGGCCCTGTGCTGCTCCACGGTCTCTTCTGCAAAAATACCAACACTGACACCATCTTTCACTCATTAAAAGTAATCTCAAATGGAATATGCATAAAAAATAATCAGCAAAGGCTAATAAATTCAAATTATAGATTAACTCCCTGCTGGAATTATCTAAATTTAACTTGTCTCCTTCCTCATGGACTCTTCCTCCACCTCACTGAGCACTGTCACTGCTCAATGGGTTGCCAATCGACGAGGATCTTGACTCTTAGCAGTTCTGGAAGTATTGCAACATTTCTTCTACTAGCTCATCTAAACTAGCCACCAAAACTTACTTGGTGTAATAAAAATATAGGCCCTAAGGTTGCTCAATGATGATTCATCTTTATAAAAAGCCAGAGTTTACAGTTGCTAAAGAGGTTCAGAACTTTGGAAAGGTCTTCAAAAATTATAAAGTCACAGAAAAGGCAGGTGTCTGAAGAGGAATAACAAGGTTACTTGTTATTTTAGAACAGCAGCGCACGCAGCACTTTAGCATGCATGGTGTGCAATAATGACTTACCTCAAAATACAAAATTTAGATTTGTAATGTGACCAGTAATGGACAGAGTAATTTGGAAGGGTGAGCAGAAATCTAACCTAGCAGCTCTCTGACAGAACTGGATCACTAATGGTCTTACAAAACTACACTGGATGGCACTCATTAATTCATAAGCACCATGCACTGTTACAATAATCACTGTCATGAAATCACTACCAAGAGCACTGCATATTTGTGTTTGTACTAAATAAAAGTGGTTTTAATTTTTTCACATGTTTGTTTTTATTTTTCAAAAATAGTTTTCTGTTGTCGTTTATCTGAATTCTCACATCACGTATCACAAGAACATTCATTCTTAATTGTGGCATACACTGGCATTCATTGTGTACAAATAAAATTTAAATGAGAAAATATTCTAAATGTAATAAATATTAGTGATTTTGATGTAATGCAGCTTGTGCAGGACAGCCTCCATTTTGACAGGTCCACCCAGAACCCTGGATTTTATCAACTGAACCAATGTACTGAGTATTTCCACAATAGTCAGTGTTTTACAGTTTAATCAATTTTCATTATCAAATTCCTCAAATCAGTCCATGTTTTCTGCATCGCTGTAATCAGGGCCCATTATAGCTACAGTAAACTGAGCTGTTTTTTTTCACACAGGCCTATTTTGTCTTATTTTTGTAGTCATCTGTGAAAAATGTTATTATTCAGCTCTGATTATAGTTGGCTTCTACTACCACAGAGCCACTTTACATTGGTAAAACAAGTTATGCTTTACTTCGATATTTACAAATCTGTTCTGAATTTATATGTCTAAAATTGATCAAAATTTTTTATCCAATGTCTTTAAACAATATTCATGATTTACATTACATGTCTTACTGTACAAGATTAAATTTTGCTTTTCCTCTTTTTGTGTTTGTCTGTTCTTTTACATTTATTCGACCTAATTTTGGTTTACAAAATGCCCCTATTTATTAAATGTTTGTGTACTTTGTTTTAATTGTGAGTACATGCACAGCAGCACACTGTACTGTGCATACAAGCCAAATCTTGAATCTTGAATCTGATAGGTTGAGTGTAATCCTCAGGCAAAGTCAATCAGACAGATGAGATGTGTGAGTGCATGCAAATGCACGAGGCATCCATGTGTACATATCTGTGCGTCCACATGTGCACATCTTCCCACATTTGTAGACGTGAAGGACCCCATGGTCTCTTATAGGCACTCACACATACACACACACACACACACACGGAGTCATACACCCGTAACGCTCTGAAGCGTGACAGCAAGGTTGGCTTCGTCCCTGGGGGCTTTTCATTTACTGCCCAACATAATGCCACATCCCCAAACCCCCCATCCTCATCCTAAATACACACACACACACAGACGCCCAGACACACACACACACACACACCTCCTTATTGGCTATTATCTGGGCTGTCGGAGCCTGTGTTGATACCTAATGAAGGGCCAGGGTTGCCATTTCTCAGCTGACGGTCACCATGGTTACAGGAGAACAGAGGAGGAGCGTAAAGGGAGGAGGAGGGGGTGAGTGTGTTTGAAAGAGGAAAAAGTGAAATGCAATGGAGAGAATAAAAAGATTTAGGGAAGAGGTAGTTGAATACACCAGATTTGAAGTATTTCTTTTCACAGTGTTTTTAACTGACAGCATGTTCACAAAGACTGACAGTGATGGCAGAGGAAAATTTAAAAGGTACAAAACCCACAGCCAAAGTCTTTGTGGAAAAGTCTTTGACAAGAAGTTAAAAAAAGAAACATTTTCAGAGTTCATTAAATTCACTTATTCCAATTAATAACAAGATATACTATTTACTTTAAAAAAAAAATTATTTCAACATAAGTCTATTTTTTTTAATTTTGTATTTTTCGTAACCCAAACCCAAAAGTTTCACGTTTACTAAATGGAGTGATTAATAATAAAATTGCATTTTTTTTGGAAACACTCCTTTGCTTTTTTGTTTGTTCTTAAAAATCTGTAACACTTCATTTTCCTTTGTTGTCATCTTTAATCTAAATATGGATCACTGACTGAGCCAACGTGGTCAGGAAGCTCTTTCTTTATTTTCTCTTATTTTCTCTAAATCTTTGACTAGATGCCACATGATTATTATCTCCTCATTCCTTCTTTTTTGTTACTCACAAATTATTTTTTCTTACACAATATCTTCTTGTTTCTTTCTCTCTCCCACATTCCTGTTTGTCTCTCTTGTACAGTAAGTAACAGTTCTGTATAATCACCCAAGCTCCTTTTCCCTCTGTCAGTCACCATTTCTTTTTGATTTGTAATCATTTTCACCTGATGGACGGTTTGTCCTTTACCTCAAACAGATAATTGGGTTTTGAGAGGGACAGATGACACAAGGCCAGATTAATCACAACACTAAACTCATTTCTGAAGGACAGTTGTAAGATGGTGGGCAATGATTCCACACACTGTCTCCAAGCATACATCTCCAGCAAAGGGTGCGTCTCCAACAATGAGATGTGGCAGGGCTAATACTGCATGCACGCTGTGACCTAATGAGAAGACGCTCAGGTCAGGGTGAGGAGATGCCTGTCAGCCTCCACAGAAATCTTCTGCCTCTCCTGAGCAGCAACATGCTCTATCAGTGTGTCCAAGTGATCTGTCAGACTTTCAAATAGCAGCTTGCAAATAATTTTTGTTCCTCTTGAACCATGTTTTTAAGTATGTACAAAAACTCTACTAAAGTTAATATTCTGTTTCGCATGTTTTTTCTACATAGCAAGAAAGGACAAAAAAAATGAAAAGGGACAGGAGGCACAATCCTTTCGTTTGTCCCTCACTAAGAAAATCTGGATCTATGAAGTTCAGGCCTTATACCCAGCCTAGCACTGCAGCTCCCAGGATGACTGGGAAGAGCAGTGAACATACAGATCACTAACATTAGCAAAGTGCAACTCCGCGTCAGACTGAAGCTCAAACATATGAGACTCAAGAGAAAAGTCTATTTGCAATTACCTGTGAAAAGCAGAGGAATCTCAGTGTAAAATGTAGTTAGCATCTTTTAATGTTTTTTTGTTAGCTTGTAGCTGGCAGCGGCTGACACGGCAATAGTTGTTATGCTAATGCAACCTCTCACTTTCAACTGACGCAAGTTTCATTTTTTATTAACTGCTTATTGTTTACTGGCTTCATTGTGGTGTTGAAGGCAGAAGTGCTAACACAGCTGTGTGTGTGTGTGTGTGTGTGTGTGTGTGTGTGTGTGTGTGTAGGGAATGGAGGACAGTACTTGGAACACAGCCCTGCTAGGTTGACTTGCTGAGGGTGATGGCAGTTGAAGTGTAGCTGCCCACTCTAACTACCTGTTGTCTGACTGTCAGAAAGTCCAAAGGACATTTGCACAAAGTGCTGTTAAGCACCTTGACATGCCATTCCTATACATGACAAGTTGCTCGAGGCATGTCACATGCATTGACCAGAACCGATAAACAGCGTTCTTGCACAGTTCTGTCAGCCATGGGCCATGAACAGAATGTAGATTATGACATTATCAGGTGATCTGTTGCAGACTGAAGAGTCATGTTCACGTTATGCTCTGAGACTATGATCCCACTCTCTAGTCAGTCTGGAGCATAACCACTGTGCCAGTATACATGACTTGGAAGAGCATTTGCCGGAGACGTCTCAGCACTCATCATGCAGAGATGTATCCCTTTGTAGTCTATTAATGCCCTTAGTCTCTTCCACATGCCTCTGTCGTCCAACTGCTGGAAAATGCACTTAGCTTTGTCCCCAAATTGCTTCTTAGCCTCCTACATATGCCTGCAGGTCAAAGGATGCTCGACTGTGTTCTTTCTGCATTCCCAGAGGAGAGTCCTGAATTACATCTACACACAGCAATCAGCCCTGTCAGTGGTTTCATCTATCCAAATCTTCTGATCAGGGAAAGGTCTTAGCCGTAACTGCAGACAAATTTGTTCACCAGTCTGCCAGAAAATCCCACAACAACTACTGTAAACTTGCTAACACAACCAGAGCCTGCCCAGTCCATGAGTGCATTGAATCCATAATATCTGCTTTATTTGTATCAAGTGTTTTGCCATGTTTACTGTGAGTCATGTTAAATAACTGCTTATGGAAACCCAACTTATCCTGATTTTGTTACTTCATAATCAATACTTAATACAAAATAATAGGGGACTGTTCTTTTTAAGAAATAAAGAAAATTAAACATGGTAGTGACTAAATTAGTCACTAAATTAGCTGACTTTTGCTGGCAACTATTCTTCAACAAAACCCAGTCAACTAATCCTGCACCTTCATGCTTATCCCCATTTAATGGAAACAAAATACTTGCCGGGTTGGGCTGACCTGCCATGTCAAACCAAACCAAGCCAGTCCAGGCCAGCACATGCATGGAAAAGTTCAACCACTGTCTTGCTGTCACAAGTATTGTTAGTACAGGTCAGTTCAATAGGTCAATGATTAATGTATAAGCACAGTTTCAGCAGAGACAGCAGGATGGCACTTGACATGTGTAGGTATATTTAGAGGTTTGGTGGATACTTTATTCACCACTTCGCACATAAGTTCATGTCAATAACTAAGTCATAATAATGGCTTACAAACTCCAATTCTTTTAGGATCTTAGAATAACTAAAAAGAAGCAGTGAGGTGCTCATAGTAAAACTAACATATTAAATTAATAAACCGTAGTTTTTTGTATCCTCAAAAAAAAGACGGCTATCAAGTAACTCTCACAACTCTACCATCAATTACAAATAATGTGCTGCTAAAGTTTGTTAAATCAGAGAGAAAATATTTTAAAAAACCTGGAAAACTAACACACAAAAAATTACATTAAATGATCTGTTTTTATTTAATAAGTGAAAATGAACAAATGCTCCAAATCATTTTCATGTTGTTTTCAATCAGTCTTTTTTTTAGATTTCTTTGTTTTTTTTATTGTAATTTTTGCCTGCTTATTTTTAGTTGGATGCTACTTATATTCCTTGTTTTGACCACAGAGCAAAAACAAAAATACTAATTACTAATGTGACTGTTTTCACACTGTATATTTGCAGTAAACTTAATAAATGATTTAGTTTGGCTCAGAAAAAAATTCAGGTTAAAAGCTTGTGGTTTGTTGAGATTTAGACACCAACAAAAAAATGGAATTTACTGGGCTTTTTTACCAAAGGTGAAAATGAACCTTCGGCAAAATCACCACTGCACTCCACTGCAAACATTTGCCTTTTTACAACCTTGTTTATCTACACGCACACACACTCACACACACACGCAAGGCCTTTGTGTTGACGTGAAACTGACGGGGGTGGGGGTGGGAGGGGAGTCGAGGAAAGTAGTAAGTGATTTTGGATCGTGGCAGGGAAGCCCATCAGTCACACACACCCGCAAGCAACACACACACACATGCACACGCACATACAGGCATACAGACACTTCATGGGCCTTCATGAGGCTAAGTGGCGTTAACCTCTTTCTCTCATGGGGCCCAGACAAAAGCCCCCGAGGAGTGCTAATAATCACCCCTCTATCAGCCCCTCCCCCCTTCCTCAGCAGACACCAGGCCTCATGTCTGGGCTGTACAGTACAGCATCGTACAGCTACATTTTCATACAATTTCATTAAAAAACAAAATGAAAGGGCATACATTTTGCAATTCTTTGGAAATGAGCAGAAGTGGATACTTGAGGAAACAGAGTCACAGACACCCACGTCCCCTGCTTGATAAGGTTGCTTCAGTCATTTCCTAGTGCGCCACACTATGACCAGATGTTTTGTCAGAGGAAAACAAACAGTGAGCCTTGACTACAAACATTTAATTCAACATGGATTAATGAAATATACCTTGTTGTCCATACTAACACTAATCTGAATGGAGATTTGGGAATACTACACCATCATAAAAGAAAACCATGTGGATGTAGCCTGAATGAACCTCTATTTGTTTTTTTGGTTTCACCAGGTGTTAATCAGCACTTCTGAGGAAATAATCATCAGGAAATGCATTTTTGGTTTATTGTTTTGGCCTTTGGTTTGACCTGAATTACACGCTTAAGTTTACTGTCATTATTTGTACTATTTAAAGTAATTTAAAGGAATAAAATGCCTCTCTTTTATTTCCGCATCAGAAACCATTCAAATAAAAAAAAGCACATATATTTTTTGTCGTTTTTCAAAGCCAAAAGTTTTCTATTTTGCATTTTAAGGTCAACTGTCTGCAAGACAGTGCCTCCATGAATGCCATATTTTCTCAGAATATGCATTAAAGATGATGTAGAATAAAAGCTGACTGACACTCTGAGTTGGTGGTTTTGTGGGAATACCAATCAGTGTTTGTATTTGACGAGAATCAAAACACAATAATCAGACTTGCATATTCCACCTAGGGCCTAGCTGTAAGGTTTCATGGCATAAAGAGTAGCTGCTGAAAAAGGACAGGCCTTCACACAAACACAAGAGGCTTCACGTATGACCAACAAAAGAACCAACGTTGCAGTTTATTGTTATTACAGACTGATCTTCAGTAAGACACAACACCACCTGACAAATATCTATCACCTTTTTACTGTGTGCGTGTGTGTGTTTGTGTGATACGCACATACCATAAAGGTGGTAAATGTGTAAAAAAAAAACAACAACAAAAATAGATGATAAATGAAGCTTTCTGTGTCATACGTGCATGTGTGTGTGTGCAGAAGGGAAGTGAACAGCTGAAGGTGGGGGCGGCATTGAAGTGGGAATCACTGGTGTGTAACGGCACATGCGCTCCTCCTTGATTGGCTCAGTTTTCACCCACCCCCCCCCCGCCAAAGCATCTTTTTTTTCCCCCACTATTCCCGATTTTCCTCTTGAAACAATGCTTTCACTTCCCTCCCGCGCTGTCAGTCCTTCACTCGCTCGGTGAGCAGGAGGGACAGCAGGAAGAGAAAGAAAGCTAGTAGAAGGAGGAATGAAAGGAGCCTGTAAAAAATAAAAGATTTGATGAAAAGGAAGTTCAATTAGTGAAGATATTTTCCTTTTTTTCAAAAAAAAGCAAAAGGCAAAAAAGACAAAAAAAGAGTCAAGACACTTAAATAGTGGATGGCAGAATATAAATGAGTCTGAATCGTACTCAGGACATGACAGCTTGATAATGCAAGCTTTACACCAAAAGTGGTAAAATGTGATACAGCTTAAAATGCTGTCCTAACCCTTTTAATATGACTCCTGATGACCAGAAAAACCTGAAAAAGTTACTATTTTATGTTATTGTTTGTATTCATGTTAAATTTGAACTCTTGTAATTAAACACAGTCCTTGATTGTATACAGTTATACTAATTAATAGTATTGCTGAATTAATGAGGATATAAGTACAAATAAAAGGAGGGTACAGGAAAAAGGAGTCATTTGAATGGGTGGGGGTGTGGGGAGATGTGAGGGGGGTGAGAGTGCAGATCTGGAGGGAAGGAGATAACAGCTCCCTCTCTCTCTCTTTCTGAGTCGTCATGTGAGTGGCGTGTCACAGTAAGCGACTGGCCAACAGAGATAGGGCCGGGGTCCACCACAGTAATCTGCTCTGCAAACACACACACACACACACAGACTCAAATCCACAAAAACACACCTTATCAATGATCAGATTTACTCAGGCGAGTTGTTCATCAAAACCTGCACGCTCAGTCAGCCTCCACTATCCACTATTAATCCAACAAAGCATCATTTGAGAAAATGAGCTCTGCACCTTTGTATGTGTGTGTGTGTGGGGGGGGGGGGATATATGTTTGTATGGAAGTTACAGCAACTAAT
>JAQNCA010000007.1:22046796-22067532 GCA_029783725.1 Acanthurus tractus
AACTGGGATAAGAAATCATATTACTCCAGTATTAGCTTCTCTGCACTGGCTACCAGTAAAATCTAGAACAGAATTCAAAATCCCTCTTACCTACGAAGCTCTTTACAACCAGGCACCATCTTATCTTAAAGAGCTCGTAGTACCCTATTATCCGACTAGACCATTAAGGTCTCAGGACGCAGACCTAAGCTACGTTCACACTGCAGGGCTTAATGCTCAATTCGGATTTTTTCGTGAAATCCGATTTTTTTGCAAGTGCGTTCACATTTCCAATTAAATGCAACTTGTATGTGGTCTCTTGTGTGAACTTCATACGACCCAAAAACGTCCCACATGCACAGAAGAGGACACATACACGTCACACGCAGCGAGCGTGCTCAGTGTTTGCGGAAGTAAACATGGATAGTAACGGTATCCATGTTTATATTATATTATATTTGGTTCCTTATATTTGGCTTGGAGGCCCTTTATTTTTCTTCGGCATTGGAGCCAGGACCGTTTATACCCACGCTCGGCCATTTCTTTGGAAATGTTTTCAAAAACCGCCCGGTTCCGATACGACACCTCGAGTTTTGCCTGAACAGAGCTGTCCCCCCAAATATTATTTAATTCTGATACCTCACTTTCCCTCCATTGACTGGACTCCATATTTTCGTCCACTATGATAATTGTTTTTGTTCTGCTACCTGAACGCAGAATAAAGACATTCGTCGTGTATCAGTGATGTGGAGGTTGGATAAATGCGACCTGGCTGTTCAGACTGAAGTCGCATTGCAAAAGATCAGATCTGTATCGGATTTAGGACCACATTTCCAAGTGGCCTGGGTCGCATTTGAAAAAATCGGATCTGTGTTGTTCACACTGTCATGAAAAGATCAGATACAGGTCGCATAGGGGCGAAAAAATCGGATTTGGGTCACTTTAGCCTGCAGTGTGAACATAGCCCTACCAGTGGTTCCAAAAATCTCCAAAAGTTAATTGGGAGCCAGAGCCTTCAGTTATCAAGCTCCTCTTCTGTGGAACAATCTTCCAATTTCAGTCCAGGTGGCAGACACCTTCCCCACATTTAAGAGTAGGCCTAAAACCTTCCTTTTTGATACAGCTTATAGTTAGGGCCAGCTCAGGCTCGCCTTGGACCAGCCCCTAGTTATGCTGCTAAATAGGCTTAGACTGCTAGGGGACTCCATGACACACTGAGCTCCTCTCTTTCATCTGTCTCCCTATGTTCTGCATCCATGCTCAATTCAAGTCTTTTAATAACTTGCCACCTTCCCCAGAGTCGTTGTTCCTTCTTGTCTTGCAGATACCCATGGACTTATTTATTATTATTATTATTTATTATTATTATTATTATTATTATTACTATTATTATTACAAGCATTATTACTCTTGGCATTGTTATTGGTACTATTAGTAGTATCATTATTAAAACATTTACATATGGCTTACAAATAATTAACATATAGATTAATCTTAGCTTTTGGCCTTGCTCTCTCACCACCTTTCAATCTATCTCTTTCCCCTCCCCTCTTGTCCCCACCTTCTCTCTCTCAACCCAACCGGTGCCATCAGATCCCTCCCACGTCTGAGTCTGGATCTGTCCAAGGTTTCTGCCTGTTAAAAGGAAGTTTTTCCTCGCCACTGTCGCTAAGTGCTTGCTCATATGGGAATCGCTTTTCAATTGTTGGGTTCCTATAAATTTAAATAATCAATGTATTTATAGAGTGTGGTCCTGACATGCTCTACATGTAAAGTGTCTTGAGACAACTTTGTTGTGAATTGACCCAATATAAATATAATTGAATTCAATTCAATTGAATCTTGAAGCATTTGTCATGGCTCCCACTAGCTTCACTTGTTGTTTTTAATATGACATCCTTGTGGCATGAATGAGTGCGAACTTTGGCTCACATAGAAAATGTCAGTGGAGCGAGTGGTCCTCCAGTTTGGCCCAGGACAGACTGCTGTCCAAACTGCTAAAAGAAAGTGGCCACATGTGGCCTAGACCACATACAAATTTGGTTTGAGTGACTGGGTTTCAAATGAGTCGTCAATGTGTCTTGGGTGATTCCAACCTGTACTTAAGGCTGTCCACTTGTGATCAGATCCCTCAAGACAGATTTTAAAACCAGGTGGGAACAGTGCTAAGGTCACTACAAAACAGACAATATTAAACATTGAAAGCTACACCAAAACTAATTTGCCAGAGTTCATGAATGAATTGATGTTAGTGAATGCAGTGCAGTGACTTAAAATCTAAAATAAAAACTGTTTTTCCTCTGTGCTGCTGCTGGAGGGTCGACAAGGTGACTTCTAAAAGAGAATCCTACTAATGTCAACATGGTGCATGTGTTGGCTCTGCCCCGGGCTCTTTGTGTGGCCGTGCCTCACCTCCAGCCTCACTTTACATCACATCAGTGTGTTAACATCTTAAAACAGCAAAATCCAGGCAGAGCTCCTAGACAACCTCACGATAGGGGTCAACACAAGTTTAAGAGAAAAAGATCCACAAACTCCAGCGATTTTTTCACTTAAAGCAAAAATGAACTGATTTGTAAAAAGAGCAAAATGCTGCATGAACAGACGGATCCATACCTCAACAGACCAGAAACTAAATCAGACCAAGAACACATTCACAGGCAACCTGAGAGGAATTCTTAATTAAACAGAGGTGTAATAACTGGTAAGTGGCCATTTGAGATAGAAAATGTCGTAACTTAACATAAACTAATTAACTATATGGTATTCACAATAATATAAATTTTATTTATGTGATATATTCCTTACTACCTGCTTTTTAGTGACTCTATTGTAAACCTGTCCAAGTCAGTACACTCAAAGCAAACTGCTCTACCTGCCAAATTATCAAGAGTGACAATCTCTTCCTAAACTTAACTAAGTACTTTTGTTGCTTGTTGCTTGTTGTTTGTCGAATCTCAGCAAATCTTAAAGTCATGGCATCTGGCCTTCATACAACTGCATTTTACAACTGGGACTGTTTCACAAAATTAACCATCTGTTAATTTTGGTTTTCTGGCAAGAAGAAGACCTTACTTATGTCTAACAAATGCTATGTAAAAAAGTAGTGGCAAGGGGCTGCTGACTACATGTCTGGGATCACTTTCTCCACTCTAAGTCCATTTAGTTTCAGTCTTAAAATGAGCAATTCACAGCATTTGTAAAAAGAAGCAGGTAAATAGTAACTTAAGTTACTTGAACAAAAATGTCCAGTCTCTTAGGAAAAATTAACACAAGAGAAACAGATCCTAACGGTCAAGAAACTCATGATGTCCTTCATCACTTAATGTAATGTTTCAGGGGAAATAGGACTATGATTAGTGCATTCTTCATTACATTAAGAATGGATTCACAGCTCTAAAAGTACCAACACGATCATTGTTTCCAGGGCTGCAATTGACTTTCATTAGTTCATAAATTTCCAGAGCCCAGCCTGACCTCTTTAGTGTGTGTGTTATTTTGTCCAACTAACAGTACAAAACATACTTGCCTACATTCACAGTTGAAGTAAGCAGACAATCTAAAACCAGTAACTATTATGGGTTTTTGTTTGATACTTTTTTGAAACATTATTTGTACACTCATTTTTGTTCATTTAAAAAGCAAACCAAGCCCTTAGGTGTAAATGTTTATCTACACTCAGTTTTCCAAAAGCAAAACTTTTAGGGTTTTCTAAAACTGATAAAGTTGTAAATTATACATATCAGGGATTTATACATATCTGGATGCAGAATAAATCTACAAGACACTGATTCTGACTGCATATATAGTGCAAGCTTTTCATTTGCCCACTTAAAAGTTTTAAATTCTTCTGTTAAGAACACTGTAAAGTTAGAATTTAAAAAATTATTAGTACAGTAGTATATATTAATTGTGGTCTGATTCCTGGTCCTCTAGAAAGGTGAGATGGTGCCTGATGTTTTTCACTGCTCTATAACCTTCAGAAATGGTTGTTCTCGGAATACACGTTTTGGTCTGGTATCCTTATTATGCCACAAAGACAAGGACTGTGCGTGTGTGTGGTTTTGGAAAGGGTCCCAGGCTTGGCCAGTTCAAGTTCTCATGTTCACGCTGTATTATCTCACCAACCGTGACACACACCCACAGCAGAGCAACACTGGAGGAGCTGAGGCCAAAAGAGCACAGCTTTTCACCATCTACACACACCAAACAGCACTTTGTAACCTCACACAAGCAGACAGCCAGAGCCACTACAGTTTACTAACCTTACAACAACAAGACAGCAGGGTGTGAGTGTGTGTGAAAAAACAAACTGAAAATGTACAATGCTGGTAAATATTCACAACCGTACAACTTCAGATATGTTAGAGTTTTTACTACATTTTTCATCCAGTTTCCGCACAGCGTTGACAGTCTAGTTCTGTGTGCAGCGTTGTCATTACAACAACTCCTTAAACTTAAACAACTAACTCCAATTAGTCCAATTGCAAAAGCACCAACAAAAGAGCACCAGTAACAGGCACACTGGACCTGCATCGTCATTGTTAATGTTATATTTTGGTTATGTTTAAGTATCAAAACAAATTTGTTCTGTGCAGGACAAGATCTTGGTTTAAAGTCAAAGTCAATGTTTATTATAATTATTATGTACATGATTTTAGGTTTAAAAATTTGATTGAAACAGGTCAACTTTTACTTTCAGTTTGACACATGACACAAATAGCAGTTTCTAGGATGAAAGTTGCAGATTTGTTTAATCTATCCATCTATTCCACATATGCAAAGTTTCTTGCTGTTCACACTTCTGTATCTGTCTACCTCTTCCTCTCTGTCCTCCTCCCACCCTAATTACTACAGGCAGTACAGGATGCTGCCTAACAATTAGCATAAAAAGGGGCTACACTGACCTGCTTGCACAGGTGACCTGTAGGGGTATTTTTGCAGTCAGGATGGGCTGGGGTATTACCATTGCCAACTCAGATGAAGTTCGCACAGAGGGTGTTTGATGTTTGAGGGCTTATTCTATGCCCCAACATTCATAGTTCTACATATTTCATACTTCATTTTGTAACTACAGGTATCATACAATGACAGAATAATAATTACAGAACAAACACTGATATATATGTACTTCAGCTTTGACTCCTTTCTATTTTATCTTTTTGATGTACCTGGCAAGGGGATTTTAATACTGGCCATCTATGGTATTTGATGTCATTATGGAGGAATACTTTAAAGAGAACCATGGAGCTATAGCAGTTGTATGCAAATAGTATGCAGTATGACAAAATAATTTTAAAATACTACCAAAGATTAAAATCAGAACATGTTTCTCTGCCAAAACACAGCCTGTGAGTCATTTCAGATTCTGACCAAGAGGATGATCAAATCTTCATTACCCAATCACTGATGGTTGTTATAACATTTAAATGTTGCTAAACAGTAGTGACAACATTGTCTCTATGTCATTTATCATGAACCAATTGACAAAAAATACATTTTATGAATAAAAATAAAACTTTTAGAAATACTTCATTGTGCTCATCCGTTTCATTTACATTAATATCATGTCAATGTTCACAAAAAGCATAAAACCTCTTCATCAACATCAACTTCAACATCAAGAAAAAGTTAGTTACCATGCACAATGGAACCACACATGGAGTCTATCATTATAGCCTCCCTGCCAAAATGAATGAATTTATTGAGAGTGCAGACATCTCAGCTCATTAAGAGCTTTTTTTTCATTTTCTTCCTGAAATGGAGGGAGAAATATAAAGCATTTTTTCAACACATTAGCTCTTTCTTTAGGAATGTGTGTAGATGGGAAAATTGAAAATCTGACAGTACAACCTTGGAAAATCTGACAGTACAACCAGTAAATGCTATGCAACATTCATAGCATTTACTGGTTAAAGCAAGTATAACCAATATTTTTTTATGAACAATAGATCAATCAATCAAGATCTTTATTCTCCTCATTTTCTGGAAGCAGCTGTTTTCAATCAAAATGCTCAGTATATATGCGTTAAACTACCTGTCCAGCCCCTGCTGAATGTACAGGGCATCTCTTGCTGACATGATAACTGATAAGACATAATATCCACTGAAAAAGCCTTTTTGATGTTATTTCCTTTTGCTCTCTCTTTTGCCTCTTACCTTGCAGGCTGACACACAACAAGCTGTAGGGTGTGTTTGAAAAACATATAAAAAACTGTGTTAGTGTAGCAAAATCTACACAGTTACAACTCCACAACTCTACGACTTTTCAGTCGCTAGGATCTATTCTTAATGTAATGCACTGATTATAGAGCTTTTCAATTTGAATGTGTCTTTTCTGAGAAACTTTTTTTGGGGCGGCAGTCTCATTAATGTACGGCATTATGCAGTATTGCAAAATGTGTGAGAAGGTTCCTTCTAGACAGAGAAACGAGAGATATAGATCACATTCGGATTCTACAGTGACCTCTGAGAAAATAAGCCTTTTCAGCTTTTGAGGTCAAATCAAAGCCAGTGTCTCACTGTAATAAGCATTCTGTATGAGACGTAATGGGCTTCTTTTATCTGAGCCTATAAATGTTGAAAAGCTTAGTGGGCCTGGTGCAGAGCCCTGAGGTATGACACAAGAAAAGCAATCTTATTTCCTACAACAGCAGAGAGTGCAAATATTTTTATATTATTTTATTTTATATTATCATTTCCTCTTTGGAAATTTTGCATTAAGTTAAAGGCTTAAGAGAATATTTAGTAAGTTGAATTATGCTGACAGGGATTTACATGAGACAGGGTAATCTAGGAGGGAGATCAATCACTGATAGGCATTCACCTCCTACGTATATTCAGCCGGCCTGATGTGGTGTGTATATCCGCTTAGCCAGCCTCAATCTGATAGCACTAACGTTTTAATTTGCCAAGCCATAATACTGAAAGATCGGAGGTCACCTTCAGCACTGAAACACTGCTTCTCCAGTTATTCTCTTCATTTCACAATTTCTAAAGTGATAATTCCTCTCTAGAGTAAAATGGTTTCGATAGCAGCCAGTCATACTTTAAGAATATCAAAGATCAGGGAAACACTGAAGGATTTCTCTCAGCAAAAGATCAGTATTTCTCTGTCATGGTTGTATGACTGCTGCAGTAATAGTCAAGTTAAAGCGATTGGCTGATCATTGGAAGTCAGTCATGTGGAACAGTGTGAAAGCTGAAAAAGATTGGGGAAGCATACTGACTTTCAAGAATAAAGCAAAGGAGAAGATGTAAGCAAACATTATTTTGGCGCATTTGCAGTCAATGGGACAGCTTTCACTGTCTGCTGACCACACCCTTAGAGAAAAAACAGACTATGTATAGCTGAAAAAAGCAAATGCTTCTCTTTGTTAACAGTCCCTGACAACTTGAGACTTTGAAAGATTTGATTTGATCCAGCACTTGACTGATAAAAACATAATCTCTTGGATTACTTATTTATATATCTATATTCAGACAGGTTCAGACAGTCAGAAGTCATGTTCAAAAAGTCTGTCATCAACTGATGAATACATTGAGGCACATTCTGGACACAATATTGCGGTCCAATATAAAGCTCATCAAATTGGGGAGTGTTACGTAATTCCACACTGCTTATTCGAGAGCCTCCCGGCAGACACATAATGGATGCAGAACAAATATGTGGATCAACCATGAGACAATAATGAACCCATTTCTTAGAGTCCATCAAAGCTGTTTCAAGTGGAGCTGTTACAGCCAGCAAATACACAAGTACAGATGTGAACACATGCCAGCGTTTGGAGGGCAGGACTTGACATTAATTGTTTTGCTCACCAGTCTCTGTGGCTAAGGGCTTAGCTATGGGCCAAATATATGTATATATATTGCAGCGGTGCGCAGTCTGGACAATCAAGATAAATGGTACATGACCATTTAGAACTTAAAAAGTAACTATAAATTAGAAATTATGGAAGTGAAGGCTATATCTCTCCCTTCATCAAATCTTAGAACAGTGGTATGTACCAACCAATACTGTCTATATCTTCTTTTTTGGATACTTGCACATGTGCATTGAGGACTATCCTTGGATCTTTCATGGCCTAAGCTAGCAGGTTATCGCTGTCGTTCACTCTGGTTCAAAAGGTAGCAAACCTCTGACAGAAGATCCATACAGATGTTTTTTAAATACCACATGTTGAACTTAAGGCAACTCTTATTATTTGAACTTTTATTAACATCTTCAAAATGTCAATCAGCTTGTTTGTTAAATTAAATGTAGTGTGTTTTTGCAATAGCTCAATGTATCACTGTTAGCAAAGTTGTTGACTAACTTGATCATAAGCCAAGTCAGTCCTTTTTGACAGTTCATTTGGTAGCATTTTATTGCTCAGTGTTAGCATTTTATCTTGTTAAGGTGACATTAGCATGGTATGTTAGTATTTCAAGTTGTTTACAACTATTGTGCGGACTTTGAGTGCAGAAGTATATGTCTGAGCATGCATGTTTACTTCAAGGAATACGTTTTGAGAGCACAATTACTTGTGATGTTTCACAGTTTTGTTTTTAAATTAATATGTAGATTAAATCTGCTAATATTGTTTAAAAATCCTGACATTTGTACTAACCACAGCAGTGCTGCACTTGGATTTAGTGGGGGTGCCAAATTATTTAAAACACCAATCTCTGCATAATTCTGTTTTAAAAATGGGTAAAAAGACAGACACACAGAAGGCCGCTACAGCTGCTGTCCAGTGGGATCTTTATTTCTTTAAGGCTGCTCCCTAAACACTTATAATACACACAACAGAAAGTGTGTGTGAATATGCACACAATGAATATGATATACATAAATGAAATTACACACAAACTTAGTCGGACACACCTTTGTGAGATTATAAATACAACAGATCCTTTGTCTTTGTCTGTCTATTTTTCTGTTAGTCTTTAAAATTGTGTATTAATGCACGCCATGAAATCCTCAACTCAAAACACACAACCAAATGCGCCAGGGGCAAATCCAGAGAGAGGACTGCAGCATATGTGACATTAAGCACGGGTTTCTGAGGAGAGGTGTCTGAATCCCACAGGGTGATGGCATGAAGTGGCGTGAGTCATTCCTTTATTACTCAAAGACTTTTTGTTGGCAAGAAAAAGGGGGTACCTGTTTTTTTTCCTTTCTTCTCTTTTTGGTGACTGTGTTCCATTTGGCTGTGCTCACGTGGCTCATACACAGGCACATTTGGATATATATTACTTGAGTAATTTGGGATTAAAAGTATTTGAGAAATGTGCTTGTATATTTCTAAAATAATTAAATCTGAATGTCAAAACTTAACCAGAGTCCATGTTGAATGCCTAGACTTCTCTGTCCATATATTCATACTTTTTTTCATACAATTCATTCATACAATTTTTTAAATAATTAAGTGCCATTATGAGCTGTTATATAACCATTAGCTAATATTTACAAGAGGGGTAAAAATGGCAGTCGGTGGCGCTGCATTGGCACTTCTTTTAAACCAATCAACATACATTTACATAAGGAACAATCAACGTACACTGACATCACTCAGATTTCCTCTTGTGCTGGAAGAATACCTCATCTGAAGCAAGAGTGAAAAAGGTTTCTCAAAATAGGTTTCTGAGAACTAAACTATTTCATTGTTTCTACAGTGCAAAATGAATAAAATAGGAGGAGGGTTTCGACAGTTTTTAGAACTATAAAAAGAAGCTCCTGAGGTCCGAAAATCACCTTTTTGAGTGACCTAAGCATACCATGATTGGCTAAACACAAGAGTCAGTACAGTACTACCGACCACCATTTTTAAACCCCCTTGTAAACATTAGCTTACAGTTGGCATTGTATATGACAGCTCATACCAGATTTAGTTGTATAAAAAATGGAACAAAACACAGATATATGGACTGACAAAGAAGTCCAGGCATTCCTCTGTGTGTATGGGATGGAGGAAATACAATGCCAATTTGACTCATCAAAGAGGAAGTGAAGGTGATGCTTGAAAAGAAAAAAAAGTTGTAGTTTTAAACCACAGAGATGATTTTAGGGGTATACTCAATGACTGGAGAGGAGTATTACACCACTAAAACATCCATGCAAACTTGTCACTTTATTTAACTGATGCTACATGAGCAGAAAAGCAGAGAAAAAGAGCAATTGTAATTCCTTTTGCTTAAAATTTTTTTTACCGCATTGCAATAATCCACCAAAGTCTCCCACTCAAGTGTTGACCCCATGTTGGGCTGTGCCTGGTTTCCGCTTGTTCATTTTGTAACAGGATGCACTGAAAGTAGAGCAGGTCATATACTACAGACGGTTGAAAGTTCCATCTCCAACTTTTCCAGCCTGCATGTCCAAGTGTCTTTTTGCAAGATTCTAAACCCGCACCAGTATTACATGAATGTGTGAGAATGAGTGAATGCTGTTGTGCTTTAAAGTGCTCTTGATAGTCAAGACTAGAAAAACACTACATAGAGCGCAGCTTGAAAAGGGGGTTAATCACAAACAAGTTTGTAGTATAGCTAAACAGCACACTTAAAAAATATGAACACATTAAAATTTTGGTTAAGTGACAGAATATCTGGATTTGATTAGATTTCATATTTCATAGATTTAGATTTAATGCTCATACTCAAATAGACGAAAAGAAACAATATTTTCAGTTTCTTGTGTGCTTTGTGGGAAACAAGTCACTGGGGTCCTTAGTCCTGAAATACAATATCAAACATAACTGACAGGTCTGTTACATCTGTTAAAGTTTTTTCACAGAACAATTTTAATCATAATTTAAAAAATAATAATATGAAAGCATCTTGCAGTTTCCGGCCAGAATGTGAGAAACAAAATGAAGAGGAAGACAAGTGCTTCACTCCGTAGTGATTAATATGATTCTTGAGTGTGTGCACAGTAGATTGTCTTGGTGCCGCACTGCCCCTCACAGTTAGGTTTGGCCTTTTTATGTTTAGATCCATATATTAATGTCTAATATTTAAAAAATGATACCTTAGACATTTAGACAATTACAGATTTTAGGAGATAAAAATTTAATTCTTAAATGAATTGATTCTTTTTAATCAAATAGTAAAATGCTAAATGGTGGCCTAAACTCAACTAAGAATCAGAAAAATCTAAAATCATAATCTGTGAAGGTCCTGGATAGGGTCTTGTGTCTTTGAAAAATTTGAAAGACCAATCTTTATTCAAACATCACTGGAACATATGGTGGACTTTGCCAACAGATCAACAAGAGGCTCTGGATGCAAGGATAAAGCAGAAAGGTTTAAAACTGTTCATCTGCACGTATTACCAACATTGTAGCAATACCCACCTGGTTGAAAATCTGCCGGTATGTCTTTATTAGCATTCCAATAACACACAAAAAAATAAACAAAAAGGAAGAAATTCTTTTGTTAGTTAAGCTAAAAGCAGATTTCAAATTTCTATAGATATCACAATAATATCAGGCCTTCTTTAGGCCTGGTAATTCTGTAGTAAAAATCTGATATTGTGGCAAGCCTAGGTACAGGCAAATAAAACTAATGTAGTCTAATACAAAAGTCTCACAAATATCATTGATGTGTTGCTGTTGAACTGTGCTGCTACTAGCTGTATAATCAATGAGGGCAGGCAAAATAACAGAAACACCTCTCTGCATAGTGCCGATCAAACGTAGCCACCAGGGAAAAATAGGAAAAAGAAATTACCAAAAGAAAACAGGTTTAAACCATAATTAATAGGGTTTTAATGGTAGAGGAAGGGAGGAAAGAAAAAAGAGAAAGAGATGTTGGGCAAAAGCAGGAAGGAAAGGAAATACAGAGAGAGAGTGAGGCCAAGAGCTTGAGCCCAAAGTAGGAAAGATGAATGATGGAGTCTAAATGAAATGTCATTCCCAGTAATGGGAAAAGGTCCCTGCCAGAAAGCAGGTCACTTAAATTGCAAAAGATATACTTAAGCAGTGTTGCCTGCAGCACAGTGCGCTTGACAAAACTGTTAACATTAACTTTCTAAAATCAAAAATAATGGAGGGAGGACAGAAGGGGAGGAAAGGGAAATAAAAATGCATTGCTTTTTCGCCTGCGACCTGTGCAGCCTGGCTGCTGTCCCTAGGATGGTATCGGCACTGGCAAATAGAACGCCTATGGGTGAGACACACACACAGACACACACAATCGAGACAGCATCCATGCAAACAGACACCTTTGCAAATAAGCGCCATTCTCTCTTTGTGTCTCATGCATATCATATGTCATCTATTTGTACATGTGACTCGGCAGCATTAAAGCATGAGCCAAATTGAGTCTGGCAGCTGTACATTGTTTCTTAGAGCTCAGCTCTGTTGTTCCTTTTAATGACTATCTCAATAGTTTGTTGACTGCAATAGTCACGTCCGCCATGAGTAAAAAATACAGCCTCCAAACCCGCATTACGGAGCACGCTTTCTCTTTGAAATACACACACTGCCCCTGGCACAAATCAATAGGAGGAGGATAAAATGCACTTCCATTTAATTAAGATAACCAGCACATTCTCGGTCATAATCTCTCTCTTTCCTCCTCCATTTCTCTCTCCCTCCGTCTTTCTTTCTGTGGTGTTACCCGTGTCATTCCCCTCTGGGAGTGGTGAGAAATGTTGTCGGTTGGAATCTGGATTTAATCGTTTCCCAGATCGACGCCATGTTTTTCTTCCCCTGAAGCGTGTTCTCACTCCCCAACCCCCACAACCTTCTCTTTGAAATGTCGTCTAGGGAGTGTTCTGCAGCCGAAATGTGTTTGCTCTGGGGCAATTGGACTATTGGGGTTGACATCTTCAGCTGAACGGGTTACAATTCATTGTATGGGCTTGTGTGACAATGCAGTAGTGCTTTGCTGGACTGTTTTCAGCTGCATTTTGTTGCAAATAGCTCAGAGTGCTGGGGCTTGAACATCCAAGACAGAGAAAAAAAATCAAAGGATGGTGCTTATCGCACTCTTAAAGCCATGAAATGGCCATGAAGTATGTTTGTGATAAGACACACTGCTTGATTTTTTTACTATAAAGGTTAAGTTTTGAAAATAAACAAGTCAGGTGACTTTTTGTTATATGAATATTCACTGCTTAAAAATTCCATTTTACAGCCACTATTTCTGGGTTTGAACACATGCTGTAAGAGGCCATACACCTCTTATAAAATACACTTTGTATTTCAATATAGAGTTTTGTGAAATACAAATGCCAAAATCCTACCAGTTAGAAGGTCTTTACCCACTTGGTATGTTTTGTGTGGCTGAGGTTAGGTTA
The DNA here is from genome assembly GCA_029783725.1 of Acanthurus tractus. Lineage (NCBI taxonomy): Eukaryota > Metazoa > Chordata > Actinopteri > Acanthuriformes > Acanthuridae > Acanthurus > Acanthurus tractus. Next base: position 22,060,058 of record JAQNCA010000007.1, read on the forward strand.
TAATATAATATTCGGTGAGAAAGAGAGTCCACACTGGTTTGATCCACACAAGCCTTGATGTAATATGTTTATAGTGATGATATTGTAGTATTTTTTTTTGAATAATCATTTATTCTATCAGATTGGGTTATTTTCTCACACATATTTTTACCATGTTTACTCTATCTTGATATTTTGTTAGACATGTGAAACAGCGCATTATTTTAACTAATTCTATAGGTGTCTTTATCTTTGTTTTTCATTTGTTTAATCTGGGAACACTAGCATATTGAGGTACACGGCTAATATGTCTGTAAGATCTGATTTTTAGGAGTCTCAATTTAATCTTAGATTCTCTTTGTACATTATCGATAAAGCATTAAGTTAGCCATATATCTGACTACATCATATATAACTTCAAGATTTGAAATAATATTGGAAATAACTGTAGTAGTTCATTTTTTTGAACACTTGACAAAGTTCAAATGCTATCATTTCAGGCCAAACATGCTTTCAAGCAAACACTGCAGGTTTGTGCAGTGTTTGTGATTGTTGCATGTTTTCGCAATTCAAGTCGTTGTGCATCATCTTTTCAGGGTTGTTTAGTTTCACTCTGTCTGAACGGTTGTTTTGCTACTGCAGGGCCACAAAATTTTCTTTTTTATTTCATGAAAATATGGCCTAAACACATCACCTACACAAAATAGACACTAAAATAATACATCAAGCATAGACTTTAAAAATGAAATAACTGATTTCTCAAACTTTGTGCATGATATTGATTCAGTATGACAAAATTGGGTTTATGCAGTTTAATCAAAAGAATTGATTCAACATTTAACATAAATGAGAACATTTTGTTAAAATGAGAAAAAAGCTACCTTTTAGCCTTTAGAGTGAGAAAAAAAACCACAATGAACAAAAAACAGCTTTGTTTTACTTTACTAGTTCATTGGAGGAGTTGTGTTTTTCACACCAAAATTGATTTGGTCTGAATGGGCTTTATGTTTTTAAGGTAATTTACAAGTGAATAAAGTTTGTTGTTTGTTTGCTTTGCATGCTCTTTTGTGCCTCTTTAATCCTGGCTCGGCAACAACATATTCAGATTTGTTGTTACAATCTAGTCCTATGATTGACTTGTAGAGTTTATCATACACCCAGTCCACGCATCTTAGCCCTCCATTTTAGTAGCTCCACATTTGGGCAGTTTTTGAAACAGTCAGAAGATTCTGTGATCCAACTTGCCTACTGATAACTTGTCACAGTTGATTCCTGGTCACAATATCCGATTAATTTTCTAGATATAAGACGAAAGTAAAATTGTGCCTGTGATCTTTAGCTGACCTCCAGGCTTTACTGTCTTATGGGACATGCTTTTCCCTCTGATTATTTTCTGCTTTTTGTTCCCAGTTTTCGGTTTTGTTTTGCTTTCTTGTGTTCTTGTTTTCCTGTGCACAGTTTCGCAGAAATTTTGTGTGTGGATGTCATCTGTGGTTTGATGTGCATAACAGCAGTTTCATGCACATTTCACAGTAAAAAGTAGTTTGTAGAGACTACAGAATTCTACAGCATGCAATACAGACATTCTGTCAGTGTCCTATGAAGACAGTATTTCAGACAGCTTAGTTGTTTTGCTGCTTCAATCAGTGTCCATTGGTTATATTCGACAAATCAAGTAGCACAGGCAGACAAGACATTTCTGCAGCTGGGTTATGAAAGGCTTAAGTCAGCTCCACTTTTCTTTTTTTGTGTGAAACACATGAGCTTGTCATCCCAGATACAGAGCACAAACTGAAGTAGTATATTCTGAAAATACAGATGGTCTGACCCTCCACACCACCCTGGAGGTTGGTCAGAAACTTATTGACTCCATAGTGCACATATGTTGATCAGGTAGAGAGGGAACAGCAAGTTGTTTTTTGTTTTCTTTTAGCTTGAATTTATAATAATCTGAAGAGAATACCTTGATTCAGTTGCAACAAATGATAAATGACAAATTTATTCCTATTGTTACTTTTTTTAAAATGCAATGTTTTGCTAAATTAGTTCAAAAGAACCTGATTTAAATGTGTATATTACAGAAAGAAGTTTTTGTCAGGAATTCATATATGTCTGATTCCTGTATTTAGGTACAAAAGTGTGAAGCTGGGTTTGACAATTAAAAAGCATGTGGTCACCGCAAATATTTTTATAATTCAATTCTTAAAAAGGATGACAAAATTTAATTTAAAATTAGCCTTAAAAAGAGAATTTTATAAAAAAATTTGGTTTTTATGACCATAGTTTGAGATCCAGTCTCTTGCCAATATGTGTGGCTATGTGTTCTTTGGAGATGGAGTGGACCCTGTTGTAGAAGCACTTTGTGCCCACTGGCTAACATACAGAGAGCAGTGACACACACATACACAGATACGTAGGCACAGCCACAGAAGTGCATTCTTAAGTAAAGTGTATACGTAGAGTTCCAAATTTAGATACACACAGGTAAGGATGCACGCTCCCACACATGCTAAAGCTGATATGTTTTGTAATTCTTCAGTCTTTTAAAAGATCATCGCTTTAAGGGTGGCCTGGCTACATAATTACTACACAAGCACAAATTCACAGACACAAAATCATGTGTCTGCTACCTGAAATCTGATGACTGTTTAACGGCAGTTACAACATTGCTGTGAATGTATTAATATGATCATTTGTAAATCAATAATAAAGCCATTCTTTATTTTACAAAGACAAAAGAAACAAACTTTTATTTAACAGGCTAACTTTTAAGACACTGAAGCCATGGTGAGCATTTTTAACATCAGAATGTCTTCTACAATATGAAAAAGACTTGGAAAAAAACCAAGTTGAATTACAAGGGGTGATTGATAAGTCGTGGCCTAAGGTAGAAGGAAATGAGTCATGCAGCTAGTTATATGCATGTTCAGCTCTACTCTTTGAGTGATTATGTGGACAGTTTGAAATTAATAACTTCTGTGATATTCTGTTATTAATTGAAAATTATATGTCAGCACAGTCTGAGAAAATGGAAAATATTGCCCTTTGTGCAGCCTTCTTTATGTGATTGAATTCAGTATCCCACTTCATCTATACCGAGCTTCCATCAGAATTGGCTACATTTTGGCTGCAACGCGGCTGCTGGAGCTGACCACAGCCACCCGAGACAATAAACGTGTTGGAGATGGGTCATTAAGGCACAGAATCAATGACTGGCAATCACAATCACTTAATTACTGAAGCATTTCACAACATAACAACTTTAGCTGATGGGAAGGGAGAGTTCTTAAAATAACATCTGTAGGCCAACAGATGTAAAGCCTTGAAAATCTCTCATAGATCAATAATGTGGCCTGTCCTGAAATTCTTTTCTGTGATTGACCATTAATGCTTCCCATTTGAGCGGATTGGCTCAGCTGTTTTCTATACAGCCACCTAATGTGATGATAATATATATATAATTTATATGACAACTTAAGGCTAAGTTCTTACCATGAACAGAAACCATCATAATCAAAGCAACTATAGGCTGCAAACAAATAAATAAACCTGATTAACAGGGTGTAAGTATTTCCAACACTTCCTAAATGAAAGTCTACCAGAAACTGTCCAACCTGACGACAACTTTTCTGTCTTGGCACATTGCTGCTGTCTGCTCTTGTCCGCTTTCCAGCTGAGGCATAGTTCATACTGAATGAGCCTATTGCATGTGATTCCAGCAGATGGGCTGTAGTTCATTTCAGAAGCCTCTCTTTGCTCTGCTCTGCTGAGTATACGCGGCATGTCTATTTTTGACAGAAGCCAAGTCAAGCTGCACAGAGCAGATTAAGCCAGACAGGAAGTCAGACTCAGAAACGGCATGAGAACCCACTCAATTGAACATGAAACAACCTGTACAGACCTCCAAATTTGATCATATCACTTTTCAGACACTTCACAGAAAAAAATAAAAAACAGCTTTACCAGGTGACCGAAATTCCTCTATGAGGAGCACAAAAATGTTTACAAATGACTGAATCAAAAATATCTGAGCAAGTCACCAACTTTACTTCTAAAATGCCTCCCCTAGTCTTGCATACATGTCTTTGTAGACCTTCATGCATGAGCTCTCTAGACGGAAGTAGTGGAAGACTGCATTGTCCATTTTGGCAGACAGGGCTGCTTTGCAATTCTCAGTAACTTGAAACAGAAATACCATAAAAGTTTTTTTTTACTTTGAGCTTCTTGCATATTCAGGCAAAGGTTTGCATTGCAACAATTCAGTGGTGTGACATGCTTAAAAAGATAGATGAAGCACCTAGCATACTGGGTAGCTACTTTGTTTTTTAGTGCAAGATACAACATTGTCCTCTAATTACCCACTGCAGAGCCTCTCTGTCCTGGGCTGTGAACATCCCATTCCAGCTTGTGACATTTCCAGTCAGGCTGTTCTCTATTCCCTCTCTGTAGAAGTTGACAAGCAAAGGAACTTGCTCTTTAAAGTTTTCTTAAGAAATAGAACAGTTTTGGGGCTATTTTACTTGAAAGTAGACGTAAGATGTCCATGTCAGTTTCTCTGTGAAGTAGGTTCCAAGAGATTTAAAACTGTTTACCTGCCGCATCCCAGCTCTACTAATGTAGACAATAGTGTGTGTCTTTTCCTCCTCATTCCAAAAATCAAAAATCCACTTATTGGTTTCGCTGACACTGAACAGTAGGTTGTTCTTTGTGAACTAGTCTGCTAGAGTGTTAATTTCCTTAATCAAGAAACAGTATGCTGATGTAGGTGCTGTGCCCTTCAAATATTAGTGTCACTTAGATCAACACGCCCATATCAAACCAACCTTTTCAGGAAAAAAAATTGAAGGTTGCATTCCAGTCTTTTAAATCTTTCTTGGTGAAAAGCACTTTAATGCCCCATAGTCTGGATTTTGTCACCACCACAGCAATGAAACTGTACAAGTCTTTAGAACAGTCACTCGAACAGTGACAAATTAAAAAACACTAGTTTTGAAAGACTAGATCTCACGCTACATTAAACACAGATGGTCATGAGATACTGCTCAACAGACCTACTCAAATGGTTGAAATCTTATTTACAAGATTATAAATACTTTGTGTAAATCTGAAATCATGAATTAGATTAATAAAAAAAAAAATACTTAAGGTGTGCCTCAAGGATTCATGCTTGATCATTTTCAATTCAACATCAACATGCCCCCATTCATTCAGGTTATGGGTTATGTCCCACAATACAGATAACATATTACAGTGTCATCACATGACTACATTTACTTGCACTTCCTAAATAAGTACATTAAACGAAATAACTTGAATTTGCCAGAATTTTTTTACAGCTGAACACAAATTACAAAAGCAAAATAACAAAATAAATATTTTACCCTCCAGAGCTTAAAAGTCTGTTTTACACCTTTAATCCATGACATTAAACTCTGCTAATTACGTCTGAAATCTTGATGTAGTTGAGGAGCCTATACTAACTGAATCTCATGAGAAATAAAGGATAGATCCAAAACACAGAACAACTCAATGCAGTTATTTCTAGAGGGCTAGACTATTGCAATGGTCACTATAAAATTCAGTACAGCAAAATATGTTTGAGGTAATATATTTCTATCAAAAAGTCCGCTACCTGAGGGCACTGACATTGTGACTATTGCACTGTTAACATCCCGTCAATAAAAAACTACATCCTTTGACAAGAAAATTCAACGGATATAGAAAAAAGGCCCTTTATTTAATGTGTTTACCTAAAAGAAAAGGTCCAATATTTTGTTATCAAATGCACATAAACTCCCAACTGGTCTAAGAATTCCAAAATAAAAAAGGCTTTACCCATGAGCACCTGATAGCCAATGCACCCAAATATTCAGGGTAAGGCATGCATATAGCTCTAAACATGTACAAACACCTGGACAGTACATCCTACCCTGCTGATTTAAGTATTCATTTTTATATCAGTGTGTTTGTGTGTGACGGATGAGATGTTGTGCATGGTAAGAAGCAGAGAATCCCCTGGGCTCATCATCTCCATCTCCTGATTATCAATGTCTCCTCAAGGTTAGCAAGAGTACACACCTCTGTAGAGCAATGAGACCTGATTAGCTGATTAGCATACTACTTCCATAATGTCGACACAATTCACTACCCATGGAGAGAGTTCATTCTCTCTCCAAAGGAAGAAGTGATCCTTCACTCCACTCACACACACACACACGCACACATACACATGTTCACATATACGCTCACGCACCTGCACACATTTCATATTGCATACATACAGACACCACACACGCACACGCACACACACACACACACACACACACAGCTGCCTACTCCATGATAAATGACAAACTATAAACTGGGGAATTTCTTGCATGGTTTTAAGACAATAAAATTATTTAAGAAAGTAGAATATACTGAAGCACGTAGAAATGAAAAAACTCTGATCGTGTAATGACAAATCTGAAACTCTATACCAGGGGTGTCAAACTCATTTTTACTGAGGGCCACATCATCGTTATGGTTGCCCTCAAAGGGCAAGTTGTAAATGTAAGACTGTATAAACATAACTATTCCTTAACATATTGTTAAATAACTGTCTCTGTGTTTTTTTATTCATTTAAGTTACAAATATTGTTTATGCATTTGCATAAATGTATAAATATTTAGCACATTGCTCTGTTACATGAATCCTTTTAATTTATCAGGCTAAGAAACCCATATTACTACCTTAATAAAAGATCAAACTTTTTAAGTAAACACCAAAGGCAAATATCAACACAAGTTTTTACATTAACTTTGTTCAAAACTTTTTTCACAGTCAGCGTAGGGGCAGAAGTATGGTTCAACGAGTAATTGGGAGCTGCTGAGAACAAGTGTGACAGATGTGGCATTATACAAAAACAAAGAATATGTAATTAACTCAAAATAACAATAAAGGCTGTCTCATTTCACAACTTAGTTGTTCACGTTTGCGTGAAGTTGATAAGGTCCGACACACACTGCCTCATAACACAAAAGACAGACTGGTTTGTCTCCTTGAAGTGCATATATATATTCATTTATCTTTCATTAAACTGCCTTCCTTCTGCATCAATTATTCTCTTCTTGAACATTTTGGGGTTATTTGTTGACATTTTTCACCCATGCCTGTTGGAAAACCCCTGAAGTAGAAACACTGCGAAATGGCGTCAATTTACGGGTAACAAAATCGATGTGCATTGTGGGAGATGTAGTTTGTGGTCAATGTACGCTCTAAAGCAGTACAGAATTTTATTTTAAAAATGACATTACCCCTTTTTAAGCTCTCGCAGGCCACATAAAATGACGGAATGGGCTGTAGAAGGCACACAGGCCTTTTGACACATGTGCTTTTTGATGTTAAGGCCCGATTTTTTCAGTGCAGAGTGGCCCGTGGCCCATTAAATATTAACACTGTATAGATTTAATAGTTGTAGCTGAATGTCTTCTTCTGATCTTCTGTGAGCTTGTTA